>CAMXCT020002289.1:0-71951 GCA_947184155.2 Cladocopium goreaui | reverse complement strand
AGCTGCGCGACGCCCCGGCGCCCCAAAGAGATGACGCGGCGACCATCCAGGACCACCCAGGCACCCGGAAGAAAAAAGGTTAGAACAAATTCAGAATGACTTACTGGTGCGACTAGGGAAAGGATGTGAATGGGAATGGGATGGTTTTTTCATGATAGTGATAAGATTTCCTCATTCCCTACCCGTCGCGCCAGTAAGATGAATGAAGATGAATGGATCCATTTAAGGGTTGAGTTTAAATCATCCGGACATGGATGAAGTATGAATGAAATATGAATGACATTTATACAGCATATGCATGAAGTGGTTGATTCATGACATGGAAATGGCTGATGATTCATGCAATGGTTGATCTAGATGATTGGTTCTGGGCGTGGCACCATGGTTATACATGAAATAGGCGCTTTCTTATGGCACCAGAAACCAGGTGAAACCTTCCGGTGGATGGCCAGGACCAAGCACGGAGAGGGTTTTTCATAACCAACATGATGCCAATATAATAGGAATGGATTTAGGCACCAAACCCTGAATAATTTACAGTACCCATAGTGATGGTCAAGCACTCATTGCTAGGGGTTGGACATGTCATGACATTGTTCAATCTTTGGATCTCTGGCTATGAAAGTGGGAAACTGCAGCGCGCTCAGCTGCAATTAGTTTTTCTTGAGCCAGTTGGTATGGTCCTAGAAGTATGCTAAGTAGCTTCACAGCGTGTCATCCTGGCAATGCTAGGGCCAAAGTGAACAACCCTACAAGCAACTGGATGGCAAAAAAGTGAAGCTATACATCTTATTCAACAGGTGGTTTGAGTAATGGACAGCTTCGTATCCACACTTCACCTGGTCAATCTTGGCCAGCCACCCAAAAAATCAAATTACTTTACTTCGTGTGATCCCCACCATGACATTTATACATTTTCTTACTGGCAAATCTTCTGGCATTCTATCTGACATATCTTCTGACAATCTATTTGGCATTCTATCTGGCATATGTTCTGGCATATCTTCTGGCAAATCTTCTGGCATTCTATCTGGCATTCTATTTGGCATTCTATCTGGCATATCTTCTGGCATTCTATCTGACATGTCTTCTAGCATTCTATCTGGCATTCTATCTGGCATATCTTCTGGCATATATTCTGACATATTTTCTGGCATTCTATCTGGCATCCTATCTGGCATTCTATTTGGCATTCTATCTGGCATATCTATCTGGCATATCTTCTGGCATATTTTCTGGCATTCTATCTGGCAAATCTTCTGGCATTCTATCTGGCATATCTTCTGGCATTCTATCTGACATTTCTTCTGGCATATCTTCTGGCATATCTTCTGGCATTCTATCTGGCAAATCTGATGCATTCTATCTGGCATATCTTCTGGCATTCTATCTGACATATCTTCTGGCATTCTATCTGGCATTCTATCTGGCATATCTTCTGACATTCTTTCTAACTTTCTTCTGCACATTCTTTGTCCCATATCTTCCCACATGAGGTCCGGCAGGGAACACTGGGCGGGGATGGTCGTGGTTGAGGTCCGGCAGGGAACACTGGCACGGATGGTCGTGGTTGAGGTCCGGCAGGGAACACTGGGCGTGGATGGTCGTGGTTGAGGTCCGGCAGGGAACACTGGGCGTGGATGGTCGTGGTTGAGGTCCGACAGAGAACACTGTGGATCGCGGGTCGCAGTTGGACGAGGAGGACGACGAGGAGGACGACGAGGAGGACGAGGAGGAGAGGAGGAGGAGGACGAGGCAGGAGGCAGGAGGAGGCAGGAGGAGGCAACTGACATAAAATCTAACAACCCTCACCTGGCAGGTGGGGAAATAGCTTCAGCTGATCAAACAAAAGTAAAAACCACTGATGCTCAAAGGTGCCTCTAGGTTGGAGACCTGTAAGCCAAGAGGTTTGCGCCGCGGGCTTCACCAAGAACAGACAATTATGCCTGCCTTGGGGCAATGTTTCTTGATATTAGTTGATCCATCATGCCTGGTTTTTTCTTTTCAGAGTTCGTCAGTGTCAAACGGGAATCCAACTGACAGCCCAAGACAAAGTTCATTTCTGCATTTTCTGGCAGATTTTGGATGTTTTTGGTTAAAGAACCATATGTTTATATGCAAAAAAAATAGGTTACCTTGTTAAATCCCGTCATTTGTGTCAGGTATTACTTCAAACCCCGGGTTCCAAACTAGTACCATCCATGTGCCGAAAACCGAATATATGGTTTGTTGAATTACAATACGTTTGTTTGGCTAATGTGTGGCTTTGTGAATTGGGGCCCTGAAACACATTTTCCTTCCTGCAAATATATCTTTTATAATAACTTAAATCCATCTAAATCCATGTGTATGTGCTAGGATTCCTAGATATTTGTTGGCACGCTAAGCCAAAATGAATCTCAACCCAGCTAATGCTGAATCCAATGAAGGCCCTATATGTCGGATTAAACTCCATGGTTTCCTGTAACTGGCTAGCATGGTTGGTTATTGCTGGTTGAGTATAGATGCATTTACCACAAAACATAGTTAATGAAGTTAGAAACCAACTGAGCTAGCGAACTGGAGCACCTACAAGTTGTGTTGGTTCTTGTCGATGATATCCTCGCTATCTTGATGGTGTCTCAATATTTTTTTATTCGCTGGAGATTTGCTCGTTATAGCCCATCATATCTTCCACATTTCCATGAAATTGCTCGACTAAGGCAAAATCCAGCTTCCCATCACTGTCTCCAAGGATGCCGTGCTGCGCGAATTGAATCGTTTCGGATTGGAGGCAACGCCTGAGCAGAGACTTGGCAACGTCGAAAACGTGGGGGGAGCTGTGATTCACCCAGAATATGTGGATTTGACCGGGAAAAATGGTGGGTTTGACCAGGAAGATGGCTTTAACAAGGGAACATATTCAGACTTCACTGGGTAACAATGCGTTTCAGCAGTGAAAAAAAAACGCGGGATACCAACTTATTCTGAATATTTGGTCCATGTGTATGTACTAGGATTCCCACATACTTGTTCGCACGCGAAACCAAAATGAATCTCAACACAGCTAATGCTAATCCAATGAAGGCCCTATATGTCGGATTACACTCCATGGTTTCCTGCAACTGGCTAGGATGGTTGGTTATTGCTGGTTGAGTATAGATGCATTTACCACAAAACATAGTTAATGAAGTTAGAAACCAACTAAGCTAGCGAACTGGAGCACCTACAAGTTGTGTTGGTTCTTGTCGATGATATCCTCGCTATCTTGATGGTGTCCCAATATCTTTTTTATTCGCTGGAGATTTGCTCGTTATAGCCCATCATATCTCCACATTTCCATGAAATTGCTCGACTAAGGCAAAATCCAGCTTCCCATCACTGTCTCCAAGGATGCCGTGCTGCGCGAATTGAATCGTTTCGGATTGGAGGCAACGCCTGAGCAGAGACTTGGCAACGTCGAAAACGTGGGGGGAGCTGTGATTCACCCAGAATATGTGGATTTGACCGGGAAAAATGGTGGGTTTGACCAGGAAGATGGCTTTAACAAGGGAACATATTCAGACTTCACTGGGTAACAATGCGTTTCAGCAGTGAAAAAAAAACGCGGGATACCAACTTATTCTGAATATTTGGTCCATGTGTATGTACTAGGATTCCCACATACTTGTTCGCACGCGAAACCAAAATGAATCTCAACACAGCTAATGCTAATCCAATGAAGGCCCTATATGTCGGATTACACTCCATGGTTTCCTGCAACTGGCTAGGATGGTTGGTGATTGCTGGTTGAGTATAGATGCATTTACCACAAAACATAGTTAATGAAGTTAGAAACCAACTAAGCTAGCGAACTGGAGCACCTACAAGTTGTGTTGGTTCTTGTCGATGATATCCTCGCTATCTTGATGGTGTCCCAATATCTTTTTTATTCGCTGGAGATTTGCTCGTTATAGCCCATCATATCTCCACATTTCCATGAAATTGCTCGACTAAGGCAAAATCCAGCTTCCTATCACTGTCTCCAAGGATGCCGTGCTGCGCGAATTGAATCGTTTCGGATTGGAGGCAACGCCTGAGCAGAGACTTGGCAACGTCGAAAACGTGGGGGGAGCTGTGATTCACCCAGAATATGTGGATTTGACCGGGAAAAATGGTGGGTTTGACCAGGAAGATGGCTTTAACAAGGGAACATATTCAGACTTCACTGGGTAACAATGCGTTTCAGCAGTGAAAAAAAAACGTGGGATACCACCTTTTTCTCAATATTTCAAAACGTGTTTTTTCCTCCAAAGAATTGGATTTTGCCGGCAACAAACAATGAACGCATATCCGGCAAAAACATGGAGGTTTAATGAAGGTGGGATGAGCATTTCGGCAAGCTATAGTCACCAAGTACATTTCTCTTCACATGAGGCAAAACTTTTGAATCTAAATGTGCGTTGGAATCTGCTTGAGACAGGTAATGTTAAATACACCAAAAGGAGCAGGACACACCTCACTTGGATGACTTTGTTTAGCTGTCTCAAGAGTCACTCACACTCAGCCTGTTCCCGCAGAGTCTGTGGAACGCTGTGGAAGAAAAGGTGCCAGACTTGTTCAGTCATGGGGGTGGCCTGAGCAGCGCTGCACGAATCTGACATGGATATTGACCTGATGATGGCATCATACAAGGTAGCCAACTGTTTCTCCCAAGTGTTCTTGGAATTATTTGTGTAAGGTTTCTTTTCAACAGGACCCAGGGGTCCTCCAAAACAGGAACTGAACGAAAGTGTTTCCATGTAAATTCGAAGCCTCAAAGTGGATAGCCCAAGCCAATGCAATTGTGCAAACATCTGCTAAGCCTTGCTCCATGCAGTATAGGGTGTTATATTGATAACTCTGACAACGCCAAAATGTGCCACAATATCCGCATCCCAAAGTGAATAGCGTGGCTCTCACGTTTGAAATTCAATATGAAACTTCACAGGGTTAACTGAACAAAAGCCTTTGAGTGATCTCATGTTCAAGTCAGAACTTATCCCCATTCGTGTTTAACCAACTGGTCCCCTCAAATACTCATCGCTTTGGCACCTCTACCTGAGATATCCCAGGATAGTTGGGCCCAGCTGGGTGGTGTAGCCGTTGCCACAAAGGCGGTGGGGTTTTTGCGGGTTTAGTTCAAACGTGAATAACTATGTGATGTGGGATGTTGCCAGCGGAAAACGGATAGGGATTTTGGCATCCAACATGCGGGGTTTTTTTGAACCCACAACATGGAGATTCAACGGGCTGTCCCTCATTTCGTTCATTTCTCAGATTTGGATTAAGGGAAGTTTCAACAATAGTCTTGCCACTGAACCCATCCAATGATGATTCGTCAACATCGATTTATTGATCTTTACATATCACCATAGATGATGGATAATCCAAGCCCTCTGATGGTAACAAACCATCCTTTTTGAGAGTGGTACAGTTGTACTTAATAAAAAGTTGTATTATCCGTTGGCCTGATGTTTTTGTTCAATACTTCGATGAATGATGCACAACTTGTTCCAGGCTCCTTGACCTGTGCCATTTTTGTCATGCGAAATGCAGTCCAAGCAGCGGCTGTATGAACTACACGTCAGCAGTGTTCGAGTGAACTATCAAATTCCCCGGAAAAACAATTTGATCCCATTCGTCGCGGCCCATTGCTACTAAAATTGGGGAGGGCGTGTTCCAGATCGCCGTGGTACCATACCAGTCTGCAAGGGAAGGTCCAAAATATATGTGAACCATGGACTGAGTGCCTGTGTGGCATACATTGGATGGGAAATTTCTTGGGTGGTGGGATGCTGATTTCTTCTAAGTTGTTCAGAACGGTGAAAAGCTTCTGAGAGAGCAATTTCAGGCCAATGCGCCCGAGGTCTACCAAGACGAAATGGAGAAGAGAGGCGACGGAGGGCGTGGGAGGTATGGAAGATTATCCTATGCTCTAAGGCTTCAAAATGCCGAAGAATATGACCGAGGTAACGCAATCGCTGGCCAGAAATACGTTGACAGGGTATCTGGAGACGGGGGGCATGACGGTAGACAAGGGAGAGCAAGTATTCATTGGAACAGTCCTCCTGAGAGGGGTGAAGGACCCGATGGTAATAAGAGCTTTTAACTTGAAAGATTTGTCGCAGAACCTTATAGTGAAGAGAATTGAACCTTGTGATCTGCGCAGGGGTAAAACTTGAGATTCACAGCCAGAAAGTAAAATGGCAAGCACAATTTGCGCATACACCTGCAATTCACGGAGCGAAGGGAGGGACGGATTAGTGAAGACGGCAAAGAGGCAGCGAAACGCGCCCATCGCTTGAGAGTAGCGATAATTGCAGTCCGGTGCAGAAGATGCATTTGCAGCTACGTAGGCCCCAAGATATTTGGCTGAGTGCAGGGGTGGGATTTGAACACCGAGATCATCTGTTCCCATGCAATGTAGGCAGGAGCAAGGGGAAAGTGGGGTGACATGAGCTGAGAGATGAATGGAGTGATTGGAATGGAGGCGCAGAAGTTGGCATTTACCGGGGTTGAGAAGCAAGCCGCCGCGCTTGCTAGCTTCATGCTGGAGACTGTGAAGGAGGCGGTGTAATGTAAGCTGGGTGCGGGAAACTAGAACTGTGCCGTCAGCATACTCAACATCAGTCATGGGAGAACGAGAAGAGAAGGTCCACGGGGTGAAGTGGAACCGGGTTTCGAAGGAAAATTGGACATCATGCATTAAAACCGTCAGAACTATGATAAACAGATATGGGCTGAGAGGGCATCCCTGGCGGATCCCACATGAAAGGGAGTACGTGGCGGAGACATAAGAAGAGGAGGAAACAAAAAATTTGCTGTCAACATAGAGCGCTGCTATAGCATGCACAAAGGGAGAGGCCTCCAATACGGACAAGGGAAGCAGCCAAGTGCTCGTGGCTAACACTGTACTGTCAAAAGCCTGAGACCAGTCCAGGAAGAGAATATACAAGGATGTGGTATGACGCTCAAACAATTCGACCATTCGACGGATCAGGAAGAGAGCTGCACTTGTGGATCGGCGAGCTCGAAAGCCATATTGGAAGTCGCTGATGCGGTGATCGAAGTGGAGAGCCAGCCTGCTTTGGAGCAAAGCAGCATAAACTTTGTAAATAGAGTTCGCCAAGCTTATTGGCCGATATGAAGAGGGCAAACGGCTGTTCTTTGACCCGCCTTTGAAGATCATAACCACCCTTGCCAATTTCCAATGGTCTGGAGCTGAAGCAGACAGGAAGCAGGAATTGAAATACTCGAGCAGAAGGCGGCGCATTGCAAACGGGAGAAGCTTGTACAAGTCAGCACCAACGCGGTCAGGGCCAGGCGCCTTGCGCGATTTTAATCGTCGGAGTGCTATGTGTAAGTCGGTCATTGTGAAGGTTGTGAAGGCTTCAAAGACGCAAGGGTAAATGGGAGTCTGGAAGAAAAGGGACATAAGGCAGGTTTGCATACTTCATCTCGGAGATGTTGGGCCAATACTTCGGCCTTTTCTGTGGCGGTAGATGGGCGCCCTGAGGGCCAAGACACTGACCTAGGCCATACAAAGTAAAAATACGAACAAGATGTTGGATCGGGGACAAAATTTCTTCCTCGAAAAAGTCAAGGCGTCCGTCTCTGGCAAGCCGTCTCCCGGGTCTGCATGATTTGCCGCCGTCAAGCGAGAAGGTTCCTTCGGCAGCTGCGCCTTGGCACGCTCTTTGGCTTCCAAGCAATTCTCGCAGATGGGCCTGCCAGGTTACAACCAATCTTTCTCAGGAGCTCGGCAAAAGTTAGTCTTTTGGAATGCTTGGCTCTCAAAACCACCCGGTAGGCGACTCTTGCCTCGCCCAGTTGCAATGCCGAACCACCCTTCTTTGCAATACGAACAATCTTGAAACTCCATGTCCAGCATGTATGCATCCACTTCGTGCACGCGATGGAAAATCGCATGATCCGCGATTCTGCGTCCATACTATTCCCGTACAACTGCCGCAAACTTTTAGGTAGCCTTGGGGGTGGCAGCTGATTCCTGTCTCTCCCGCTAATAGCTTCGAGTCATGCACGGACTTCGCTGGCATCTGCTCCACCTTGTGCACAAAAGGTTCCAACACCTGCCTCACACGCTCTTGATCTGACACTGACAACTGACTCCACAAACGCCTAATAAAATCATACCTAAATCGTAAATCCAAATCTGTCTTCTTGTTGTGACCACTGAATAGCTGCTCCACGCTGCTGGCGCCAAGCATCTTCAAATCAGCCTCCCTACGTTGCAACATCTGCAAAAACTTCTCGACAAGCTCTGTCTCAGAAACGCACAAATCGCGTTCCCACCCTTCCACTCCTGCAATCTGTTGTCCCGACAAACGGTGTAAATATCTCTTGAGAAAGAGCGCACAAAAGCAAGACATAGGGTTGGATTGCATATCTTTGCTTTCGAAAATATCCACCAAAGCCTTCTTATTTTGTAGCTTCAACTGCTCACTGTGTTCAACGAGAAATGCCTTGACCCTCCCAAAACTTCGCTCCAGTCGGGGCAGAAAAGCCACCGTCGCGTCGCAAAGCACCAGCTCCCAATCAAATATCTTTCTTCGACTGTCAGCAAATGAACATCACGAGCAAAAAAGTTCTTCGCTAGCTTCCACTCTACGTAGCTGTTTGCCTGGTTGCTCGTCACCACATCCCTCAAGGTCTGCTTTTGCAGCTGCACAATTTCATCTGCAAACCTACCCGGAAAAACACAGTGTTTCGCGACTTTCCTACCTTTTCGCGCATCTGCATCTTCTTTCTTCTGACTCTTTCTCTTCTACTCTTCTCTCTTCTAATCTTTCTCTTCTCTCTGCCTCTGCCCTGCTCTGCTTTTCATCTGTCCATATTGTCGGAAGTTTGACTTCTAAACTTCCTTCGACCAATTTTCCGGGGATGAGCATCCAGACACACAATCGAGTTTTGACCCGCCATTGCGGTTATTCTGTAGCAATACGGTTGTATGATCAAAGCTGAAAACATGGAGTCTGCTCCCTGTATAACTGGGGAGGTTGTGATGCAGGTATACATTACCCCATTGGAAAGTTGGTGAATATTCAACATCCTTTCTCACTGCGGAGTTTTGTATCGTTTTACCCTTGCTCACTAGCTGTACTCCACCGGTGTATGGCGGCAAACATGTTTTTCCGTTCAACATCCCAAGACATTGCAATGCTGTACATCCCCTTGTTATATGTTGGTCCATGAATCCTCTACGATCAAATATAGATATATAATCACCACAAACCCAACAGCCTGACAGTTTCCACCAACCTATCCCATGAACAAGACTTAGATGATTCTCAGTTAAACCATGTACAGCCCCCTAGTTTGGTCGGCCAAATCCCATAGATATCCTCCATCCGCCCAAGTTCATACGGGGCACCATAGCAACCCTCCGTCCAGTTCACGGTCACTGTGGCATCCGCTGGAGGCAACCAGGACCTGTTTCAGTATCTGCTCGACTATGTCCGTGACCGCAACTGGCCTGCGGTTTAAAAGATGTGCCAATGCCTGCGAAAATGAGGGTCCAAATATATTGAAACATGATTTTGCTTGGGAAAATTGGAGCATTAATTTAACAATTATGAGCAGGTCAAAGACCAATCAGGCAGCGGTTGGAGGATTTCAGCAGCAAAACATGCGGTTTTGACATGATTGAGCCATCAAAGAATAGAATTTAAGGTGACGAACAAAATTCAACCATTCAACATTGGATGATAAGGTCAACAACAGCTTAATTAATTAAAGGACTGGATACCCCCACAAGTCAACTTCTTCCAATAATGAGCCAGAAATGTTGTAGCGGGGACGGGGAAGGAAGGAAAGCCAAAGGGGGAGGTGGAGGAAAGATGGTGTGTGACAAAGTTGTGTGTGAAGGATGGTGTGTGAAAGATGGTCTGTGACGGTCTAGGAAAGATGGTGTGTGACAAAGTGATGTGTCAAAGATGGTGTGTGACAAAGTTGTGTGTGAAAGATGGTGTGTGAAAGATGGTGTGTGAAAGATGGTCTGTAACAGTGTAGGAAAGATGGTGTGTGACAAAGTGGTGTGTCAAAGATAGTGTGTGACAAAGTTGTGTGTGAAAGATGGTATGTGAAAGATGGTGTGTGACAAAGTTAAGTGCGAAAGAGGATGTGTAAAAGATGGTGTGTCAGAGATGGTGCATGAAAGATGGAATGTGAAAGATGGTGGGTGACAAAGTTGGTATGTGAAAGATGGTGTATAAAAGATTGCGTGTGAAAGATGGTGTGTCAAAGATGGTATGACAAAGATGGTGGGTGAAAGTTGGTGTGTGAAAAATGGTGGGTGACAAAGTTGTGTGTGAAAGATGGTATGTGAAAGTTGTGTGTGAAAGATAGGGTGTGACAAAGTTGTGTGTGAAAGATGGTGTGAGAGCCAGCCCCAGAACTGCTCCAGGAGGCTCTGTGTACTGCACCTGCCACGCAAGAGTCAGCCGCGGGCCAGCGGCGGCCACGCGCGCCGCAGCTCCGCCAGGAGGCTGTGTGTGCTGCACCTGCCACGCAAGAGGCAGCCGCGGGCCAGCGGCCCGCAGCTCCACTGTGCTGCGCCTGCCACGCAAAAGGCAGCCGCGGGCCAGCGGCCCGCAGCTCCGCCAGGAGGTCTGTGTACTGCACCTGCCACGCGAGAGCGAGCCGTAGTGATGAGTGAGATGTGAGGAGTGGTGTAGTGATGGTGATGGAGATGTGATGAGTGAGGAGGGAGAGAGAGAGAGAGAGAGAGTGAGTGAGAGTGAGTGAGAGTGAGTGAGAGTGAGTGAGAGTGAGTGAGAGTGAGTGAGTGAGTGAGTGAGTGAGTGAGAGAGTGAGAGAGAGAGAGAGTGAGAGTGAGAGTGAGAGTGAGTGTGAGTGTGAGTGTGAGAGTGAGTGAGTGAGTGAGTGAGTGAGTGAGTGAGTGAGTGAGAGTGAGTGAGAGTGAGTGAGTGAGAGTGAGTGAGAGTGAGTGAGTGAGTGAGTGAGTGAGTGAGTGAGTGACAACTACCGAGACATCGCTGGTCGGTGTGTATCAGTGGTGAAAAAGGTGGTTGGTCTGACCGAGAACCATCCAGAACTAGCCGATTTCCGGCATGAAGCCCTTAGCACTGCCATTGGAAGGCTGGTGCAAGTACTGGCTGATGCGTATCGCGTCACTGAATCCGTGGTCAAGGATCGGTTCCAGTTGGAGTCGGTCTTACCGTTTTTGGAGAAGAACATACCTGAACAAGTTGAACACCCTGTAGAAGAAGAACCTAGGGGTGTCCTAAAACGGGGGAATAGATCAAAAAGGGTTAACTCAAAACCAAAAAGGGTTCATTTTTGGGATGAAAGTCCACCAATTTTGAAAGTTTTGCGGGTACAAGATCACCACGGTCATGTTACCCAAATGCACAGTTCTGGAAAAGAAGAACCCATCCCTAAGACCATCCTGGGTGATGGACAAGAGAAACATTGGGACTTGGATCTTGCCAGGTCCAATCGAAAAGAACATCGAGCTGCTGAAGATGTACCAAGGTCGGGTCCCACAGAAATGAGGGATCAGGTAGCAGTTCAAGGGATGGAATTTTGGGGGAGTGTGGTTAAGATTGGTGAAATACAACTTCATGGTAAACCCTCAAAAGGGATAGCTCCGCAACCAATGGGAACTCAAGGCGATCAGAAGGAAAAAGAAGTCCGGATCCTATTGCAAGTGGGAACCGAAAAAGAAAAAGAAAAAGAAGAACTAAAAAAGGATAGATCGCCGGGAAAAGTACATCGGTGGCTGGAGAAAAAGATCATCAAGACCCAGGGAAAAGATCATTAGCTGCCGGTGGAAAAGATCAATACAGGGAAAAGCTCATCAGCTGCTGGACCCAAAGAACACCGTTGGGCGCTCTTCGAGTGCGGCGCTGGTGAGAGAGGGAATTCAAAAAACCTACGAAGTTAGGGCTGTAGTTTTTCAATTTTTGGAGTCAACCCGAAGTGGAACTCCACGCGACCCTTGGATGAAGGGGGAACCAACACCAGCCTGGGACCATGGCACACGAGGGTCTTCGCCCTTCTGGCTGGGGGAAGGGCAAGTTCCCAGAGGAAACGTGGCCACCCCTGAAACTGTTGTTTTGGTGTTGGGGAACCTGGATTCCTGCAAGCAGGAAGGGGGAGTGCGGTTGGGAAACATGCACAGAGTACCACTGCACCCCCACTAAGGTCTTTTTAAAGTTTTCACAGTCGTTACGTCCTCCGACTGTTGCAACTATGGCTCAAGGCTCAAGCCATTCAATTGGCTCAAGGGCCAATCAAACTAACTGGCTCGATACCGAGCCCAACTTGGAGTGAAAGGTGCAGCGGCATCTGCCTCTTGGTGGGGACCTCCGGGAAGGGACTCGGTTGTAGTCTGACTTTAGAACCCGTGAAATCATTATAAAACCCCACTAAATCATTATAAAATCCCATTAACCATGGTGTAAAATCATTCTTTATTGGTTTCAACCATCGTTGCCTCTTCTTCCCCTTGATCCAAGCCAGGACCGCCAGGCCAAGATCAGTCCCGAGAAGAAACGGAAGAGCACGGCCGCGTGGCTTCAAGGTGCGCCTGGGCGTGGTGTCTTTTTTACGAATGAGGTAAAGCCTGGCTGCCACAAACTATCCCATGAACTGACTTATAAGCTTATCTGGTTGGTGGTTTGGAACATTTTCCCCAACAGCGTAAGCTAATTGGGTCTTCAGCCCAGAATAGCTCCGGTGTGCACTGGTGCAGGCGCCGGGTCAGGTTCAACGAGGTTCCGGAAAAGGTCTGGGAGGTTTTGGTGCAGAGCCAGCTCGCGTTTAACAGGGTTCCGGAGAAGGTTCCGGAGAAGGTTCCGGGAGGCTTTGGTGTAGAGCCAGGTCAGGTTCAACAGGGTTCCGGAGAAGGTTCCGGAGAAGGCCTGCGCGGCCTTTCAACTCACGCAAACCAAGCTGAGGTGTATCGAGGCTGCTTCGCAGCACGCTTCAGAAAGACTTGTAAAAATACAACCTTTCGGCTGTTGGGGATACCACCGAAGCTTATTTATTTTTCCATATATTGGGAATAATTATCGCAACTGACTAATATTTTTCAGAGGGGTTAAAACCACCAACCAGTTATAATCTTATAAGATCTTATATAGCTAATTTGAATATGCAAGGTAAGGATGCTGAGGCCCCCAAACTAATAGTTAAGAAGGTCAGTTGTAAATAGACTACAAGGTGAGGCCCCCAAAAGATAGCTCACCTTGGCTGGTGGTCCTAAACATCATCCCAAACAGGGGTATACCCAGTGGCCCAATGCATAATTGGGGATGGTTTACGAACCAGCTGAAAAATACACATTTTTGCATTTGCTTGCAGGGTATCCAAGATTGGCCATGATGAGGGTATGATTTCCAAACCAAGGGAACTGCAAACTTGCGTCATGTTGAAATATGTCAAGTATTGTTAAGTGCTGATGGGTTATTTCAATGAAGATGATTGCTGTATATGGATGTGACTGAATTTGTTTTACCCACAAACATGCACAAATTGAATGGTTCAATACGCAATTTGACCATCGGTAACCTTTTTTGAACCACACAATCTGGGGCTGTCCGTCTATCCCAAACTGGCAAGGTAATGAGGAAGATGATGATCTATCAGCGGATTTTGGGTCCCGTTTTTTTGCCAGACCATGTGTTTCATTACATTACAAAGATTTATATAGATCATCATTGGTCATGTCATATATTGATATGGACGACAATTGCTTTGTCGATTGTGGTTACCGATCATGTCCAAAAGGACCATGTTTTTGAGGATTGGACCATCCCATTTTGATTTATACCCAATTTGTGTAAACTTGCCAATCCTCAAAAACCAGAACATCTGAAACGAGAATAAGATTCAAATAAACATCCCATTACATCTAATAAATGTACCAGTAGTACCGCACAAGGCGGTGGCGGACGTTTCAAAAATAGGAAACCTATAGGAGAGGTTGGTTGTTGTGAATCACGGATGGCAGAGCGAAGCCACTGATGGACCGAAAGGTGGTTGAGGTCTCTTCTCTTTCTCTCTCTTTCTGTCTCTTTCTCTGACCATCTACCTACCTACCCACCTATCTATCTATGCATCCATCTATCTCTCTCTCTCTGTCGTGTAGTGCAGTGTGGTGTAGTGTAGTGTCGTGTAGTGTAGTGTAGTCTAGTCTTATATAGTCGTAGTTGTAGTTAGTGTGACGTAGTGTAATGTAGTGTAGCGTAATGTCATTAGTGTAGTGTAATGTAATGTAGTATAGTTGCAGTTGCAGTTGTAGGTGTAGTGCAGTGTTATTCAGTGTTATTCAGTGTAGTGTAGTGTAGTGCAGTGCAGTGCAGTGTAGTGTAATTAGTGTAGTGTAGTGTAGCGTAGTGTAAATGTAGTATTGTTGTAGTTGCAGTTGCAGTTGTAGTTGTAGGTGTAGCGCAGTGTTATTCAGCGTAGTGGAGTGTAGTGTAGTGTAGTGTAATTAGTGTAGTGCAGTGCAGCGTAGTGTAAATGTAGTATTGTTGTCGTTGTTGTAGTTGTAGTTGTAGTTGTAGTTAGTGTAATGTAGTGGAATGTAGTGTAGTGTAGTGTAATGTAGTGTAGTGTAATTGAGTGTAGTGTAGTGGAGTGTAATGGAATGTAGTGTAGTGGAGTGATGTAGTGTAGTGTAGTTGTAGTGTAGCTGTAGTGTAGCGTAGTGGAGTGTAGTGGAATGTAGTGTAGTGTCGTGCAATGTAGTGTAGTGGAGTGTAGTGGAGTGTAATGTATTGTAATGTAGTGTAGTGGAATGTAGTGTAGTGTAGTGCAGTGCAGTGTAGCAAAGTGCAGTGTAGTGTAGTGTAATTGAATGTAGTGTAGTGGAGTGTACTAGAATGTAGTGAAGGTGTAGTGGTAGTTGTAGTTGTAGTGTAGTGTAATGTATTGGAGTGTAGTGTGGTGTAGTGGTGGTTGTAGTTGAAAATGCTACAAAACCCTCATATTCTGCTCACTTTTGAAGAGGTGCACAATCCCTCGCGCCTGCCACGCGAAACGAAATCTGAACCTCCAAAAGTGGTCCGAGCCGAGCATGGTGTGCTTTGTACATTTTCACTTCGAAATGTGCTTCGCGCCACAACGGCGTACACTTTTTCGACATCGCAACTTCCAAAAGTGGTCCGAGCATGGTGTGTTTTGTACATTTTGACTTGGAAATGTGCTTCGCGCCACAACGGCGTGCACTTTTTCGACATCGCAACTTCCAAAAGTGGTCCGAGCATGGTGTGTTTTGTACATTTTCACTTCGAAATGTGCTTCGCGCCACAACGGCGTGCACTTTTTTGACATCGCAACTTCCAAAAGTGGTCCGAGCATGGTGTGTTTTGTGCATTTTGACTTGGAAACGTGCTTCGCGCCACGATGACGTGCAATTTTTCATCTCTCGTCTGGCCAGATGGCTCCGCACCCGCCGCTTTAGCTACCTTTTCGCGCATCTGCATCTTCTTTCTTCTGACTCTTTCCCTTCTCTGATCTTCTCTCTTCTACCTCTTCTCTCTGCCTCTGCCCAGCTCTGCTTTTCATCTGTCCATATTGTCGGAAGTTTGACTTCTAAACTTCCTTCGAACATAGTCACAACAACATATGTCATCCCATTAGATGTTACTTGAATCCTGCCACATGATTACTTCAGCGACAAAATACTAGTGGCGCACGCAGCAAGAATTGCATGATTCCACGCTGACTTTGCATGTTTTCCATGGTCAAGTTACGTTGTGTACTTTTCCCATGAGTTCGGGAGATGGTCATCCCAGATTTTCATAGGGTAAATCAATGGTTGATTAGATGGGGATTGCCCAATGGGTGTCACGGTGTATCTTAGTGAGATGGAAAGATCTCACTCGATCTCAATTCATATTAGACTAGTGCAAGTTCATACATCCACTGGGCGGGGATTTATGTTGGCGCCAAACCCCACGTTCGCCCATGCCCCATAAGATATATCCCGTACTATCACCATATCCTGTACTATCTACATCTTCATGAGGGATCAAATCCCCTACCCCCTCTGAACAAATGTGTTGAGTGTTTTTTTTAGCCTCCACGTATCTTCTTGATGGTGATGATGATGATGACGACGACGACGATGATGATGATGATGGCGACGATGATGCTGATGCTGATGATGATGATGATGACGACGATGATGATGACGACGATGAGGATGATGAGGATGATGATGATGATGACGACGACGACGACGATGATGATGGTGAGGAGGAGGATGACGATGATGATGATGATGATGACGATGACGATGATGGTGATTCTGATGATGATGATGATCATGATGTTGATGATGACGACGATTGGGATCACGTTGTTTTCCGTCCCTTTCCGAGACGCGCAAACATAGGGTTTGCAGCGTTTATGTTTTTTACATGAAATATGTACATTGAGCGGTAATTATTTTTTTCTTCAAATGTACTGTTCCAATCGGTGCTCAGTTTTTGAAGACACCAGTGGTCGCAACGAAACTTTGTCAAAAACTGGGCTACGGCCAGCACTACGACCGCACCATTTTCAGCCAGTGGCCCGAGCCAACGATGATGTTGTGGCCCGTGGCCCGTGCCAAACAAGGCACTTTGAGATATTTTGAGATACATCCCAATTTCGTTCCCACTCTTCTGTGACTTCTGTGACTTGGTCTCCCAAACTTCTTCGATGAGAGGAACTTCCGGCACGCTCTTCTTGGATGTGGGGGTGCCAAAGGTTTGGGGACGTGCAGAAGGCAGCCAATGGGGGATGCCGCAAAATGTCGATGTTCATAGGGGGAAAATGATGTTTAAAGTTTGAACCATGGGATGGAAGAGGAGATTCCAGAATTTGAGACAACCCCAGAGGTTTCTTGGGAGACGTTTGATTGGGAAACTGTTGGGTTGTTGAAATGCTTCGATCAGCTTGGAGATGCTTGAGGAAGACCAGACGAATGGTAAGACGTTTCCTGATGCACTCTACCACAATGATAAAATGGTGAGTCGAAATTCTTTTATTTTAAACCCAATTTCGGAAGATTGTGAGGCGTGGTTTCCGGACTCCGGCAGATGACTTCAAAATTTCAAGACGCTCCTGACAAATGTGGAGTAGGTACCTCTATAATATCAAATAGTCACATGGTGCCGTACCATATTGTGACTATTTGTGACTCATGTCTATGTGGCAATGTTGAGGGTCCCTGACAAGTTTCAAGAGTTTATGTCCACTGTAGGGTCATGCGACCTGCTTGCAAACTGTGCGCAAGGCTGAATCACACCCCCTGAACTTGAATGTGGAACCCGCGGGTTGTTATGTCCATCTTCAAGACCATATTTTTTGGGTTTCGATGTTAAAGCAGTGAAGTATAAGTTCAGTCTTTGTCACTTAACATCCACTAATCCATGTGATGTGCTAATTACTCCACTACCCCCTGACCCGTTTCACTCCAACCACGACCACCACTCGCCGCCCCGCTGCATCCATTTGCTAAGGAAATGCAGCCGCGCCAGGAGCCACCTGGATGGGTGCCAGATCACCAAACAATTCACTGCGGTGAGGCGTTTATTGGTGATGGGATTGTAATTGGGTCATCATTTCTTTTGTGGTGATTTTCGTAAATGAGTGGTGTGTTTATGTGTTTTTGGTGCTTGATTGTGTGATGGGAGAAATATTCAGCCAAGAATTGGGGGGTCAATCTTGGTTGGATAGTTTGTAATATCTTTATAAGATGATATCTTCTCACCAACTGGAAAAAAACAGGAAAAAACATGTTTCCAATTCTAAGCAGGGTACCTCATCGGGATACAACACTAATGATATCAAAAAAGATGTGGAGTTGTTACAGTAGAGACTAAGGTAGTGACAGCGATGTTGCATGATTTTACATGCTGGGAAAAGGATCCCAAGCTATTCACTTCTCGGAATGTGTCAAATATATGACGTTTTTTTGCGTTTTCAAGGGATTTTATTTTGAATAAAATCGAAAAAAAAACCGTGGGAAAGGCCCTAGAAATCCATGGCAGTGGAAACGCAGCATGTTCACCTGCAGGACGATGGTTGGGGGATCCCAGTGACAGGTTTTCTTCATGGTGGACTTAGTAATGTCCGAGGACAGTGTCACGTTGCGTGACGTCACTATAGATTTAATGGTTATATATAATACTGGGTAAATTATAACGACCTCACTGCGACCTCACTGGAATCATGGTATAATCACCTCACAGGGCACGTAGTGTTTCTGGCATATGTCTGCATTCGAATTTATTCAACCCAAGTTTGTTCGAATTTGAGCTCAGTTTCTGCAGTATCCGAAGTCGAAGGCGGCTCCATGTTAAGACAGGCTTATGTCTGCAAGGCTTGTAATATCTTGTAATGCTATCCCATTCGGGATATCCCTCCGACATGACAGCGGAATCTGCTGACAGCGCAGGGGGTGCCTGGACCGAATACAAATGCAGCTGCTGCTTCGCATCTCTCGCTTTGACTGCGCACGTGAGCAGCTTGAGCAGCTTGAGCAGTCAAGCATGGTAGCAAAATGCGGCGATTGGATGCTCACATGAAGCTTATTCAGTTTCACTTGGATGCCCAGCCTAGTAGCACTAGCTGAGAGCCTAGGCTCGACACACCTCTCACCGTACCTGGCCTCTTTAGACCATGATGCGAACATGGCAGTCAACTCACAGCTTGCTTCCCGTAGCTCGAGTATAACGGAGTTGAGGGACAGAGCTGAAGAATCTGAAGAATGTTGAGTTCTCTGGAGCTGGAATGAAAGTCGTACACTCAATTGTTTGTTTTTGCCCAAGTATGGGGTTGGAATGAAGGTTGTCTCACCGACGCTGCACTGATTTTAGAGCATCTCATATCACACATTGTTTGAGTACACAATCGTCTCTTGTGAGTATATTGATTTGATTTTGAGATTGCTGGAAACTAAGCAGTTCAGCTTGGAAATGAACCACATGACTCCAGCTATGAATCAACATTACATCATGTCATGTCTGAAGAAAAGGAGAAAGATAACACAAGGCAACAACTCCCACCATGGCGTTCTGGGCCGCACTCCTATGCATGGTCTGGGGCCTCAAACCACCAGGTCAAGCAGCGCATTTCAACAGCTTGACTCGGGTTTTATTGGAAAGGCAACCAGCAAGTTGTGACCTATCGATATTTTCAATAATGTAGATTTGTTCAAACAGGTTCACTATGTTTCAGGAAGATCTAGCCAGTTGATGTTTTTGGTGCTGGCCTAGCCACATGTTCTGGCCAACATGACATCCTCGACCCAGCCAAGAAATTTGCCAAGCACCTTCAAAGCTCACGGTTTGACACCTGCTTGTCTTTCAAGAATGTTAAGAGCAGAATGCGTAAAAGAAGATATGTTGCCAGACCAATACACCAATAGATCAGCAACTACTGGATTGTCACCGCTTGGATGGACTGCCATACGGAGCCTCAACTCGGAGCCTTTCATTCTGGGAAGCCATTGGTGTGGCCAGGTTTTCATAGCAAACTTGGAATGGCAAGCGTAGTAATGGCCGCTAGTTATTAATGTCATCATTTACATTCCACATACCTACATAATATCCATACCTGATTATATTATATATACATATACATGTACATGTACATCTGCATCTTACATATACATATAATCAGAATCATAATCACATTCATATACATTTACATATTTATATACATATACATTTACATACATATATATATATACATATTTATATACATATATATAATCAGAATCAGAATCATATTCATATACGTTTACATAAACATATTTATATATATTTACATATACATATTTATATACATATACATATACATATCGATTTACATATATATATACATATCATCAGAATCAGAATTATTATCGTATTCATTTACATTTACATAAACATATTTATATACATATACATCTACATACATATACATGTGTGTATATATATATACATATACTGCGAATGGGGTAATGGCTACAGTGTATAATACATATCCCCATGTATAGCAATCTTAACTCTCCAGCCATAAGGGGACAACGCAATGATGCCCCTTTGGCTCAAGTCCAATACAGATGCAGACGTCCAACGGAAAAGTGCAATGCGGAAGCTTTGATACTCTTTGTCATCGACCATTACTTCAAGGTAACCACAACATATATATATATCGGCAGGAACGTCCGATTCACAGGTTATCAGCCGTAGGTCTCCACCGGAGCCTACGAGCGGGTAGCCGCGGACCTTACAGCAGATGACTGAGGAAGACAGTAGCGATAAAGCATTCTCTTTTGCTGGACATGCCGCCGCACCAGCTGCCGGCACGCAGTCAAATTCTTCACAGAGTTTCGATACTGGTGGAAGCGAAACCTCAGAACTGAGACCAAGCCTATCCAGACGACCAGAGGGGGAGACAATTACCGACAATTCCGGCAATCGAAGATAGGGACAGTACACCTGGAAAAAGAAGATCATCTGCCCGACATTCGTCACCGCCGACGACTCCAAGGACTAAGGCGAAGCCTACATCCTCGAATCCACCTTCACCGATTCAGGACGCTACACCATCAGGGGTGGGATCTTTCCAACAAGTGAATGCCCCATCAAGTGGTAGCGACATCTTCACTGCCTATCAGAGTGAATTGACAGAATACAAGGCATCACTGGACAAGGCTACTGAAGAGGAATCTGTACTTCAAGCGCGATTGACTGAGATGGCCGCTTATGCCAATCAACAATTCAATTTTTTGGAGAACACTACTCATCAAGAGATGACATCGATGGCTCAACAACTCCAGATCATGAACTCCGAACTACTTGCTGCACAACAGGAAGATGAAGGTGCAACTTATAGGATCGAAGAGTTGGAGAGGTATCGAGCCATGTCGAATGAAGCAGCATCTCATCTGGAATTTCGATATTCACAATTGAGATCTGAATTCAATGAGCAGATGGGACAAGCGAATACAATTATGGTACATGTGGGCACCGATGCAAATGCTCATATCAATCAACTCAGACTGGAACTGGAAAATGCAGAGATGAACGCGAAGCAGGAAGCTCTAGCAGTCGGCTTTGCCAATGATCGAACATGTGCGCTTCACGTCTAGATGCTCGAGGTTGCTAACCAGAACCAAACGATGAAGCACACTATGTCATCGAGTATTAGGCGACTGGAAACAGAGCTCGATGCCGCTGACGCAAAGAGAGAGGAGATCATGAGAGAATTTCGTAGTGATCTAAGATCTGAACATGATAGATATGCCGAATGTGAACACCATCTAGCTTTGGAGGAATCACAACTTCGATTGCAATTGATTCGCAATGAAGGGCTACATTCACAATTGATGACATCTGAAAGTAGACTTTCCGAAGAACTATCCTCTGATGCAAGTGGAATGCGGAACATGAGGGTCATGGGACTACGTTCTGAATTACACATGAAGCAAAGTCTATTGGATCGCATGCAACAACAACTGACTGAATCGAAGAGCCAGTATCATGAACTTTCATGCCGACAAGCCAGAAGATCATCTCCAAGTGGTTCACCTTCACATGGAGTATACTATGGGATGTACAATCAAGCACGGCGAGATCATGATATCATCAAGAAATCCAAGGAGGAAGTTGACGATCTGTATAAAAGAGCCAGAGCTGAAATCCTAGATAACGAGATCCTGATCAAGACCTACCAAGATTCATATGAGTCACTTGGGAAGAAGTATCAGGATGCTTTGGTAAAGATTGACTCCATGAGTACTCACCCAAATCTTTCCAGCAACATCTCTGACAATTTACACAATGAGATCAGTGACAGGGACGAGATGGTTGCTCGACTCAACACCGAAGTTGAAGCCCAGAGGGAATCTCTTGATCGTGCTCACCGAGACGCAGGTCGTGCTATTAGTACATTGAATGACAGACGACTCGTGATCAAAGGGGCAACAGACTTTTCTATTCCTGAAAGTCATCTGACAGAGATGCACCTTCTTGCTAGTGAACGTTACGCCGAGGTGGAAGAGATGTCAAGTACCATCGCTGCGCTGAGGCTCGAAAACCAGGCTGCTTCGTCTTCAATACAGAACACACAAACTGCGTTACATGGATCCTCCAGTAGTGCATTTCCTCGAAACGAGTGTGAAGAGAAGTGCGCCAAACTGAGAGCCGAATTGGAAGAGATGAAACGAGAGAAGAATGAAGAAGTTCAAGCTCTTCGAGATGATTTGGAGAAGATGAAAGAATGAAAGGACCACTACAAGAACAACTTCTCTCAAGCTGAAGACCGTGCCAATGATGAAGAGCAGGAATATCGTGCAGAAGCCGAAGCCTTCGAGAAACTCAGGAATGAGTACAACACCAATGTCATAGAGTTGGAGAACCTTGAGAAGGACAAAACAAGATCATCTGTATCTCAAAGAGAAGCAGAGAAGATCACTCTCCAACCGTGGCCAAAGACCACTGAACTTTCATCATGGAAGGGAAGTGTCATTCATGAAGTTTGCGTTGCTAGTGGAGATCGTAACTATGGTGATTGGAAAGCATGGTTAGCTCCTTGTCTTGCAGATCAACCCGACATGGATGCATTGGCCCTGGCGCCTGATGTAAGATTTCAATCCATCGATGCCAAACTGTCCAATGCTTTGAGAAAGGTCATTGAAAATGCCGGGGATAAGTCTATGCAAGTGAAGTATGAGATGTCCATGAAGAATCAGATGTATGGGAAGAGTGGAGATTTCATCAAGGGGCGAGAGCTATTCGCGATGATATTGATAAGCTTCAAGTCGCCAGATCACACTGAAGTTCTTTACAATTCCCATCACCTATATGTATTCAATTACTATGGGGATGACCAACTCGAAGCCTTCTACAACAAGTGGCTTGATATCGTGTACAACATGAAACAAGACGATCGTCCATCTCTCAACTCATTACGTGACACCTTGTTCCGGAAGATTGAACATTCAAAGCTTATGCATTTTGACATCAGCCGATATCGAACTTTCGATGAAGGGCATCATGAAAAGACCTACGATTTCCTGA
Organism: Cladocopium goreaui; assembly: GCA_947184155.2. Taxonomy (NCBI): domain Eukaryota; class Dinophyceae; order Suessiales; family Symbiodiniaceae; genus Cladocopium; species Cladocopium goreaui. The sequence continues at coordinate 48,900 of CAMXCT020002289.1, read as the reverse complement.
TCAACATGATCAAAGGTTATATCGCAAGAGGGAAACAAGAACGACTGTTAAAGGAAAGAGAGCGTGCAGTCAAAATCTCATTGACTTCTACCAAGACAACACCAGCCTTGGAAGATGCCGAAAAGCCTGCCGCTCCCATCAAGACGAAGAAGGAGAACTTAGCAGCAGCCTCATCTACTGGTGATCCTTCCAAAGGAAAGTCTAAAGCCAAGGCGAAGAGTGAAGCTGCCTCAGTTCTTCCAACACCTTCCCCGAAGTCGCATGCCGATAAGAACAACAAGAAGGGCAAAGGCGGGAAGGGAAGATCGTCTTCACCTGTTCACAAGAAGAAGATCTTTTGCAACTACTTCTTCAACAAGGGTGGATGCAACAAAGGTGACAAATGTTCTTACAGTCATTCCCAGAAAGTCTATGATGCCAAGATGAAAGGCAAGAAGGAGAGAAACGGAAGTAGAGATTCGTCAAGAGGGAAGAGGAAAGGAAGTTCTTCATCAGCTGGACCCAGGAAGAAAACTTGCTGGCAATGGCAGAAAGGTACCTGTACGTTTGGAAGCAAATGCAAATTCCTACATGCAGATCAATCACCATCAGCATCTTCGGAAAGAACCAGCAAGAAGACCCCAAAGAAGAAGGCAGCTCCCATTACCGTCGATTCCTTCTTTGACAGCGACAATGAAGATGCAATGGATTATTCCTCACCGAGGTCTTCTGATGTTCGCAAGATCTCATTCGATCTCGATCCTGAGGTGCACAAGATTTTCATTGAGAATTATCAGGAGGGGATGCCCAAACGTATCTATCGTGACCCCAACAAACCCTATGTCTTCAGAAAGATCGATGATCTGGTTGACGATCAGTCGAAGTCTGACAACATTCTTGGTTTGGTTCGAGCAAGGGCTAGAGCGATCATTATGGACAATTGTGGACTCCATTATGGCGTGGATGAAGTGAGAATCATCATCGGCCCGAAGTTCGACATGCTAGTCAAGTTGGACAATGACTACGAAGATCTGATCTTTACTGAAGAACTTGTTGAACACGAGGCAGAAAGATCCCTCAAGAAATCCAAGAATCTCATGTGCATCTCACTACCAGTACAAGCCAAAGATCGCAGATTCATCCTCGATTCTGGAAGCGGACATGATCTAATCTCTGCACGAAAAGCTGAAAGGATGAACTTGAAGAAACGAACTTGTGATCCCATCATGTTCCATACAGCAAATGGTTCGACTGCTACTCAAACAGAAGCTGAAATCGACTTGGGAGCTTTTGACATGACATCTCAAGCCTATGTGTTAGATGACACTCCTTCCGTGATGTCTCTTGGAAAACGATGCATGGAAGAAGGGTACTCATTCGTATGGCCTTCCGGCAAGATGCCTTTCATGATCACAAAGAATGGGGAGCGCATCGACTTGACAATCCATGACAATATCCCTTACATTGATCTTGGAACGTATGAATGTACTCCATATGAGTGTTGTCAGACATCAAAGATCCACGAACTACTTGGACATCCTCAAGATGGTTTCGACAACTTTGATGATATAGATGAGATAGGTCGACCATCCCGAAGAGTTCATCTAGACGGAGAAAGTGGTCTCGAGATGTTGAACGAAGATCAAAATGATTTCCAACATGTCAAGAAGCTCAAGAAGAAGAAGAAGAAGAAAGGAAGAGCAGCCAACCGACGAAAACGAATGGCATCTCCTGGAGAAGAAGCCCTACCTGAAGATGGCGAATACGAACCAGGAACCCCTTATGATGGTCCTCCACCTGGTGATGAAACAGATTTCGAAGATGAAGGACATGGTGCTCCTGAAGACGCCGCAGAAGGTGATGAAGACGACATCGAGATCGATGTCGTTGAAGGTGAATCCAGAGTAGCCAAGAGAGGAACACTCAAGAGAGAAGCAAACAGTTTGAATCACAAGTTGACTCACAGGTACAAGAACCCTTATTGTGATTCATGCATTCGCGCAAAGATGAAACACTTTAAGACTCGTCGAGGTGCATACAAGAGGGAACTCAAGAAGTTTGGCGACCTCGTTACTTTTGATGCCGTTGACACATCCAAAGTTCATGATGATGTGTTGGTTCTTGAGAAGGAAGTGTTGGTCGTCAGAGATTGTTTCACAGGAATTATTGGTGCTTATCCGTCTGACAGGATGACCAAAGATGATGTGGTTACAGCAGTGAAGCAGTTCATCGGCGCCAAGAAGGTTAGACAGGCCTATTCCGATCATGCTCCACAATTCATTGAAGCCATGAACGAAATGAAGATCCCAATTGATCATTCACTGCCCGGAAGACCTCAAACAAATTCTACCGCCGAGAGAACGAATCAATTCATCCTGACGGCCACTTCTACATGCCTGTTGGAAGCCGGACTACCACCATGTTTCTGGAGAACCGCAATCCTTTGTGTATGTCATCTACTCAATGTGGAACCCAACGACGATGAACTTAGTGCTTGGTGTAAACTCCATGGATCTGATTTTGCTGGCAAACTCGTTCCTTATGGTGCTCGTGTGAACTATAAACCTCCGAAGACCAGAGATGCAGGGCAACTTCACAAGTTTGGACCTGACTCTATTCCGGGCGTTTTCGCAGGCTATCACATTGGTCCTGGGATGCATTGGTCGAGACAATACAAAGTATGGCCATTAAGTGAGTTTGTACATCAAAACCTTGGTGATGATGCTAGCAAACCAGAACATCGTCTTCTTAAACCTCATTTGACTGAGAAGGTCGAGATGGTTACTCCTCTGACATTCCCATGCAAGAAAGAGTACGAGAGGATAAACACCACCTTGGAAGGGATGAAGAGAAAGAAATCCTCGACGGTGATCCTTCCAGGACGCCTCGTGATGATGATGAAGACCATGGTCATGATGAAGATGATGATGAGCTTGATGATGGAGACGAAGGTGGACCTGGTCCTAGTGGAGGAGAAGTTTCAAAGAAGCCTCTTGAAGCCCCTGAGGGTATCTTCGATGATGACAAAGATCCAGAGGAAATGACTCTTCAAGAACTCATTGACATCCAACCAGAACATTGGAAGTCAGGTAAAGCTGGAGATGGGAAGATATACCTCAATGATTACGGTGAGAAGGTCAAATTGAATATCAAGGGCAACCCATACAAGATTGGAGAAGATGGTAGAAGACTTTTCAAGACGTCATTACGACCTAAAGGTACCTATTCTCCTGAAGAATGGCGTAAGCTTTCTCAATCTGACCGAAACACCATCCTCAAGGCCGAGAAGAAGAAGTTGGAAAAGAAGGAGGCTGATGAGAAATCCAAAAGAAAAGTTGAGGAGGTGAAGAAGAAAGCACTGAAGAAGGAGAAGAAAGATTCAAAGAAGGGTAAAGACAAGCCAAAGTCCATGGACGATGAGGAAGGTGATGAGAGCAAGAAAGATGATCCGCACACAAAGTCGAAGAAATCCGATGCAAGTGTTGGTGAGGTGTTGAAGAACAAAGTTACTTTACCCATCACATGTACAAGTGCGTATCTTGACTTGTACGACATAGTCGATGATGATGATATCCATGGAAAACGTTACATTGATTGTCGGAAAATGAGAAGGAATGTAGATGCAAGCCCATGTTCCGACGCTTCTACTGACGTCCCGGACGACGAGGAATATCTCATCGAATGGGATGAGTGGTCGGAGGTCGAGAAGGGCCGTGGTCCGAAAGCATCGTGGAGTGGTGAAGTTTGGAATACATTGTCTGGTGTGATTTCGAGATCCTCCGCGGCATCGCCGGGTGAATCGACAATGATCAAGAATGGCAAGTGTATCAACGTCAAAGACATGAAGAACGTAACCACTGATGATGATGATGATGACCTCATTGCATTCCCAACTATGCCATGTACATCTGCGCCCAACACCATTCATCGAACCAAGATACCATCCGAAGGCCTGGGGGGTAAGCTCTTCAATGCCATGGTCTCACGTCCTGTTGGCAGAGCGGAGATTGAATCCAACCCCAAAGCCAAAGAAGCTATGTTGAAGGAATGGAAAGGTCTTCGAGATCAAGAAGTGTTTGATTTCTCAATGGTTCGTGAGTATGATGATGTTGTCGCAGAGGCTAAGAAGGACAAGAAAGAAGTTCACATGGCTAGAGTTCATGGTATTTGTGTCGAGAAGAACTACCAACTATCTGAAGATAACCCCGGACGAAAGTTCAAGGGTAGAGGTGTTCTATTGGGCAACCAAGTGAAGAATCAACATTGGGAAGCAGCGTTCTTTCAAGATTTGGGGAACTCGCCTGCATCCTTTGAAGCCTCACGATGGGCCGATTTCTACGGATGCCTTCCTGGACATGCAGTCAAGCTTGCGGATGCGATCCAAGCATACATCCAGGCCAAGCTGAAAGGACCTTTGTGTTGGGTGGAATTACCCACCGATGCATGGCCTCCTGAAGTTCAATACTGGAAGTTTCGTCGCCCCGTGGTAAGACTTGACAAGGCATTGTACGGACATCCTGACTCAGGCACGATGTGGGAACAACATTGTGACAAAAGGGTTCAAGAGATTGGTTTTAAACCCATTGGAGAGGAATGGCCTTCAATGTATTTTCATGGTGAGCTCAAATTGCTATTGGTAATCTACGTAGATGATCTCAAGCTTGCTGGGCCATCCGAAAATCTGGCCAAGGGTTGGAACATGCTGCGCACTGTTTTGCGCATCGGGCCCGAAACCGATTTGGGTCTTTACTTAGGATGTGTTTTATCCCAGGGTGAAACCCAACTACATAATGGTAAGAAAGTCAAGACCATAACTTACAACATGGAAGGATTGTTGAAGTTATCGGTGGAAAAATATCTTGACATTGTTGGTAAGGACACAAAATTGAAAAAGGTATCAACTCCAAGCCTTCCAGAGGAAACGAAAAGCAGCCCGTATCGAGCTCCTTCCGATGGCAAGCGCAAAGTTGAGTGTCCTTGGTGTGCACATTCCTTCGATCCAGAGGTGCCTGTTCTCTACGAGACAGGTAGCTCACATCCTGGCCAAGATAGTGAGTCACTGAACCGAGGGAATCTAGCTCCGCATGCAGCTAGTGTGCTCATGAAGCTGCTGTATGCAGCCCGCATTGCGCGGTTTGACCTTTTGAGATCCATCAATGCATTGGCACGTAATGTGACCAAATGGACAAAGGATGATGACGCCCGTCTTCATCACCTAATGCGTTATGTTAATTCCACACTGTCCCTTAAAATGATAGGATGGGTCGGAGATAAAATTGAGGATTTGTCGTTAGGACTCTTTGCAGACGCGGATTTCGCTGGATGTGCCCAATCCTTACGATCAACATCAGGATCGCACTTACAAGTCCAAGGTAAGTTCACAAGATTCCCACTAGCTGGTGGAAGTAAGCGACAAGGGTGTGTTAGTCATTCAACCCCCGAAGCTGAAATTGTGGCTGCAGATACTGCACTTAGGACTCTAGGAATCCCCGCTTTAAGCCTGTGGAAAGTCTTAGCCAAAGTTTTCCCTCAGCTCCTGTTTCATGACGATAATCAAGGTATGATTGGTGTTGTCAGATCAGGACGCAATCCCACCATGCGTCATTTGGAGCGCACCCATGGTATTTCCATTGCCTCCATGCATGAACATTTCCAAAAGGATCATTTTGTTTTGATCTATGAAATTACAGCCAAAATGGCAGCTGATATCCATACTAAAGGGTTCAAGAATCCCATGGCTTGGAAGAAAGCATGTATGCTAATCAATTTGTTCAAACCTCCGGACTTACAGAGTAAAGAAGTGTTAGATATGTTGCAACCCAGCACAGATGTTGACATGACTACTCGCCAAGTCTTTCAATCCAAAACTGAGGATATTCCAAATTTTCCGTACACAGAAACTCCTATCTTACCAAAAGAAGTGTATAGGAAAGGGTTGACTAGTAAAGAGAAGCTACAGTACTTGCCAGGTATGGATCCAATTTTCGTCGTCAAGCAACCGGTGTTTTATCGCCCCAAGCCGCCCGGCTTGATGGTACCGCCAGATGTATTAAGATCCACATGGGTTCTTCTCAATGGTACTTGGACAAAGGTCGAACACCGTGCATCTCCGCCAGAGCAGGCCATCAGATTTGATAAGTGGGTTGAACGTGCATGTTTTCAATATCATTCACCCAACAAGCAGCCGTTGATCCCGGATACTGTTTCACAGTCCACGTCAACGACTTCGACACACCGGGTGTTGTCGTCAAAGCACGCGCATGCCCAGCCTGCCCACTCGAGATCCCACCGGGACTCGTGTGCGTCCACACGCAATAGTCGTGTACAGCATCCGGCCGACTCACCAATGCTGATGTTTTCGGTTGATGCATTGTTTTTAGACGCACAGACATCACCGTCTCAACACCCGAGACCCATTCACCAGTGCCTTCAGCCAGCCACACGTGTGATCAACACGCTTATGCGCCTTGTTCATGGGGGGAGTGAGGGATGGCATTCGCACAGTGAGGGGTATTCGCATTTAACTTCAACAACTGGTGCATGTCGGAAGCATCCGGAAGTAGAAATCAGTGATACTATTCCGCATGTTAGTTCCACTCGAAAATCCCAAGGGCTAAATAAGAAAAATGAAGACTATTGGCAGTGGGAAGGGGAAGAGACATTGATCCGAATTCACAAAACGCCGAGACGGCAGAATTTCGTGCCACAGGATTGCGAAGACTGTCGTGGTGACCCTAGGATCATATGTGATGAGAGGGAAATCGAACAGAAATTCAAAACAAACACTCGAGTGATCAAAGACAGATGGAGATTCAAGGGCGACAACAATGAGACATCAAACAAATTGAATGAATTCTGGACAGGAAAATCGACATTCAAGGTGCTCGCCAATGCCGAAGTGATTGATGGAGATAAGAACTATAAGGTGAACCAGGGAGTTATTACACTCTGCACCCATTGCAGCGTGCTGAATACCATTCCTATCACCGATGTTTTTGTCCCCTATCAATATCACATTGAAGTAGGCAAACATGAGGTTGACCATCCCAAAGTGTCGGTAATCCTATGGAGAGATCGGAAGAACAGAACCTTGGAATTTCAATTATCCAAATCACCTTGTGACTTGATGACATCCAAGTTTGCCAAATTTTCCCTGACAATCAATTTGATCGAAGTTCCTCGAGAAGTCCCATGCTTCGTCTTGTTATGTTCGGAAGAGGGAAACTGGCTCACGTTTCTGCAAAACAAAATGGAAGACGAAATGAAGTTCCATGTTGTGCCAATCACTGAAGATGATGACATGCTCTCTCCGTACGGAATCAGTAAAGCAAGACGATGCCTTCGGACCAAACTCGATTCAGTGTTCTTTGCAGGTCCATGTACAGGAGGTTCACCATGGAACCGAATCAATCGATGGGTCAGTGAAGCAACGACGCAACTCATTGAGGCAAAGAAGCAGATCTTCTGGGCGATGTGGGAAGTGTTTACGTCGATGCTAAGTGAACTTATCAACATGGGATCGCCGGCTTTGCTTGAACTGCCTAGAGGTTGTGATTACTGGAAGGACCGTAGAATGACCGATCTTGTGGAAGGAACAGTATCTCATGAGCACAAATTCGATGGTTGCATGTATGGCCTGAAATCGCAATTTCAAGAAACTCCCAAACCAATCAAGAAACCTTGGAAGATTGTTACGTGGGGGGTATCTTTCCCGAAGCTACATAGAAAATGTGATCGCCGTCATGACCACGCTGAGTGTGCTGGTAGGGAAACTAGAATCACACAAGTGTACACAAAATGGATAGCCAAAATTATCATGAAAGGAATCAATGAACATGTGATCAAAAACAGTCCATTCGTGAATGTCAAAGTGATGAAACGTTGGAAAACCATCGTACTTGATAATGAATTGAAGAGTGAAATGTCTCGTGATTCAGAGAATGTCCGCAGTCACCCTTTCAAGTCGGTGACGACATCCGCTTGTGCTATCCGAGAGCCCGACGCCATTGACGTTTCGTTTGAGCGCTCTCTACTGCACTGGTGCTTTTCGAGATTGACATCATCTTTGATTCGTTCCTCTTGGTTTTCAACATTTTCGTGCCAACCAATTTCTGATTTCAAATCCAATTTGTTGATACGTGATCACCGATCCGTGCAACTACTGACGTTGATTGAACTGTTGTCACGTGGCCTCCGGCCAGTGCAACTTATATCAGTGAAAGACAGCATGGCCGAAAGTGATGATCTGAAATCATTAGGACAGTTCTCAAACATGCGAATTACGATTGCCCAAAGAGTGCTGAAAGAGTCATCGGATGGTGTGATCACAGCTCGACCTCCACCGCCATTCAGGGACACCCGAGGCATGAATTCTCATCAACTTTCATCAGAAGAGAATGCCAATCAATGGATTCGTTTTGGCATGCCACCTGTGATCGTCTATTCTGCATACTTCGCAAACACAAGATGTACCAGCGAAGCAACTTCGGAAGCACTAGAACTTGCTTACAAAATTTTGCAGAGATCACAGGATTCTGAGAAAGAATGCTCAGGATGGGATTTCATCGCTAAGGGATCAAGATTCGTGAAGGTCTTCACCTCCAAGTGCCCGTATGAGCATGACATGGTGGGTCTACTGATGGACAGGGAAATCCACTCCAGACTGGACGAATTATGGATCGTTCTGACCAAAGGACACTTTCCTGAACCTTTCGATGATCAGAATTCAGCTGCATCTTCTGAGGCGAAGATCAGAGGCATGAAGCAGCGATTTCGTGGCACTCCTTCATTCAATACAGATCCGAGTGCAACTTCTTGGCTTGCTGTCACCCGAACTGCTGAGTATTTCAAAGTCATGGATGAGTTGGCGAAGGTCAACCCAAAATCTCCATCTGACAACGACAACTACTTGTCAGTCATGAAGCAGATGGTGGAAATCCACATGAAACATTTGGGATATGCCTTGAGGTTTCACAATGAACACCATCCTCATGACCAAATTGTTCTACAGGATGTGATGAAGGATGTGATTGCCTTTGAGACAGAGCGCCCGAAAGGAAGGAGTGCTGCCCAAAATCATTTCTTGTGCCTATTGACACTTGGTACCACCATCGAGCGTCACAAGACAAGTGCTCGGGGAGACGGAAATTTAGCAAAAGTTGGCATTTTGTCTGATATCCAGATGTCGATCCTTCAGACCTTTGACATCCCACAAGGTATCCTGATCGGACTAGGCTACAATGTCTCGATTGCTGATGAGGGTGCCAGGTACACTGAGAAGGAGAGACGCCACGCATGCCATAGTTCACTCAAAGATTTCACGACCACACTGACTGAAACACAGGGTGGAACTGGCGGGGACTTGCACAACTTCGATGGTTGGGATATCCCACTTGCTTTCAATGATGGACGGCTACCAGAAGAGATTGACGTATGGAACAATGAAGAACCATCATGGGTGCAAGATGGACCAACAGAAGGACAAAGTGCACAAAGTGGGTCCGCTCCTCCGGAGGGACCGCAATCGAAAACATCGGCACAATCAGGAACTTCGATCCGAACGAAGAGGATGCCAAAACCACCAACAAGTGGAGGAGCTACTTCGTCAACGCACTCAGCGTTTCGGACTGGACCTGGATCCGCATCAGAACATACTGAAAACGAGAGGGATGAGAACTGGTCTCCGAGTGATGATTGGATGAAGAGAGTAAAGCCTTCAAACGTGGAAGTGCGACTGTACGTTGCTGAAGATTATGCCCACCAAGAACAACGGATCGCATTCCTGAGATCGGGCAGGGACTTCGTCATCTCCACGGTAGAAGGCCCTCACACCACACACACATTTGGAACCAACTTATCTTGGAGACAGTATTTGAGAAGATTGACCTTTCATGCTGCATTATCGTTCAATATTTTGACTGAGGGACAATTGGACTCACACATGCTCAATGAGAATGATTATGAGTGGTTGAAGCTCTATCATTACATCATCACGTCCACTGAGCTTGACAGATGCAAAGGATATCCCGTGACGGAGGTCCTGGCCATGTTGACCCTTGGTGTTGAAAGAACGGTGGAGGGCAGCATCCGCAATAAGCTCAAGGGCTTGGGGAATCAGATAGGTCAGTTCATCATTGGAAAGCCTTGGATTGACAATTGGGATGAGTTGGGAGGACAAGTGAGGAACAACAAATCTCTCATCTTGACGGACCTGACTTACCAGACAAGATCAAGCTCAAAGGCCGTTCATGACATTGAAGCAGGCCTCAACAACATGGGCGTATCATTTGTCAAGGTCTACCAGCTCCCGTATGAATCCCTTGAGAAACCTGAGGAATTCCTACTGTTGGCGAAGAATGCATTGAATTTCCTTCGCACAAATACAAATACACTCCCAAACATCACAGTACACATCTGGATCTCATTTGCTCCATTGTTCAAAGGGCAGAATCGCATGTTGGTCCATGAAGATGGATATGTCGCGAAATTGGCGGAGATCATCAGTGACATCAGCAAGAGCTCACCACTTCCAATCTTTGTCAACATCCTGAAAGACGCTAGGTTTCTTGGATCCCAATCTTCGATTGTTTCCATCGCCGAGGAGTTCGCAGGGATTTTGAAGAGCAAAGGCATCATGCATTCCACCAACGAGAAATTCTGGAAACAGATTTTCGCATGTGGATCTGAACCATTTTATTGGAGACAGGGTGAGGGCAAGGAAGTCATTTGGGCCATTCTTGAGAAATACCTGATACGACAAAAGGTTTTCCTTCATTGTGCCATGGACCACAACATGATACATGATCTGAACGAAGAATGTGTTCATGTGAAGAATACCGGTTTCGACATCGAAACGATTAAACAATGCACGGATCATCCACGAGTCATTCCGAGCGTTCGTACTGGATAGACGAGAGACGCTCAATCAGGATCTGCCGACATCATTGGAGGTATGAGCCATATGAAAGACTCGGTCCAGAGGAGAGCATGGTCAGATATCCGACGAGGAGTATTCACCCCGGAGCCCCTGACCGATGTGGATGAGCATTGGATTGAAGTGACCGAACAATCTGAAATGATGTGCGATGTCTGTAAGAGCTTCATCATCGGTGACCCCCGGATGGATTCCAACACGGAAAATCGCTCGAGTTGTCTGAATTGCGCAAGCAACTGGACCAGACTAGGAATGTACGGCACTCACATCATCGGTATGGATGAACATTCACAGGATGCCCGTGTTGCGGCAAGGTTGCTCAATGTCTATAACAGCTGCATTGACTGGCGGAACATGCAAGCAGAGAAGGATTTGAAAGGATTCCTGTTGACGGCAACTTTTGCAATGCTCTCGGGGTACCAGACCACTGGAGACGTCCTCAAGCAAGTCTCACATCGAGGCGCCATTCGCATGCCTGCCTACATGGTGAAGGGAAAGTGCAGACGAGACTTATTGTCTCAGTTCACTGTTCAACGTGAAACCCGATCTGAGGATCTTGGCAATGGCTCCCGAAAGATTCGATGGTTTTACAGACTGCTTTGGGATGGAGGAAACGTGGCATACACTGATTACATGAAGACTGTTTTGACCAAAGAAGAAGTCGAATCCGTATTGCATCCAACAGCATCTGCAGAGTACACTGGCGACATTTTTGAATTTTGGCTTGGAATGCTTGAACTAGGAATTCAGTTTCCTACAATGTTCGAAGGATGGGGGGCAAACCTTGACAGTTGTCTCGCTGGACTGGAAGAATCATTCTGGCTTTTCTGCAATTCATGCCGCCATGCAGATACCATCAACACCAAACGAAGTCGAACAAGGAAGGCATACATACCTTCTGTCGGGAATGCAATGGTGACAATGGTCCTGAAGGAAGCGAAGATCTACGACCTTCTTCTACGAAACGAAATTACAAGGATGCCGATCATTCCAACGGCCAACTATGATGATCATCCTGAGATGATTGAAGTTTCGTCGAGTGATGATGATGGAGATGAAGTTGAAGAGCCTGATGATGAGCCTACGTCGCCACCGGCGCGAGGATCTCGGATGGAACAGACTTCAGGTGAGACGGAGGCTGGGGATGACGACATCGAGATCGATGAAGATGAAGAGGACATGGGGGGTCGACCTTCTGGAGCAAAGAAACGCCGAACTGAAGTTCGAAGCATTCGTGATCAATTTGAGAAGGTGATTGCAGAAGCATCACAAGTTCAGTACTGTCTCAATTGTGGAGGAACACATGACATTGAAGATTGCCCTCTACAAGACAACGAACCAATGAAAGATGCATTGGCACGCATGAGATTGATCATGAACGAGCAATCAAAGTCCCCATCATCCTCAGAGAAATCCAAAATGGCTACCAGGGGTAGGAAAGACAAGCTCCCGAAGAAGGGTATCATGCCAGAAGGGAAACGATGGAGGAGAACCAGATTCATCGAGAAAGAAGAAGTGACCAAGAACTTCTATAGTCAACCCGCTTACATGTATGAGATCGGAGATAGAGAAGAAGGCGGGCCATTCTTGGTGAACGGCATTGAAGTACATCCTCCAGGTCAAGGTGTGAAGAATCGTCAAGAGCTCGACGCCCTAGTGGAGCGAGCAGCTGAGGAGTCTCCACCTATGTTACCATCGATTCAGGAGCTGAATGCGTTGAACCCCAGAAGTGAGGATGAGTTTCAGAAATGGTTAAAACAAGAAAAAGAACAACATGGTAACAACTGGAACTTTAGACATCTTCAACCATTCACTCACGGCTTTGACATCGGTACACTTCAAATGGCCCGAATCCATGGAGAAGACTACGTTGGTTATGGGTGGTGTAGGGTACAATCTTTTGCCGAGAATCAATGGATGGGAAGAAAACATGACACACCTCATGCAGTGGATGATCGATATGTCAAAGAGGTTCAACGCCGCGCTTCGCCACTCCGTGGGTTGTATCAGAGACAAGAGAGGACATCAAGGCCTCCCATGTGACGAAGCTGGATGGGTCAACGTCGAACAGATCATGAAATATGACCATATTTGGCATGACGGACACACCCTTGCAGGCACTCCCAAGCCAAATTACGAGATCATCGTCGAGAGGTGGGACATGTTCCAGAAAATCATCTTCACAGAGTACAAACAGACAAAGAGAATCCGAGCCCAGGTGCTAGGATTGAAAGTCACAAAAGGTGAATTGGAACAAATTCTCTATCAAGAAAACGCATTCACGAGAAGGGTCAACACACAGAAGCTGAGAATTGAAATCGGCAGTGCAGATCGAGAGATTTGGCTATGGCCTGCAGCGGTCAGAGCACCGATGGCACACTCAAGAAATCCAGGTGGCGTACAGATCGAAGATAGCAAGACTTCCTATCAGATGAATCCAAGCGTTGGCTACACTCTTGGCGGAGGATTTCATTGCACAACCTTCGAATGCATCGCACAGATTTTTCGAGAAGGATTGCGCCCTGGAGGAGGAGGAGACCGTATCAACACGTTCTTTGTGCCATTTGCACCATGGGACGAATGGAGCAAATCAGTGCTGAGATTCAAAAGGATTGACAGGACAAATCTTGTCTATATCTACATGACGTATGAATCTCTCTCCAAGTTCTCTCCACGTGTATCAGCTGCAACACATTTTGATCCAACAGACAATCCCATTCAATTCCTTCGATGCTGTGTGGCATTATGATTGGAAAGATGGAGAATTTTACCGTCTCATGATCACGAAAGGGTATGAGCAGCTCGTGCTTTCCGTGAAGGGTGCGACGAAGATCGCAACCATCGGTCGATTTGACTACCTCATCGGGAGTGTCGTTCCGGATGAATCATCTCCGGACCTAGACGGGCTCCGAAAACTCATTGACATCAAGACAAGCTACCTCAGCTATTCATGCAGACTATTCCCAGGGCATCAAGATTGGAATGACACTATCTCTCTTCTTGCACTCACGCATCGTCCAAACAAAGAAGGTCACAGATTATGCCCAGCTTGCCTATGTGAGACACCAGCAACGTTGGCGATTTGTGTCGTTTGCAAAGGCTATTTGATCAGTCATGGCCTGAGGAGACGAATCAAAGTCACTGTTGCCAAGGTACCTACTACAGAACAACGTCCTCAAGAAGACGATGTCAAGGATCACGTCAAGCAGGCATGGGAAAAGATCAAGATTGACCTGACAAGTGAGGAGGATGATGACGATCAAATGCAAGATGATGATGATGATGTCGACATGAAAAGCCCACAAGAAGAAGTCCGACAAGATGGAGATAATGCAGATCGAAAGACTGAGGCCAATGATATCAATGAGGAGAAACGAGATTTCAGGGAACAAGACGAAGTTGATGAGTTCCTCAACGAGGAACGTGAAAAGGGCGACACGATTGACGAAGAGGGAGCCGCTGGCAGAGACATCAACATCGAGGAGTATGAAGCAGGTGAAGCAGAAAATGTCACCATCGAGTACCCAGCTTGGCTGAACAGGATCGACTTCGGGTCGAAAGTTCTTCCGGTCGAACCTTGCATGATCGGAGACGCCCAACCCGAGCTCATCAAAATCCTGCTGCTACAGATGGGGATGAATCTCCTCAAGATATACAAGCAATTCCACAGGAATTTCTGTGGTACCATCGAAACAGCATGGCAGCCTTTTCAATTGAATCAGGAATTCAGGTTGGACCTCGATCCAAAGGTTCCTTACCTTGGTGAAGATGATGAAGGCAATCTCATCGAGCCAAGCGATGAACAAATGCAGGACCTCTATCGTCAAATCGGCAAGCCTGACACCAGAGACGACGTGGGAGAAGATGGGTTCGTCAGTGCCTATCATGGGTCCTTAATCTTCACACCTACATTTTGGAATGTGGATACGTCTTCGGCGATCTACAAAACATATTCAGTGAGGAAATTGTCGGACCCTTGAAGAAAGACGACACTACCGAGGAGGAGACCAGAAAATCCTCGGTAGCACGTGAGGCTCTCGACATGCAATCTTCGTTTGTCAGGAGAGTGATCGCTGGAGCCTACAAGGTGAATGCCGTATACTTTTTCAGGAATGTGGATTTCCAGAATACAGTGACGCTCAACCCGGTAGACATTCTATGTGCGTGCCGACCTCACATCAGACGCATAGCAGTCATGCACCTGATCCTGCAGAATGGCAGGCAACTCCCACGACCCTTACAACTTCGACTCTATGATGCAATCGACGAATACAACAAGTCGAAGCAACGTGATGATCAACGACCAAAGTGGGGAATCCACATGTCGGAAGCCCACTTGATTGCAATCGCGGACACGCAGATACCTCATGATGCTCGACGAGAAGCTGACACATCTGCAAAAGGAAAGTAGAAAGCAACACCGAAGCCTAGCGCTGTATCAGGCGCGAGATCATCACCTTCGGCTTCGTCGGGTCATCCTAGAGAAGCAGCTCCTACACCAAAGCAGGCTCCACCGCAACCACCTTGGAGAGAAGGACAAGACCAAGGAAAGGGGGGTAAATCGTACTCACACCGTGGCGGCGATTGGAACTACCCAGGGCGAAACTATGGAAGATGGAACTGGCGATAATATCACTAGACCTCTGCATAGGTCCTGGCGATGATGATGGGAGCAGCAATCAGCGCTCATGATCTAACTCTTCATCGATGTGGATGACATCTGAGAGGAATCTGAGCCGGCCAATTCAAGAGTCTCATTCATTTTTTTAGATACGATGCTATCTAAACGTCATTGCATCGTGAGCTGAGTTTCTACAGCGGTCTACTTCTCTTTTAATGGACGAGCGGGAATGTAAAATTCTAGCTCTGTAATCATTTTATTTTTTTTATCTCGTGCTCGGGTGGAACTGAATGTTGGCTTCGCCACATGATGTGAAACTCGATACTGTACATAGGCATCGCCTTGGCAGTATGCATGTAGACAACACAGCTGCTGGTAGGGAATGTAGCAAGCCGCGAAGAAACTGTACAGTTCCTTAATTAACATAACGTAAACTGCAGGCGACTAAGATTTAAGATTCTGTTTCCTCTGGCGCCTGGAAGACTAAGTCTAACAGGCGTGGGGGGTGCGAATGGGGTAATGGCTACAGTGTATAATACATATCCCCATGTATAGCAATCTTAACTCTCCAGCCACAAGGGGACAATGCAATGATGCCCGTTTGGCTCAAGTCCAATACAGCTGCAGACGTCCAACGGAAAAGTGCAATGCGGAAGCTTTGATACTCTTTGTCATCGACCATTACTTCAAGGTAACCACAACATATATATATATATATCGGCAGGAACGTCCGAATCACATATACATATAGATATACATATACATGTATTTGTTTATTGATTTGTTGACCCTAGACCAGTCTGGTCTCTTCAGGTGGCAAGGGCCCAACAGGTGGATGGGTGATGGGAAGGGCAGGCCCAAGAAAAACCTCACGCATGTGCACCTCACCGATTTGGTATGAGTTGATCTAATACAAGGGTGGAACTAATCCGAGAAAATCGTAAATTTATCCAATAAAATGAAATCGCGTTCAAAACAATCAGCAAGAAATGAATACATCAAGACAAGCAGACTGGTAATCTGGGGTTAATCAACTAAAATTCCGATTTAGCCAACAAGAAATTGAGTAGGAACAAAACCCAAATGGTGTATTTGTGGATATTAGCCCAATAGAACGGGAATATTTTGTCCCAACAAAATGATGGTATCTTGACGACTTTGGGTGATGTGTCATGCCACCTTTTGTTTTCCCGCGTGAATGGGGGGGATGACCATCCACATTCACAAGCTAGTTTGACGTGAATCAGGATAAGGATGTCCAAAGTTGGGTATCTAAGCTCATCTGATCTTATCTTATCTCATTTTATCTTACATTGTTTTAACTTATCTCAATCTAATCTCGAATCTAGCCAAACCTAACCTAACTTTATCTTTAGTTCATTGTGCATGAATGGATCCATGAGATTTTACGACCCAAAAGTTTGTTTGATCCTACCTTGGATGACTTTTGTAAGATGCCATGGTTAAGGGTGGAGGGTTCTATGGCAGCATGGTCCAAAGATGTGAAGATCTATGGCCATCTCAAATTCCTGGCACCCTGGATTTCCCACCAAAATAGCTGTCGTATGTTCATCCCGCCATCAAGTTATTCAACCCATGGTAGGTCCCATTCCCATATTTCCCTGTGCCGGGATGACGCGACTTTTCGGTTGATGAAATCCCCATTTCGATTTTCCAAAGATAGGCCCTTCTTTCCGCAGGCCTTTAACCTGGACATGAAGGGCTACATGCCGGTGGCCCGACAGTGTGCGGTTTTGTTGGATGAAGTTTCCGCTTCCCTTTGGGGTGATATTCACCAGGCTGGGGAAGGTTTCTATTTCAAGTTCTACCACCATGTATTGGTGAAATCCAGGTTTGGCAGAATCCATACAATGTGTGTTGAGTAACGGTTTATTTAGCTGTTTGCTCGATCGTTTCGGATGATCAGATAGATGATGAACCATAACACAAATCCCATTCCCTTGTTTTTGCTGGTTGAATCCCTATTCTTTGTTTCGTGAAGTCTTCTGCTTTGGTAGGGGTAGTTTCGAAAAATTTGCTTAGTCAAAGCCGAGGATTTGACTTGGAAAAAATCGCTCTAAGCCTGCTTTGGAAATAGTCGAGTCTGGGTTTATTCCACAGTCATTCGGGTTGCATGCCTGGAAGGGTCGGTTGGAGAAAAAAAACACCGGCCGCAGTACTGTTGAGAAGGGGATAGGCAATTCATGATTCCACATGCAGAAGATTGATAGTTTCCTTGATGACATTGATTCAAGAATACTTCGGGGCCTACCTAACCTAGGTCCTACATGCCCAATATTTTTTGGTCTCTGGGATCATGTTTGCTGACTTACAGGGACCGACGGTCAGTATTCTTTCACAAACAGACATGTTCAAGGTAGTTCTTTCACTTGGGTTTAATAGTTTCTACATAAACTTCAACCAATTGACGCAATAGAAGCCCTTTTTTCCAGATATCTCTTTGCAAATGACACCATAAGTTAATCATCCAAGAGCGTTTTCCCACATCAAAAAGTATGTTTGGCAGTTTATTTGTTCACAAAGAAAGGTGTACCTGGCAAAAGCATGTTTTCATTGCGTGTTTGAGTCAAACAATTTCTTTACTCCCAATGAACGGCATGCCCCCCTAAAGAAGTCCGATCGGTGGCACCACCGACACCGAATAATTTTTGCCACGGTCAAACGCCGGATTTTCTATAGCCATATTGTGGGATCTCATTGCCTCATTCGCCTGCCATTCATAGGGAATTATAGACAATGACCAGTTAAGGATTCGCACAGGGACCATAAACCATTCCAGGTATCACCATGGTATCACCATGGTCAGCTCCTAAGGATGCGACCAGCTATTGCTACGAGAAGCTCATTGCGGATCCCTTGTGTTGCAAGGAGTGCGAGCGCCGCGCGCTATGCCTGGAACCACCTCAGGGATGACATGTTGGGACGCTATGGCAATCTAACTTGGGGACACGGTTGGGTCGGGATAGTTTCATGGATGCCACTTGGGATTGTAGATGTCAATATGTGTTTGTCTTTCCAGCGTTCATAAACTTGAACAACAACTGTTACAATGTCAGATTTTTCCACTGGAAGACGTATGTGTGAGTAATGCTGCTTGCTGGTTAGCGTAGTTGTGTAGGGCTTGTAACTGCATTTGCACATGTAAAGCTGTTGTGTTTTTTACCGCAGTCTGGCCCAGACGACGCTATAGCTGATGGATGAAAAAGGCTGCTGCCTAGGCCGTTGCCTTGTGTTTTACTTCTAACTTTTGAGCCCAATACCCCTTGAAGGGGAGCTACCGTGCAGTCTCCGCATTGGTAGCGGAGCCCCGATGACGGAAAGGGGCTCGGTGGTCGAACCACCTGGAGGAGCTGAAGCTCCTGGACTTCCGGCTGTGCCGGACAGCGCTTCGGATAGCGCATCAGGAGCTGACTATAGCTCCGAGGATCGTGAAGCCAAAGTGAAGGTGGAGACGGCTGAGCCCGCTCGACTGGCAGAGCCAGGACGCCCGGCAGCGCCGGAGCAACTTGTAACGGCAGAGCCGGACAAGAAAGATGAAGCTGCTGCGGTTCCCAATGCCGGTGATGCAGAGCATGGGGACCGACGGAAGAGAAGGTCCCGCCACAGGACGTCAGATAGCCGAGATGATGCGCGAGAAGAGCGCGAAGAGAGAACAAAGAGGAGAGAGCGCCAACAGGCGTTGCAGAAAAGCCCAAGTGTCCGAGAGCCGAGGCAAAAGGATTCCCGACGAGCCCACGAAGGTGGCCGCAATCGCGGCAGGCGCAAGTCCCGTGATGGGAACAAGGGCAGCCGCGAGGGAAGCAAAGGCCGAGGCAAAGGCAAGAAGGGCGGAAAGAAAGGAAAGGGGAAGAGAGATGATGGATCCCGCTCGTCTGGCCAAGCCGAAGCTGGGATGGAAGTTGGGAGGATGGTTGGTGGGGTTGGCAAGACTGGCAAGGCTCTCAGAGCTACGGTTCCCAGAGTTATGACTGGGGAAACCAATCCTATGGACTAGTGCCATTGTCCTCGAAGCCCTCAAGGACTGGATGGTACCCAACCGATGATGGCAGGTACTCTTACTGGAATGGACATAGCTGGGGTGATTGTGAACCATCACCTCCAGGAAGGACTCGGGAAGTTCACTCTATGGTGGAAGATCCCGATGAGCCTGGCAAGAGATCGAAGGGATCAGAACGACCTCCAGAGCCTGCTGAAGGACCAGTCAAAAAGGAGGAGGAGTCGCCCAAGAGAAAGCCCAGGAAGTTGCCGTTGCCGCGGCAGCCAATGGGTCCACCTCCACCTCCTCCGAAAAAGGAGTCGCGCACCAAGGAAGAGAAAGGACCATCACCTCCAAGAGATGAGCCTTCCCGAAGGTCGGAGCGCCGCAGCGGAGACCGCGACAGAGATGAGCGCCGTGAAGGCCGTGGTGACGATCGCGGTCGGCGAGATGAGGGTCGCGGAAACCGAGATGCTGATGGAGGCCGAGACAGAAGGAAGGACGAAGACCGATCAAGGAGAGGACCTCCCAGGGAGGAAGAGAAGAAGAATCCAGCCAAGAAGAGCAAGGCTGGGCCGCCGAGCGGTGGCGGTGGTGATGGAGGCGATGGACCTGATGACAGCAGCTATAAGTATAGCTACGAAGAAGAGTCTGAGGAGTCGGAGCAACAGACCCCAGACCCGTCAGTCCGAGGATCGACAGCCGGCAGCGCCCGGTCACATCGGTCACGCCGCTCCCAGCCTGGCAGCGCCAGATCGGGAGGGTCCCGCCACCGTGGAGGACAAGGTTCTGAAGCATCCACGGTGAAGACGCTTGAGTTGCAGGAGATGCTGCAGAATGCAGCCAAGAAGCAACAGCCGGAGCGGTCGAAGCCGGCTATTAGCCAAGTCAAGATAGAACCGTTCCGCGGCAACAGGGACAAGTACCGTGACTGGAAAAAGATGCTGGACGCGCAAAGAGCGTTGTACCGGCTTGACGACTAGGAAATGGCTCTCCTGATTTACATCAGCTGCGAAGGCGAAGCTCGCCAGGTGCTTAACCAGCTTGAGATCTCGGAGATCCAAGGCGAGAGAGGGCTCCAGAGAGTTCTCCGTCTTTTAGAAGACGCCTTTGGTTCCCGTGCAGACGAGCGATTTGAGCAGAAACAGGAAGCGTATCTCTCTTATCGCCGTACTCCTGGCACAAGCATCGCGGCGTACATCGTCAACCTTCGCAGGTTGCGCGAAGAGTACTTGAAAGAAGACGAAGGTACGGTCATTTCAGACCGTGCTTTCGCGCAGAGGATGCTGAGCAGAGCAGCATTGACACGGCGTGAACGCTACGACGTGTTCTTCAGCGCCGGTGGCAAGTATGTGAGCCAACACATAGAAAAAGGTGCTGCGCGTCAGATGCTCAGACATCCACGTTCAGGAGAAGCAACAGTCTCCAAAGCCGAGGACTGCAACCGGAAGCTCCGGATACAAAAAGCCCTTCGCAAAGCGGCCGAGCCAGCAGTATGCGAAGAGGACAGACCGCCGTAGCCCATATCGCCCATCCAGGCACACTCATCTGGCCGAGAACGAGGACGAGGAAGAAGACCCGGATGAGGTTGATGAGGAAGACCTGGAGCAAGAAGCTCTGATGGCCGACGATGATGAGCAGGATGAGATCGATGAGGGGGAGTACTACGACGAAGAGGAGGAGGATGATCGCTATGATCAGTATGATGACGAAGGTGAGACGGGCACTACCTGGGAGTTGAAGGAGGCTTTTGCGGCCGGATGGTCTGCGAAGTCCAGAGCTGCCGGGAAGAAGAAGGCCCGGGGCTACTCAGATGGCCCATCCTCCTCGAAAGGCGGTGGAAAAGGGAAGCAGCGCAAAGAGTGGCGCGATCCCAATGAGCGCAAGAAGAAGTCCTGTTGTGCAGCATGTGGACAGATCGGCCACTGGCATTCCGATCCGCAGTGTCCCAAGAACAGCGGTGCCAGTGGAGGGACAAACCCTTCAGGGACAGGAGCCAACTTCACAGGAGCAGTTTCCAGCACCCCTGCCAATGATGACAAGGAACCCCGTGTCTCACGAGTCAACTGGACGTTCGTGAATGGCTGGGACATGGTTGGGGAATACTCCAGTGCATCCGATGCACTTCTCACGTCTCCTGAAGAGTCAAGCGAAAGTGAGGCTGAGCCGGCCATATACAGCAAGGCGTCTGAGCCACGCGCCAAAGCCGCGGCAGCGCCGCCAGCCACCAAGTATAAGGTGGATTTGAAGAAGGTGTTGCGAGCTTTGGCAACCATCACTGAAGATGAGGACGCACTGAAGAAGATTGAGAAGAAAGAGCGTCGCATCACCCGAGAAGAAGAAGCTGCAGAGAAAAAGCGACGTGAAAAGGTGCGGCGCGCCCACGAGAGGATTCAATCCTTCAAGAGCACCGATGCTGGAGCACAAGAGATGCTCACCATGCTGCCGTATCTGGACAAGCAAGAAAAGAAACACCTGTATAACGCCCTCAAACGGGAGCAGGAAGAAGAGGAAATGAGGCATTTTCACCATGACTACGACAGAGAGATGCTGAAGAGATCTGGTGATCGACGTGGAGGATATACCGCAAAGGCAGCGCCTCGCCCAAGCACGGCTGCGTCCGGTGCTCGAGGATCAAATGATCCCCCTCCTGCAAAGTCCGAGAACCAAATGCCGGAACCCGTTCGCAAGAAGAAGTTGAAAGAGTTCCGATGGCATCTGTACGATGCCTCTTTGGATCGGAAAGGGAAATGCAAGCCATCAGAGGCTAGCGACTTCCCAAGCACCAAGGAACAAGAGCTGTGCAAGCACCCATTCGAAAGGCTGGCATGGGGCGCGAATGGATCCGCCCATTGGGCTAGCTGCAGAGCTTGCGGCTTGAAGAAAGTGCTGTATTACAGCCGTGAACATGGGGCGCTGGCAGCCGAGACGCACCAGGTGAATGAAGATGTTCATGCCCTATATCATCAACTCCGATGATATCATCCTGGACACAGGGTGCAGAACCGCAGTAGCGGGTGAGGAGTGGCACAACAGATTCCAACAGATGTTGGATAACAAGGGCCTGCACTATGAGACAGTGCAGCATGAGGAGATTTTTAGGTTTGGTGCAGGCAAGCCGGTGCTGAGCACTGAAGCGGTGGTATATCCAGTGCAGCTCGGGATGGAAGGACCGTTGTCCTACCTGAGATTGGCCGTGGTGCGGCGGACTCGTGATGATGACCACGTGGCCCACTGTCCTGCATTGGTTGGACCATCGGAGATGAAGCGATGGGGTGTTGTGCTGAACTTTTCAGATGGCACCATGCAGATCGGTGAAGGAACCACTTGGAAACCAACGAGGTTCTCATCGACAAGACACCCTGTGATTTCCCTGCTTGGCAATCGAAAGCCATCAGCATGGGACACCCCGGAATTGCGCAAGCTGAAAGATACCCTGGTCCGAGACCCATACTCCATGGCCTTGGTGGCGGTAGCTTTGGAAGAGTCCACAGACTCAGAGGCACCGAAGGTGCAGTCCGAAGCTGAAGAGGAAAGTGAGGTTGAGGATCTCGCCAGATGGCAAGAAGGAATGGAAAATGAAGCAATGACACTGTGGGATGTTGTGAAGCCGCAACTCCCCAATGACTGTTTCCGCGTGGCTGCGCCACCAAGCGATGAGGCGTCCAACCTGGGCTCGATCAGTGACTCTGTGTCAGAGACCTCTCATGAGGTGGAACTGAGCGAGACAAGCTCGTCCGAGACTGAAGATGAGTACATGGAGCGACACACAGTGCTGACAGCTGATAATGCTGGAGATGAAGAAACCTTGAACAAAGGTCAACGACGACGACTGCTGGCTGCGACCAAGCAGATCGCTGATGCAGCACGCAATGAAGCACTGATGGCCCAGCGGACTAAGAAGGAGAAGGTCCCAAGGCCAAAGAAACTTCCTTGGAAAATTCTGGAAGTGTTCACATGGTCATGCATGATTTCCCAAGTCGCGAGTTCGCGTGGCTGGGAGTTCTTGAAACCGGTGGCGCTTGAAAGCGGCTGGGATCTGCGTTTCCCAGATGTCCAAGACAGAGCCATGAACTACATTGAGGCGGCTGCGCCGGACCTCATTGTCTTAGCCTGGCCGTGTGGCCCTTGGAGCCCTCTTCAGGCTTTGAATCAGAAGACTCCCATGCAGCGCCGAGCCCTGCAGATGAAACGTCGGCAGAGCCGCAGAACCTTTCTGGCGTTTGCGCGCCGAGTCGCACAGTATCAGAGAGCTCGGGGAGGTGCAATAGTGGGAGAAAACCCAGCACCATCCAAAGCATGGGAACAGGAAGAGATTCAAGAGGCCTTCATGGGCTTGGAACACAAAGTGATGGATCAGTGCCGGTACGGCCTACGACATCCAATCACCAAAATACCGATGAGAAAAAGGACCCGGCTTGCAGGCCAGAAAGAGGTCCTCAAATATATGGACAAGAAGTGTGGCCGCGACCACCAGCATCACCCCATTGAAGGCAGTTTCAAGGGTGAAGATGGAAAGTGGCACTCACTCAGTGCCTTGGCAGGTGGCTATCCTGTCGAGTTTTGCAAGAACATCCTGATGGGCGCGGAGGAGTTTTTGATCTCCAATAAGGCCTATGTAGAGGATGTCGGAGAAACGGTGCCAGATGTTGCTGATGGCATCGATGCAATGGACGAAGAAGAGCGTATCAAAGAGCTTGAGGAAGAGAAAGTCCCAGATGTGGATGAAGCGGAAGAACAGAGACTGGAAGAAGAGCAGAGGCATCCAGTCCCCAAGGAGGTGCAGAAGGCTGTGATCTTCGCGCACCGGCAGCTGGGCCATCCTTCGCGCAGCACTTTGCTGCGGATGCTCAAGCTGTCAGGAGCAAATGAGGATGCCCTGCGGTTTGCCAAAACGTGGAAGTGTGACGTGTGTGCCATGCGTCAGCCACCAAAACACCCACGTGCAGCCCGCCCGTATGGGTTCAACTTGCATGTGCACGTGGATGTGAAGTATCTGCTGGATGCCCGGGGCAAGAAATATCCAGCTCTGAGCATTGTGGATGTTGGGACACCGAAACATGACTGCCATCTCCTCAAGACGCGCCGCAGTGAATACACGGCAAAGAAGTTCCTGAAAAGGTGGGTCACAGTCTATGGGCCTCCCAAAGCCGTGACTCATGACCAAGGTGGAGAGTTTGAGCTGGCTTGGATCCAATTGATGGAAGACCTGGCCATTCCAACGGATGTGACATCAGCTCACGCACCTTGGCAGCTCGGTATTGGCGAACGCCATGGAGGAATCCTTGGATCAATGGTCCAAGCAATAGTGGACGAGCATGGGTGCGAAGGTTTCTCGGCCCTCCAAGAAGCGGTGGCGGCAGCTTGCATGGCGAAGAATGCCACTCTCACGCGGGATGGGGATACCCCACACCAACGGGTATTCGGATTTGAGTGCCGGTGGCCCTCACTTCTGGATGAGAATGCAGCACCCAGCTTCGCAGAAGGACTGTCCATTGAGTCCGAGGTGAGCCGAGCTCACAAAATGAGGATCACTGCAAAGGTGGCGCTGGTGAAGCAGGATGTGAGGGACAAGGTGCGGCGCGCCGTGTTGAGGAAGCCTCAAACATCCGAAGGGCCGTTCCTCCCAGGAACACGTGTGTACTTCTGGGTACCCTCCACGACAAAAGGGAGGTACCGACCAGGAGGACTCTGGCGTGCCCCATCCACAATCATCACCAAGGAGCAAGGCAAGCGCTATTTCGCATCATGGCGCGGACGCCTACTCCTCTTAGCAGAGGAGAACCTCCGACTGGCCACACGTGAAGAGTTAGCCCTTACAGAGGAGGTGCGAGACGAAATGGTCGACCTTGGAGATGTTTTGAGAGACCCAGCGAGGTCAAACATCTACGAGGATCTGAGGCAGAAACCTCCACCTCCGAGGCAGCGCCCTCCAAGGAGGAAACGGGAAGGGCCGGCAGCGCCAGAGCCCGAAGTTCGGAAACGAGCAAGGCTGATGCTCAGAGGAAGCAAGGCCATTCGAGGTCTTATGCAGAAATACGCAAAGATGACAGGGATGCCAGGACAACCGGCAGTTGCCCCAAGAGCTCCCAAGAGAAAAAGGATCTTGGATGGTCCTGTTGAGGAACCAGCGGCGCTGGAACATCAGGAAGTTGCTGAAAATCCTGCCATTGAGGATGGAGAGGCAGCTGGCGATGATCATGCTGATGACGATGTTGGATCAGGGGGCTACACACCTGGGACCCCTATAGAGGAAGATCCTCCAGAGGAGGCTGAACTGCCAGAGCAGGTGCCTGAAGCAGTTCCTCTGGAAGAAGAGGCTGCGCCTCCATCAGAAAATCCGCCAATGCCGGCTGCGCCGGAAAGAACAGGATTACAGCAGGATTGGAACAGAGCACTTCGCGCACGACGTGCAAGGCGGAGCGACTTCCGAGAACAGCTGCTGGATGATGTTCCGGGTTCAGTCAAGAGAAGGCTGGAATTTACCCAGCAAGAGGACGACACGCCGCCGGTGAAGAAACAGAGGGTCCATGAAGGACTGACAGTGCACGCTATGATGGGTGCAGCAGAGGAAGGTGGACTGCAGAATGAATGGATAAGCCGGTTTGAGATAGATCTGCTCAAAAGACTTACTGGACTTCCGGTGACTGCCGCAAGGATCCACCGTGCACCGAGAAAGAGGATGCAGAAGCCACCCAAGATGATTTCCAGAGCCAGGTTGTCCATTTTATTGGGCGAAGACCCTGGTGATATCTTTGTGGTGGAAGAGACGGCAGCTCAGGTGAAAGATCAACCTAGGAGGAAAGCTGGTTTCAGGTGGCGCGGGATGACTCCGAGAGGATAAGGGCCCACCACCAAAGCGAAATGACCAGCTGTTTTCAACGAAGATTCAGCTCCCAACCGGTGTCTACGAGGTGATGCTCACCTGGGAAGAAAGGCGGGAGTTTGAATTGCAGTACGTCCAAGACGTGAAGGATGTGCTGGTCGCAGAGGTGATGCTGCAGAAATTGAAGGCCAGTGGGAAGGAACTTGATCCGAAGGCCTTCAACGAAGAAGAGAAGAGAGCTTTCGATGCTTCGGACACACAGGAATGGAAGCAGTGGCTGGACAACGGTGTGGTCCGAAAGCTGACGTCGGCCGAAGCCGCGAAGGTTCCCCGATGGGAAATCTTCAAGAGCCCACTAAGATGGGTGAGAACCAATAAGACAGGCAACCTGCTGTTGCCGCTGGTTGCGAAGAGCCGTTTGGTGATCCCTGGACATTTAGATCCTCAGCTGGGATCTTTCAGAGCTGACAGCCCTACGGTGTCGCTGCAGGGTGTGCGACTTACCAAGGCCGTTGCCCAGAGAAATGGGTGGACCACGGACAGCTTTGATGTCACGACAGCGTTCTTGAGTGGAGAGAAGACCTCAAGACGCATCCATGTGAGGTCACCTGACGGTGGACTGCCGGCTGTGCTGGGGATCTCACCAGCCATCAAGGCAGGCGAATTGCTACAGGTGATGAAATCGGCCTATGGTCTCACCGAGGCACCTCGCCTTTGGTACCTGAAGGCGGTGAAGGAGCTGGAGACAACGCCACTCAAGGAATTGAGTGCGGCCCGTTCGACCTTTGTCGCCAGCGAGAAAGGCAAGGTGTGGGCGATCCTATGCCTACATGTGGACGATGGCCTTCTGACTGGCCGAGCGGATGATCCGCGATACATCGAGCTGAAGGAAGAAATCAACACCAGGTTTCGAATCAAAGAATGGAAGAAACCACCCATGACCTTTTTGGGTGTTGGTGTTCGATACGGTGACAAGCCTGGGATATATGACGACATGTCTTCTTACATCAAGGAGATCAGGCTTCCTGAGGTGGACGCTCGTACGATGTCCGGAAGACTGAATGAGAAGCAGACCACGGCATACCGACAACTGACCATGAGGTTGCGTTGGCCGGCAATGCAAACTATGCCACATCTCCTGTACGAGGTGAGCCGCCTGGCACAGAAAGTGACGAAGGCGACCAAGGAGGACTATTGTGAAGCACTGAAGCTTCACGGAAAATTCCTAGAGGAAGCGCAGCAAGGCCGCGCCTGCTTGCATTTTCCGCCCCTTGGGAAGGAGAAGCTCTGCCTGGTGACATACTTTGATGCTTCTCTTGGAAAAGAAGAAGATGGCAAATCCCAGCTTGGTTCAATTCACTTCCTGACCACGGTCAAGGTCAAGGAAGGGCCAACTGAGGCCTCAGTGATTGACTTCACCACCACCAAAAGCTCACGCGTGGTGAGGAGCTCTTTGGCAGCAGAAAGCTGCTCGTTGAGTCAAGCCATCGATCGACATCTCTATTTGAGATTATTGCTCGACATGCTGACGAGGGGTTATTATCCTGTCACTCCAAACTGGAGGAAGGAAATGAACATTGAAGGAGTGGTCATCACAGATGCCAAGTCGGTATACGATCACATGCAGACGACAGGTCAAATTCCACAAGAGAGACAAACAATGTTGGATCTCTTGGTGGCAAAGGACCAGTTGGAACAGCAAGTTTTCCAACTTATGTGGGTCCCTACCCATCGTCAACATGCGGACGGTCTCACGAAACGCATGCGAAATGTTTTGTGGGAAGAATTCGTCCGGACAGGCAAGATCTCTCTGCGAGAGACACCTGAAGAAAAGGTGCTAGAAGAGCACCGACGGAAGATCCGTCAAGGCCAACGGCAGCGCCGCAAGGAGAAGTTTGCAAAGACAACTTCTCCGGCTGACAGTGGCAGCGCCACCAGCCCGAAGTCGCAGCGTGGTTGCACCACCCGACGTAGCGCTAAGCGTGGCAGCGCCACCTAATTCATTTTTACCAGCTGTACAGAATGCAGCTCCAACATTCCTTTCCTGGGATGTGAGTAATGCTGCTTGCTGGTTAGCGTAGTTGTGTAGGGCTTGTAACTGCATTTGCACATGTAAAGCTGTTGTGTTTTTTACCGCAGTCTGGCCCAGACGACGCTATAGCTGATGGATGAAAAAGGCTGCTGCCTAGGCCGTTGCCTTGCGTTTTACTTCTAACTTTTGAGCCCAATACCCCTTGAAGGGGAGCTACCGTGCAGTCTCCGCAGTATGAAAGTGAGTGGACAAAGTCGTGATGCGCCAGCTGTCGGTCTTTTGGGTCCCAGGATGGTACCTCCTGTGGGTCAGTGTTGGTCCGTTGTGGTCACACCTTGCGCCTGTGGAAAGTCAGTGGCTACATGGGGCTCCGGTCTATCGCATTGGGTTTCCTCCATTATTGATGGTTATATCCTCAAAAATAGTGTTTGTGTACCCCAGTTTATAATGTAAATCCCCAAGTATTGGTTGACCCACATGAGTTGAATTCTTTTGTCCAGGACCATTCATCAGATTCCCCCACAGTGTTGAGGACCAGCGGATTCCCTTGAGCGTGAGGTGTGGGCTCCCAACCATCACCGCATAGATTTAGTGTTCTTATTGTTTTGGTACCCAAAGACGCACCATCCACACCGTCTATGCACTCTATGCGTATATGTGTACAATCACAGAATACATAGCATCGTGCAGATTGTGTTGTGGTTTTGCCAGCCTGATCTGTCTGTGTTCGGTGTGTGGGATGTTTCCACCCCCAAAGTGCAGCCATCTGGCCTGATGTCTCATGATTTGATGAGCCAAACGATTTTGAAACATTCCCATCCGCAGGTGGGACATGAATAAAGAATCAAGATTGCCATGCAGGAAACCGTTGATCTCATGTAGGTACTACAATCAAAAACTTGTTTGGATGAAAGATTTTGAAGCATGGTTACCCTGACTGTATGCACGTGGTTTGGTGGCAACCCCCACATGTTTAACAAACCGGGTTTGGGCACAGGCTCGTAGTAGTGGTCCTGTCACAGCTTCATAGGCACGTTGAAATCGAACGTGAAGGTGCAGAATGGAACTGCGTTGGGACCCTCAGCACCGAGACCGGCAGAATCGCTCCAGCTGATTCAGTGTGTTGATCTTCGGGCGTCATGGTAGTCCAACGTAGTCCAAATAGTTCTTCAAAGTTCTTCAAGTCCGGGATTTGGACAAAAATTCTCATGTTTCTAGACTCTTGGCACCAAACACCCAATGTTCTGTCTGAACGTCAGCAGGCCACATAGGTGGGGAATTGTGGCAACTGTGATCCTGAGCAAAATGGGCGACATCCGCCGCCCAGGACAGCGGCATTGAATGCAATGATGCCACTTGGCGCCATTGGTGTGTGCAGAAATATGTCCAATATATCCCATATGTCCATTCCAGGAACCCAGAAACAGTTTGTTTTTGCAGAATGTTTCTGCTTCCTGCTTTGTCAGTAAAATGATAAACCCCAAAGATGAGCATGGGCTTACCGTTTCAAAACCACCAAGAAGCCATTCAGCCACAGTACCAAAGGATCCGATGGCTCGGTATGTCTATACTATTGGATTTGTGGCCCGTTACATTCTCATTGTGGTTCTATAACCCCATGATCTTCTTGCAAATTCCATCTCTTTGTGTTTGTTTTATATCCTCACCGTGGGCATTCCTATTCCCCATACCACTTCGACCGTCCCACTGGTCAGGACCCCTGGTCTGTAATAGAATGAGCTATTTAATCCAAAATCTCAGTTTCACCTCCGTTGATCCCAAGTTTTCATGGCTAAACCGTGCTACCGTGCTGTGGTCGTGGCTGCCAGGATTCCAAAGGGTCTCGGGGCAATGACCTGCTGTGGTGGCCACCGGTGACCTGGTTGAGGCCATTTTTGATGGGGTAAACCCAGAGGAAGACCCATATTCTCCTATTTTTATGGGGTCAAAGGGTCAAAAGCCAGCTCCAACTGGGTATATTCTGTACCAGTCAGCTTATTATGTACCAATCAGTCCAATCAGCTAAAAGATGATGTTTTTTGTAGGGTACCTAAGATTGGCTTCAATTCTGATCATACATTTGTGTGAATAACACGGGATGAGGGTCTGTTTCAAAATGGTGCATAGATCCAAAATTGCAAGTTTTACGTGGAAACTTATGATAAGGGACGAGGGTTTGAGGTACCCAATTTTGAGATATGCCATATAAGTAGATATCTGGGCAAACCTTGGTCGGATAGTCTAGTAGTTGAATGCTGGCCATTTATATGGAGATATATGGAGCCAACCATCAGAAAGGACGTGGTTCTGTTTTGCACACCATGAAATGGACAGACAGCCTAAACGACTAGATTTGCCACAAAGTGGTGGTTTGTTTGCAGATCATCTATCCTATCAACAATACAAGTCCAAATCCCTATCAATGTGACAGCATCAGGTGCAAGAGGGCTTCCGAAGCAAGCATTGGATTGAGAGTTTCTCAAAGAAATACACTGATATTGATTTTTGTATGTCCATTCAGAAACGCCAAACACCCTCACTGGACTTGCATCATTTGATTTCAATGGATTTTCACTTTTTGCGGAGGCCAGAAGAAGAAATCGGAATGCAAATCACAACATGCTCACTGCGGGAAAAATTGCACCACAGATTGTGTGCTACTATGAATGTTGTTTGATGTCGCACATAAGTTCCACAATTTTACTTGTGGAACAAGTTTCAGGCCGACCATTTGATCATTTGACTTCGGGGTCCCATGACATGGTGCAGCAACTTAGGGGTCTGATTGCAAGACGCCAAGGGTGCTTTTCGCAGGGAGCCCAGTGGAGGTTTCTTTCACGATTGGATCGATTGGATGAGCAGTGGCCAAAGGCCTGGTATACAATCCGCCATGGGCATCTCCTAACAGCAGTGGAACCCATCCAGAAAAACTCATGTAAATGTGTGAATATGTAAGTATATAAATATGCAGAATTGTTTAGAGACGTCCAAAGAGTTTTGTGAGATTCTGTGAGCTGTCGAATTCCCCTTGATCCTACTTGATTGGCAAACTGATTGGCATGCATCACGAGCATCTATTTTGCGGTACTCCTATCTCACAGCTCCGAAACTTCAGAGATCTCAAGAGACCACGATGTCTCAGGTGCATGGTGGAGGTTGGCAACACCATGGGCCCAAAGAGGCCGCAATGGAAGTGACCTATGGATGACATTTGAGGATTTCTGTTGGCACAATCTGAGGTTTCACCTGGTTGTGCATGGAGAAATCTTCTTACAGTTTCCAAGACCATTGGAAGAACGACAAAGCCTTGGACATAAGAACGACTGTTTTCACAGGGAACATGATTCCAAACTACCTACTTTTTACTTGGGGGTTGCAATATTGGCAGGTCCTAAAGTTGCACAGTTGCACACCATGTTTTGGGATCGAAATCTAAGCGTGAAAGCATATTGATCAAAACAAAGCTTATCCGTGCCTGAGAGAACCCTAGGTCTGACTCTCCCAATGTAGATCTAGGCCGTGTGAAACTGGCTGTTGGCCACAGGCCATACTGCTCAACGATGTGATCACATTGGTTTCATGTTGTTCAGTAGCACTTTTGGTGTGCCTTCTTTCAGGTTGCAACCAGCGTCTTGATCGCATCTATACTATACAAAGCTTGGCTGCCTAAAACCCACAACAACACCCTTTGTCATTGGTTGTTCATGTTTTTCTGTTGGTTGTGGTACCACAGGTGTTGGCACATCCAAAAACCCTTCAAAATAGAGGCGCGCTCCTGGCCAGGCCGCTTATGATGTGTTCGCCGCCAAGTTGTCACAGGCTCCAGAAATCCGTGACGACCAAAAACGGGGTTGTTTCAATGTGTTGCAACTGTCTGTGAAGAATATTCTTCACCACCTTCTTGCGGATCCTTTGGGAACAAACCAAGTCCTGATATCTTCACAAGTGGAGCATGCAGTAGGCCAGCACCACCACCTCCAAGCTGAACATTTCAAGAGTCCCAGACTCGATAACTTTCCCGACTTTTCCCAAATGGGTTCGTGGGTTCATCAGATTGCTGACCGCTTTCTTGGTGGCGCTTCGAAGAGATAGCACTGTTTTGTTCTTCAATTGGTGGTGAGGTGTCCGGAGCTGTAATCATGGTGCGCCTAGCCCAGCCAGCGTGGGTTGTGAGGGGAACGGACCAGTTTGGTCGAAATTCATTGGATTTTCCTTGCACGTTTCTTGTGGAAAAGAAGGTTATTGCTATTTTCTTTTGGAAAAATGAACTGCATAATTGTATAAAACTTTAACTTCTGGGTTGCCATGTATGATCGTCGTCCTTTGTATTGCAGTGGCATGGTTGGCCAAAACATATAAAAATATATGCTGGACCTTGCTTGAGGATATAGTCCATGATCTTTGTCACATCCTGGGCAAGTCTTCAATCTGCAGATTTTTTGTGCGGTTTGTGTGCATAGGGAAACTACCAAAGGTGGCAAGGGATATATTTCCAATCATTTTGTTCAGAGGTACAACATGGCACCAACAACCAGTGGAAATGGTGTCAGGAAATCATGATACCATCCTGGACGGTGGTGTGAGGTTCCAGACTATTTGTTGGTACCCTTGGGAAACTTCATGAGCATCACCGAGGTGCCCGGAGCCCGCTTTCGCGATTTGATTCTGATGGTGGGAAGAAAACCCCGAATTGAAAGAATTGGTGCATGGTTTTTGAACATTTTTGAAGCGATGTCGGGAAATGTCGGGAAATTTGGATTTAGTTATTAGAATTTATTAGACGGATCCAATTCCGCGCCAGTCCCTGCTCAAAGCGTGGGACTACCTGGCAACACATGGACCTGCAGGACACCGATGCCAAGGTCTTGATGCTGGAAATATGGAATGCATCAAATGCATCAAAGTCCCACAATGGGGACCTGGTTTCACATGTTCTCCAGGTTTGTGATACTGGTCCCAATGTTTCAGAGAGTCTTCCCAAATTCAATAATTCCTCCACGGGGCTGTCTCAAATTCTAAACCATGGTTTATCATCATTTTGCATAACAAAATTGCCATAACTTTGGGCATCCCACACGTATGAGGCAAACCCACATCATATGCTTGGTTGTATACCCCACTACATCCGATATATGGTTGTATACCCCACTACATCCCATATATCCCATATATCATATATCCCATATATCGTGTGTATATCCCCATGGCATGGTTGGTCTTATAACCCTGTTTCTGTTGGTTGAAGGAGATGACTGCAGTGCAGCCTCGCCGCCACCAATGTTCGTGGCAGGCGGCCTCTACTGAACGGATATCTGAGAAATGTTGGAAGTACGGCCGAGGTTTGGATGAAACATGAACGAATACCTCTTCAAATATCACATGGTGTAAATATGCCTTTGATAGGGTCAGAAAAGGTCTTCCACCATTCACCATTCGACCCATGGCAGGCGATTCTTCTGGTGCCGCCTCGGCCTTGTCGATGCTGTTGAGGCTACGTGATCAGGCGGAGTTAAGTCAAGTGGTGTTTTGTGGGAACCGCTTGAAGTTTATGATATTTTTTGATTTTGATGTGTGTTTAATATGCTTGATATTCCTTGAAAAATGGAGATAGTGATCCAAAATGTGACCCAAATTTGCCATTATTTTGGGGATGGGTTGAGCCCATCCGGAAATATATTGCACTTAATTTGATGCTTTGCCATAGATTGCCCATGTTGCTGTGGAAATGTTCTGATGGTATTTTGGGAGATGTTCTACCACCAAGACCGAGATGTATCCATTTTAGGGGGCATTTGTTTTGTGGGGACGCGTCAAAGCCTATTATTACCACATTTGGGGGGAATAAACATCCACTCACCAGCTATTTTAGGCTAGGGTAGGCTTTTGACCCAGAACCTTCTGAATTTTCACCGCACCTCTGCTGTTTGGCTTCCCCAGCTTGGATCAGGGACTCCCAACGGCTTCGGGCTTCTTTGCCTTCAGCCCTTGGATGAACCTGGCCTGCGACTCCCCCACGTGCGCCATGTAACTTGAGCAGTGGCTGCTTAGCCTCTGCTGGTCGATGAGTATGTGAAATTATACTCTATCCAATATATTTGGGATTAGCAATCACAATGACCAAAATTTGCAGATTTGGGTTCTGACATTTTGACACACCATCCAACTATTCACCACTATTCACCCATTTGGTGATTTGATGCCGTGTTGACAGTGCCCCGAGGTACTACAGCAATGCCTTCAGCTTAGTGAATGACGCTTCGGGCAAGGCTGGGAAAGAAATTTACTGGAGAACATCCCAATGAACCAAATTGTTTCGGGTATAGTCCAGGTTTTGGACCCGTGTCATCGAAGCAGTGAGTTTAGTTGATGATGTACCTATTCAATAGTAAGTTTAGTTGGTATGATGATTGAAACTGATTGTGCTTTGCAAGAAACATGCAAGGTCCATGGCGTTGGCCTCCTGTGTTGACAAAAAATGATATCCAGCAGTCAGAAAGTTGAATTCCAATGCGTATCCCTGATGAAATGGGGCCCTTCATCAGATTTGCCAAACACTCTTCAAAGTCAGAAAATGTTATGCAGCCAATTGCAACCAATGCATATCCATTATTTTCAGGTGTCAGGTTGAAAGTGTTCTGTAACTACAAATAATATCACTAAACCATCGACCCGTCAACAAATTGGCAGGTCATGGATGGTGATATCCTTTTCCGCGGGCCGCCGAAGAATGTCTCCAGCTCGTTTGGGCGGCCCAGTGTTGGATTCTGCAAATGAGAAGATGGTATCAGGATGATGCTTAGGGCTTCAAAGCTGTTTTCAGATTTCATATCAGGAATTTCTTCGGGTTTTCCGGTGATTTGTTTTTTTGAGTGAAATTTGGGGCTCACAGGCTGCAGTCCTGGCTTTGACTTTCAAAAATTGCTGTCATGCCCATGGCTCTCTGGCATTTGGAGGTGTGTACGTTATCCTAAGATGGAGTCAAGTCTCATTTCCAACAACCTTCAAAGACTAAATAGAGATAAATAGAGTCTATAGGCTGCATCTATCGCCAACTTCGCTACCAACTCCTGTTGAAACAGCTGTACGAAACGAGGCTTCGACAACTTGCCTTGAAGTACTTCCAGGGCGATGCAACGAGGCGGGGTCCCGGCAGCGTAGGGAAGTGTGGAGAAGCTGGGGTGGAAGTTGGTGGCCCATTGGTGGCTTCCACACTCGACGGACAGGACGTCAGGAAATTATCTTGCAACCTCTTGCAACCTCTTGCAACCTCTTGCAACCTCTTGCAACCCTGGAATTCAACACGTCGTTAAATCCCAGCAAAGACTGCTTGAAACCATGCTTTAGTGGCAGAAGAATGCAGAACCACCTCCAGCTATCCCATTCCCACCAGGTTGAAGGATCCACTCTACTCGCCCTTCCACGCCACGGAGGCTGGTGAACAGTGAGAGTTGTTGAGGGAGACATGATAATGACATCCAACATCCAACTATTGTATTCGCGAGGAGCAGCTCGATGAGTTGCCACCCATCTACCTGGCGGTCAGTGGTAGTGAGGTCTTGACAGGCCCACCTTTTTGGAAGCCAAAATTCCTGCGGATTGGTGTCCTGAAATCAGGATTGGTGGCTTCGATCCTTGAAAAAACATATTGTTTTGATGTGTTTATGTGCTCCATTCTGATTTGCGTTGAAGAATGATATACAATTTCTTTTCCATCACTAAAAATGGGAGAATGGGGATGGTCCCAGCCATAAAAATTCATAAAACTCCGTAACCAAAGCGCATGGGAATTCCTCGTGTGATGGTTATTGCATGGTGGTTTCAAACCAGAGAAATGCGCACCGTTCTTTTTGCTTTGCAAGCTGACCACCAGGCTTTTGCAGAACCCAAAATAGATCTTCAATAAAGTTTGATGTTCTTGTTCGCCAAGAGGATTGGATGTTCTTGTCCGCAGAATGTGTTTCACTGCAACAGCTATCAGAACAGGTTTTCAAATTCCACCGGACTGACCCACTAACAATTCAAGAGACCTATTCGGGACCCAACTGCAGCCCACAAGAAAAGTGAACCTCAACAAATCATCCACAGGGGTTCGATGATTGATGGTCACCAGGTCCATCCATCATGTTAATCCCCGCATGATGCCATGTTCATCTCTGGTGCTACAGGAGACAGTATGATCTTCGCTCAGCGAGCAGCTGTGCGCGGGGTGCGAGTTGTGACACTCAGAGGTGGCGGCATGTTTTAATTGTTTTTACGAACTCATCATATCAACCAATGATATTGGGACATAAGTTGATTTTAGCACCGAAAATGGGATGGAAGATCGCTCACAGATCTCACAGACAGTATAGAATGCAGCCGATAAGAATAGAACATAATAGACCACAATAGAACCAACAACAATGAACCCATGCAAGTTTTTTGTAGCTCCATACACGCTGGATGAGATACCACAACCCATCATCACAACAGATCACACTAGTTGCTTCTTGCTGAGGTCTACATTTCAATGTTCCCAGGGATGTGGCATGGCTTCCCGCAGTACATCGAAGGCAAGGTGACTGCACTGCAAGAGCTCAGGTGGTCCATTGGGGACTCATTGTGAAGGTTTGGGTTTGTAGCCATTTTTATGACGAAAGATACTTTTGGGTTGCCAAAGTAGTGGCTCCCATCCCCAAGAATAATCTACAAATCATCTTCATTAATCCCAAAACCCAACCCATCAACATCATTTCCGCCATTTTCGGCCATGATTTGCAATACCATTCACCCCATTCCAGGTTGCGGCTCCGGCACAGAGCTATGGCAAGGAACAACTGCCTTGAGGCGCAGGGAGGAGACAGCAATCAGCTGGAGAAATTGCGATGACAAAAGGAATGACACGTTTTGTTTTCCAATGGATGGCTGGATGGATGGCTGTTTTTGTTCCATTGTTGAGCCATTTGCTCCACCAAGCTCTTCATCCGTCTGCCAGTCATGCGGGTGACTTCGTGTCGCAGATTGCCTCCTACCTGCGATCCAGCGGGGGATCCATGACTTGTGGGAAATCTGGATGGGAAGAACGAAGCAATGCTGACATTGGTTGTGCATAGCTGGTGATTTCGGTGCAGCAAAACTAGATTGTTTGCCTAGAGGTTCTGGGGTAAACCGAAGAGCGGAGTTGTTCTGGATCGCAATTCTACTAGAGTAAAGGTAAACATGTATATTTTTCGGGTTTTGAACTTGGGCGCAATGAAAGGAAGTTTCGCAGACCTCAGCTGGCTGTCTTAACAGCAATGCAAAGAGCCAAGCAAAAGATGAATTGTAACAAGCTCATACAAGATCAGCATCAACCATGACATTTTCTGAGTGCTCGTCATTAGGTTGGGTTTCCATGGTTTTTACAGCCTTTTTGAGTTTCTGCACTTTGAAAAGGCCCGGGAATGATGTCAAGTTTAGACCTAGAACGCTTACAGCTTCACAGAACGATTTCCTGCGCTTGCAGCACCATGGCGGAGGGAGAGGACATGGTTTCTGATCTTAGATGTTGGATGTTGGATTTGTTGAATTCGATGTTTGGAAAAAAGAGTCAAACCAAAGACAAAGATTGATATGGCGATGAACATCTTGTGATCTCAGGAACCCAGTGTACGCCTGGGCCGCTACGTGGGCAGGCTGGGCCTAGTCAAACTCTCCGTTCCCATCATCTGTCAATACACTGAGCCTCACAGTATATTCTAGGATACCAATGTATGTATGTATATATATATATGTACATCATATATCCTTTGTTACGGGTGAAGTTCCAACACAGAAACACGACAAATATTGAAATGAAGAAAAACTTGGTTTCTTCATTTCGTCAGCTTTAGTTCGCGCGGAGGAAATCGGACCATTCGTGTCCCGGTGACCACGTCACCTGGGAGATCGTCTTGGCCGAAGGCGGTCAGTGCACCATTGAGTGCAGGCGCAGTCTGGACGGATTCGACATGGGCTGGTTTCAAAATTTCGAAGCACTAAGTCACGACGAAGTCCCATGGTAAAAAGCGTCGCTTTCCTGATTGAAATTAGATTTTTTCATTCATCCCTCATTTTGATACAAACACGAGCCTTTTCATGTGGCCCTGGAGTTTATTAAGGTGCTTTTGGTTTATCCAGCTGATCAGCAAATGGTGGGGATTAAACACATAAATTTAATTGGTTACTTAGATGGGCCTCGCAGAAAGTCTCAACTGCTGCGTTTTTCAAAAGGTCAAAGACAAATAAAAAAATCTGATGATTCTGATGGAATGTTTGGCAGTTCCCACCAGGTCTGAGCTGTCGCCCTCCAAGGGCGGAACGCAGGCGAGAAATTTTAAAGGAAAGCAGGATTCAAAGTGATTCAATGCCCAAGATCCATGAAGATCTTAAATCCATATGATCCCATCATCTCAAAAAGTACATTCCCATGCCCGACTTGCAATGCTTCTTAATACTTCTTGCTGTTTGTGATCAATTTGGTCGTTTTGTTTGATTTGTTGGATGTTCTTGCGACTTCAGGCTTGGCATGTGGAGGGCACGTGGGAGGAGGCTGGACATCTAGCATGTCTCGAAAACAGTCTTTGGTTTGACGTGCCAGAAAACAGATGTCACAGATGATTTTCCACATTTACTTCGTTGTTTTAACATCTTTCTTATTCAAGTCGTTCAAATCGTTCGTAGTTTGTGTGTGCTGTTTGGGCCTCCATAGATTGGGTTCGGCCCTCCAGGATGACGATGAAGTGGTGGTGTCCATCACCAAGGAGGATCCTTTGGGAGGTCCTCGGAGTGACAGAGATGTGACGCTCCAGGTGGATGACGCTCGACTCGACAGCTGGAATGCGGAAGTGTTCAGAACTGTTTTTAACGATTCTTTCGCGATCTTCAACATGGAAAGTCCACTTCACTTGAAAACAAAGTTCACTTTTCTATCTTTCCTTGTCATGAATTCACCAGATTCAAAGTGGTTGGGATCAACTGAAAATCCCAAGATGTGTGCCATGTCCAAGGACGATGTGCTCACCTTCAAGGCCCGATCTCCGTGAGTTTTAAAGGATGATCGCACGGCATAGCTTAAGGCTGCCCAAGACATAAGTTCTAAAGATTAGAAGGGTGCAGAACCTGAGAAGATACCAATGATTGAAATTCAACATAAGAATTTTCATGAAGTCTTGAAGTTTAGTTTGCCTTTCACCACTTTTGTCAGACTTGAAGAAGCTTGGAAAGACTGGACTCCCCGTTGGACATTTCCTGTTCCAAGATACAACTGGCTATTCTTCAAATGTCAGGATGCCATCATCTTGTGGATACAGAGACCTCATTCCCATCGTTCTTTCCACGTTTCACCCATTTTTTTATGTCCGTTTTCCTCAGGGTGCCAAATGCCAATGGACAAGTCCACCACCGGATCACTTCCTGGACGCCATGGCAGCACTGAGCCTCAAGGCGCCTGCTGTGCCCGCAACCCTGAAGCTTCACGCTGATGTGGAATGTGTCCCCTTCATTTTGATCCTTTTTGAAGCAAAAACAATATACATAGTATATACATAGTATATCATAATAGGCTAAAAAGTATACTTCTTAAATCTCCAACCCTTCAGGATCCAGCTGCGGTGCTCAGTGCCTCCACAGGAGCTCAAGGCTAAAGCGTTGAGCTTCGGTCTGGATCCCACTGGCTGCATCGAAAGAGAGGAGCCACTGGCAATACCACAGTGACAAGCGCTTGTGAATTGCGTGAAGCTATGGCAAGTTATGTCCTGTTAAATGTGTTGCTATCCAAATTCCATTGAATCATTTTGCAACTGTTCCAAGCCTGTAGAGATGGCTTTACTTTCACAATGGTTGTTGACCAAACTTGACCCAGGAGTTTCTAGAGCTAATGCGCCGCGGCAAAGCAGCCGGCGCCCTGAAAGAGGCAGAGCGTTTGTGTCGAACATGGCATGACAGGGTGAGAAATTCCCAAAGCTCCATACCAAATGTTGCGTTCTGACGTTAGCCTGTCATCAAGATTCAAACGTTTGAGTGAGAAAAGTTATGACTCGTCATGAGCCCTCCAAAGGTTGGAGGATTTTTTTGGCAGTACTGGCGGTACCTCTCTCGAGGCATCGCCTGTGGCATCGCAGCCCTCGCCCTCACCCACATCGCCTTCCAACAAAGTGGACCAGGCAATGAGCCGAGCCCACCACTGGTGTCATTTCAACCATTATAGAAAAGAAATTGCAAAGACTCAGCCATCCAAACTACAAAAAGTTTTTGTGGCTTTGTATCATTTCAATCTGCATTTCCATAACATAGTTCCTGGTTGCTATCAACGATTTCAGGTTTTTAACATTCACATAATTCACATAGTCTTGCAATAGTTTTGTGTGGGATTAGTTGGTGAAGGTGGACATGACAGCTGAAAAGCAGAGGCCAGTGCTCCCACGGAGAGCCCACATGCCAGTGCCAGTCCAGTGGCCAGCCAAGGCCGGAGGTGGCGAACTGAGCTGTAGGCAGAACTCGGGAATCAAGGGAATCAAGTAGTCCAAGTAATCCAATTGGCCCGTGAGGGGAGTGACCAGTACCTTGGTATGACTGAGTGTGACCAGCTGCTGCCAGGCGATGCTCCTCCTGATACGCCAGAGGCCCCACAGGCCAACAAGGGCAACAGGGCGGGTGGATCTAATATATTTTAGCATTATTTGACAACAAAAGAACAGCGAAACCCGTTGTTGTGGCAATGCAATAGATGATAGATCAAATAGATGGATATAGATTGTTTTGATGGTATTTGATCCCCTATGTTTGATGAATTCTACAGTTTGAAGGGTTAATGATGTTAGATGATGCTGATGATTTCAATACAAGCCATACTAAGCCGTACTGCCCCCATGTTTCGTGCACCCTTCAGCATGAGCGCCAGGAAATTCCAGCTGGTTGCTACAGCCTGGAGCAACTTGGTCGAGTTTTGAGCCGTGGAGGGCACCAAACCCTTGGGTGCTGCTAGGATAGCTTTGTGATTTCCAGGTGTGCCGGGCTGATTCATTAGATGGGTCAGTTGAAAACTGCATTGTTATAGGGGTGGTTGAATCCAATTCAAAAAATGCACTAAACGACCAGATCCAGTTTTCTTCCACCCAGCTCCTGCCTGGTCTTCTGAACTTCAGAAATCCCACCTTGCGTCTTCTAGGCAATTGACCGACAAGCGAACCTGGGAGAAGCTGGATGTGGTCTCAACTGAACGTGCCTTGTTCCCCCATCTTATGCCTAGGGGCTCATACTATCCAATATTTCGGGATTATTGTCATCTATCATGGGAATCCTTATCAGCCAAGCAGTAAAACGGAATGAGAAAAGATTACTCCTCAAATGTGCTCAGACTTTCAGTGGGTATCAGCATGAGACGAATTCTATATATCAGCAGCTTCTGTAATTGTTGGTCATGCTTTTGCCATCAGGATCTGCCTGAATCGAACAGAGAAAGCCGTGGATCTTCCCATTTTGATGCATTCGTCGCGAGGGGAGACCTACCTTCCCGACGGCGTCTTTCAACAGCTTTTTGAGATGCCCAAGGTGTGCAGCCATAGGGATGAGCGTCGACTAAATCAGCCATGATGGCATCTGCATGGGATAAAAGCAACAATATGAAGGGCTTTGTCCACCAACTAGGGTATACCACAAACTTGTGGGGTTTGATGGTGGACATGATGATAAGCCCTTGGACTTTGGATTTTGACGGTGCCTCATATTCAGACAGACTGTTCAAGCGAAGAGTTACAGAGACTCCCAGGGATTAGGGTGATTAGGGGTCACCATCCTCGGCTCACGGAGGCCGACTTTGCAAAGTTGCCAAAGTGGAAGAAGGACAGACTTGGACAGACTTAATGGTACGGAAAATACAACAGTTGCCTCAGTTGCCTCAGTTGCCTCAGTTGCTTCCAACCTTTTCACCTGGAGGCCCTCTGATTGTTCAAAGTGCGTCAGACTTTGGGATTTGTTCCAGGCTTCGTTCGACCCCTGTCCTCACTCTACTTCAGCCCCCTTTGCATAGGCCAATTGTTGGCTAGTGTTTGGAGCCCCCTGGTGCGCAACAATGACTGTCTTTGTGTGTATTTGTTTTTTTGGGACGCTTAAAGTTGGCAAGGGCTCAGCTGTTGACGTTTGCGTTGCACAGGAGAACCTCAAAAAAAAGCACGGCCTTTTCTGAACGGCGAGGCCTGGCCGGCACCTTGAGAGCCGAAATTCAGGGCACCAGAGACAAGATGAGGGATAACATTGCTGGTAACATCTATTTGGCTTCTATTTGAAGGGGTCGAAATGAATTTAAGGAAAGCTTTGAAACGGAAGGTTTGTGAAAAGAATTTGTCTTGGAAGTAGCTGGGCAGGGGCTAGCCGCACCAGTTGAAAGCGAATCCAAGACCACACGAAGAGGTTTCAACCATCACATATTAAAGCCTTACACGAGCAATGCGCCCTTGTGACTTCCTGTGATTCCTTGTGCAGGTTTGTGAGCGGGATTTAGTCAACTTAGTCAACTTAGTCAACGTCCAGTCTGCACCAAGCCTCGCAGTGACGGATCGTGTGTACAGGTGGGTATTTGGGCTTGCGCAGCCCCGAGGCTTCAACGGCTTCGATTTAGATTCTAAAAATTCAGATGTTTGGAGGCGCCACCTTGACATGACTTTGACATGGACCTCCAACCAGAAAATCCCTAGATGGTGGGCTTCGATGGAAAGCCAAGGCAACTAGTGTTTCTAGTGTTTCTTGTTGTCCTTCTGGTTCTTTGTGTCAAGAGGGCACTGCATCGAAAGACTTTGCGCAGAGCATTTTTGCACCTGCGAAGCAACATGGGGAAAAGGCGCATGTTTGTAGATTGCAGAAAACCTAGCTTGACAGGACCTTCACAGATGCCCTGTTCTTGAAGTACTGAAACAGAAATTCCCAAAGTGCTTGCCAGAGCTTAATCCTGACCCAAACTGACGTGAAGCACCAGGGCTGTTTCTAATGGTTGCCTGTGCCTTGCACCAAACGTTATTTGCCCGTGAGTTCCAGCCAGTTCCAACACACCAAACTATGCTTAGGACCGAACCTTCACCGGCTGCCCCAGAGTGGTGAGAAGACACCAAGGCAAATGGGATAAACACAGTTTCAGTGTGGTTCAGTGTGGTTCAGTGACTGTGTGACTGCAGAGTAACATGTAATGTTTCTCCTTGTGATCACCATCTTGAGACCAGAATTGTTTGCTCGTTCAGTATGGCTGGAAGATTTGATGTGGGAAACGGGCGCAGGACGAACGTGTACTATCCGAATCCTGAGGGTGCCAAGCCTTGGAG
Organism: Cladocopium goreaui; assembly: GCA_947184155.2. Classification (NCBI taxonomy): domain Eukaryota; class Dinophyceae; order Suessiales; family Symbiodiniaceae; genus Cladocopium; species Cladocopium goreaui. Next base: position 5,204 of record CAMXCT020002289.1, on the reverse strand, counting down.
CTTCGCAGGAGACCCAGTGTGCGTAGCAGCATTGCTGTGAAGCAGGCCATGATCGTGTTAGTCCTTCATTGATACCCCCGTTTAAAATCATTCAAACACTTGAAAACACTTGACTGGAGTGGGAACGCCTCCAAAAGCCCCAAAGAGTTTCTCAACAGGCAAGCAGCCTGCCACAGGTCGGAGAGTTGAACTTGGGATTGGTGTCGCAGGCAGGTCCCATGTCAGAGTTCAGAGCAGCTACATTGATCTATGAATGTTGCAGTGCCATGCTGTGCCCAATACCCCCAACAGTTTTGCCAGCTCCAGGTAATGCCGCCAGAGGCAGTTGCACCACTGCCTCCGTAAAACACTCAGCATTGCGGCAAAAAGCCAAACCTGAATTCATAGAAATCCAAAAAAGGTAAGGTGAGGATTCTGGCAATAGCCTGGGAATGATGAATGTTATGTCAGTTGTGTCTTGATATCTGGGCTTGAAATGGATGATGAAACCTTTTCATCATGCATGTAGGACGACCTCCCGAGCAGCCTGAGCTTTTGACAGTGGTTTCGGTATTCTCCCACCATTTGCTTTCTTGACCTTCCCCACGAGGTGGAGTTTCCTCTGATTTGGTTTCGACTTTCTAAGGCCAAGCAAGAGCTTTCGAGCCCGGGAGGCGATCGTGATCTCGGGCTGAATGTTTTCTGCTTGTTTGCCAACTGCTTTCAACACTGAGCTTATGTGGGATGTTCAACGCGGACATTGTCAGTGCTATTCCGCCTTTAGAGCAGCTTCCCAGAAATCGGGGCCCAAGAAACCAGATGTGATCTAATTGTTGAGTTTAGGCTTGAATTGGGCGCGTTCTCACCAGGGAGTTGCAAATGCTTTCACGTGGAAGGTTTGAGCCGGATATCATCCCAGTGCATTTGCATGTTTCGCAAGATATCTCTACGTCTTTCAGGCGCCCAAATCATTTGCAGATGATGATCAAAACTCTGAACTCTCCTTGGCCCGAACCTTGATTGATACCTTACACTTTCAAAAAGAAAATGTTGGCCGTTTCAGGAGCTTGGCTCAACAGCGAGTCAGCTGTTGTGATTCATGTGGTGCCTGGAAGCCAAGGTGCCACCACGAGCCTTGCCAAAAGATGTGGTGATCGACTGCCCACAGGACGGGACCAGCTGCTGAATCGCAGGTGGTTGATTGCTTCTGGGGCTTCCACCTGCAACTTCGCCACCAGGATACAATGACAGGTGCAGTGATGTCAGGGATGCTTTTGGGTCCAGCCGCCTAGCCGTGCTGAGTTTGCCTCTCACACGAAGCTCAAGCGCAAGGGACAGGTCGTGCCTAACACAACTTGACCAATGGAACAAGTTTTCGGGTTTTGCCCTTCCACGCCATGCCCAGCGCCCAGGTTCTCTTTGCATGGTGGGTTGCCTGACGGGCGCTGCGTGGTACCTTTCCAGGCCATGGGAGTAAGCTTTGCAGATTGAAAAACCTGAGATCCGACCTTGAAGTCTTTTGAAGTTTGTTGTGCACAAGGCGTGCACATGGAGAGCTTCCAGCCTTCTGCCCTGATTTTCTGCAGGCGCAAAACTTCTTGAAGTAGTTGCTGAAACATTTCCGTTTTTTGCACCACTGTTAGGATGCGGGAAGGATTTTCAAAATATGGTAGTTCTGGTACGGCTTTTGTTGATGCCAGATACAGTCTGGAAGCCAACCCGTTTTGAAGCCACCTCTCCCCTTGTTTGCAGCACCCCCTGGAGAATTACAAGTCAGAGGTGCGGCGTGGAACTCAGATGTCAATGTTGTATGGGAATGGATTGACCAGAATGTCGATGACCATTGGTGAACCTTGGGAAAAAGGTTGTAAGGGGAACCCCCTCGTTGAATTTTGAGTGCCAAGGTCATGAAGTTTGATTCTCCGTTTGCTGCATGCATGGTGGCAAACCGTGAGAAGCCCAGCACAGGCAGGCTGAAAAGTAGCTTGCCGTGCTAAACAGATAATGCGCAATGAAGAAAAAACTGCATTTATCCTGTTCTTCCATGAACCTGTGTTGGCTCACCACAGCATGGTTTTGGAATTCACATGGATTACATTTGCAGATTTCGGATTCCCGCTCGAGGGAAAGTGTCCAAAGGATTGCAGTAGTCTAGCTTTTTTGGCTGATACACAGGGTCCACACGAGACTGGGCCCACATCACCTCAAATCTAACGTCTCCTTTTTGAAGGTTGTGATATGTTTGTTCAATCTTTGTCCCTGACAGCAGAAACAATGCCGCAGCCCATCAATGACTCCCACAGTTTGATGGTCAAGATTGGTCAAGCATGCTTTACAGCTTCATGTACAATGAACCAACAAGCATACTCGCAACTTGAAAGAGATGAGCCAAGTGCCTTGTAGATTGTAGCTGTTTTGCACAGCAGACATGTTCCTGGCTCAAAGATATTAAGTGGGTCATGGAGGTTGAGCTGCGGTAATGTCAGGCAGGCCCTCCCGCAATGGAAGCTTTGAATTGCCACTTTGCAGAAGCCCTCTGTCTTGGCATTGGCGAGTATGAACGCGACCAATGCTTACCTCAGGCAGCTGCAGATGCTGAAAACATGGCAGCAGCATTCAGAAACCTGGGGTGTTGCAATGTAATATCAAGAACCACTCAGGAACCTTTGACAAGGCAAAAGATTGTGGACCTTGTGTCGGGTTTCGTTCTTCGAACAAAGTTCCGAATGCAGGACGCAGAGACAACTGGATGGGGGACATTGCTGGTGGCGCTTTTTGTGGCATCACATGGCATGCACGCCCATGCTAAGGAATTGCCGTTGATTGTTCCAGCAGACCTCACTTGCAGCTCCGACACGGAAGAACTTATTGATTTGGATAGGCTTTTGCTGAATGAACTTGCACAGGTAACACCTCCAAGACACAACCAGCGCACTTGTTGTGTTTGGATTATATTGGATACTTGTCGATCAGGGCCCGTCACTGCTTGGCAGTGCCAGCCATGCTGCAGCCTCCGGGAACAAAATGCAGATGTGCTTCGTGGCCCATCCCCCCTCAAGACCAAGCTCACACCAGATTTCCTCGTCCTTTTGGCATGCGATCGTGGTGGCTGGGCATCTGATTGCGACAGTCTTTCTTCTGCACTTGTAAAGTCATTGCAACAAGACAACATCAGCATCAGGGAGGCATGCGAAAAGGCGATTGGTGCGATCGAGCAGACTTCCCGTGGCCGCCAGAGGCCTTGGATGCATCAGCGGGCAGGGCCAACTTTTTCGAATATTCGAAAAGTGCTTCCTGCTCAGGTCCAGGATCAGAGAAGCGTTGACCAGAACAACGAGGTGGAATGTGTGCCATCCTGGTTCTGGCTCGCCTTTGCTCTGGTTTGCGGGTTCACAATAGCCTTGCTGGTATTGATTTGCTTCTTCAGTTTGTTTTACTACTTCAAGATAACAGGGGCTGAAAACGTTGCAAAAGGCAAGGATTGTCCGGGTGCTTCGTGTTTTTGCACAGACTGCAACCACCGAAACATTTATAGCAACGAAAAAAACAAAAACACGGACTTCTCTTGTAAGCTCTGGGAGGAGGGGCCTACACTCAACCGATGCAGGATTGGCCAGCTATTGCACGTGGCCAAGATTTTCCTGGCTCTTGCCATGTCACGAAAGTCTGTGTGCAGGCTGCTTGGGGTGGTGCCGCCTTTAGGGAGGCTGCTTCGGATCGTGCATCGGGACGGAGCGACACCATTGGACTGGTGCGTCGTTTTGGTGTCCGGCGTCAATGTTCTCACTTCTCTCCCACTTCCACTGCAAGAACCCGATCATGTTGCTGTAGTCGCTTACGCATACGGGATTTTAAACTTTGCCTTTATTGCTGCTTCAATCTCGATGCTGATATTGATCCACGTTGAGTTCCCAGGCCTTTCGCTCTGCAGTTGCGGGCAATTTGTTCCAAGATTTACTTTTGCTTTTCTAGCAACCGCGCTGATTGGGCAACTGGTGATATTTGGATTGTCCCGCGCAATGGTATTTGTCAATGCCCAGCATGCCGGCAAGCAGGAAATGTTGTTCTATGCGTTTCATGTGCTTACAGGAGCAGTCTTGGCTTTAGTTGGCTATTTGAAATCGAGAGGGAGCCAGGCTCCTGTTGCCAAGAAGTCTTACCAACTGCTTATCGTGTCGCTCTGTTGGATGCTTGTGGTGCTGGCATGGCTCATAACGAGCCATTACAATGAAGAATTGATGGCAGATTACCACTTGTTGAGGGTGGTAGCAGAGAGAGTGTGTAATTTTGGGAAGATCCGTTTGATGGTGTGGTTCTCTGAGCACAGCATTCGGTGCACCCTTCTAAGACGTGGTTCTTTAGGTACAGCTGCATGTAGGATGCATGCAGCCAAAGTTGTACTGGCCGAAAACTGTCAAGTTGAAAGGGCGATGCATGCCACCTTCTGTGAGAAGGATCAGTTTCACGCGCTGTGAATACAACAGCCATTGCTTTTAGAGCTGTAGGTTGCTAATGCTGACACGAGAAATGATGCGCCGTGTTGAGAATGATATTATCCACTGTTATTTTTCCGGCTGCCATCCAAACCAGTTTAGCACCCGCAACCGCATGCCCCAATCGCATGCAGAGAGTGGGGAATTTTAGACTAGGAAGAGGGGAGTGTGAAGAAGTGCGAAGTATGGAGTGTGAAGTGGAGAGTGTGAAGTGTGAAGTGCGGAGCGCAAGGAACGGAGAGCGCATGTGGAGTGTGGATTGTGAAGTTGCCGAGTTCTGGCGCGGAGCGGAGAGTGTGAAGTGTGGAGTGGAGACTGCGGAGTGTGGAGTGGAGACTGTGGAGTGTGGGATGTCGAGCGTGGGGTGTCAAGGGTGGGGTGTCAAGCGTGGAGTGTGGAATGGAGAGTGTGAAGTGTGGAGTGTGGAGTGTGAACTGTGGTGCGTGGAGCGTGGTGTGAGATGTAAAATGGAAAGTGGGAAGGGTGCAGAGTGGAGAGCAGAGAGTGGAGAGTGTGAAGTGAAGTAAAATTAAGTGAAGTGAAGTGTGAACGCGGGGTGCGGGAATTGCGAGAGCGAGCGCGTGGAGGGTGGAGTGTGGAGGGGAGAACCTAGCACAGGAGTTGTCTTATCGTAATTGTTATACAGGTGCTGTTAGACAGGAGTAATTACACATAAGTTATAGTTGTTATATGGATCTATTTTGGAGGAATCGTTTTGCGGGAATTATTATA
>CAMXCT020002288.1:12063-106099 GCA_947184155.2 Cladocopium goreaui | reverse complement strand
GGGTTTAGGGGCTGGCAAACGGCAAGCTTGGACGCCCATAAGAAGCCATGGATGTGGCCTTGGGACGCCTGTTGGCTGCGAAGGCCTGGCGAACGGCACGCTGGACCGCCCAGAAGAAGCGATGGATCTGGCCTTGGGGTCGCTGTTGCCTGCGCTGGAAGCAGGCCTTGGGACGCCTGTTGGCTGCGAAGGCCTGGCGAACGGCACTCGGGACCGCCCAGAAGAAGCGATGGATCGGGCCTTGGGGTCGCTTTTGCCTGCGCTGGACGCCCATAAGAAGCCATCGATGGTTTTAGGGGTTTGAGGGTTGTGGAGGGTTTGGAGCGTGTGGAGCGTTTGGATGGTTTTAAGGGTTTAGGGGCTGGCAAACAGCAAGCTTGGACGCCCAGAAGAAGCCATGGATGTGGCCTTGGACGAAGCGATGGATCTGGCCGTGGGGTCGCTGCGGCCTGCGTTGGAGGCAGGTCTTGGGACGCCTGTTGGCTGAAGGTTGCAAGGGTTTTGACGTTTTGGGGGTTTGGAGGGTTTGGAGGGTTTGGAGCGTTTGGAGGGTTTGGAGGGTTTGGAGGGTTTGGAGGGTTTGGAGGGTTTAGGGGCTGGCAAACGGCAAGCTTGGACGCCCATAAGAAGCCATGGATGTGGCCTTGGGACGCCTGTTGGCTGCGAAGGCCTGGCGAACGGCACACTGGACCGCCCAGAAGAAGCGATGGATCTGGCCTTGGGGTCGCTGTTGCCTGCGCTGGAAGCAGGCCTTGGGACGCCAGTTGGCTGCGAAGGCCTGGCGAACGGCACCCGGGACCGCCCAGAAGACTTGGACGAAGCGATGGATCTGGCCGTGGGGTCGCTGTGGACTGCGTTGGAGGCAGGCCTTGGGACGCCTGTTGGCTGAAGGTTGCAAGGGTTTTGACGTTTTGGGGGTTTGGAGGGTTTGGAGCGTTTGGAGGGTTTGGAGGGTTAGGGGCTGGCAAACGGCAAGCTTGGACGCCCATAAGAAGCCATGGATGTGGCCTTGGGACGCCTGTTGGCTGCGAAGGCCTGGCGAACGGCACGCTGGACCGCCCAGAAGAAGCGATGGATCTGGCCTTGGGGTCGCTGTTGCCTGCGCTGGACGCCCATAAGAAGCCATCGATGGTTTTAGGGGTTTGGGGGTTGTGGAGGGTTTGGAGCGTGTGGGGCGCTTGGATGGTTTTAAGGGTTTAGGGGCTGGCAAACGGCAAGCTTGGACGCCCATAAGAAGCCATTGATGTGGCCTTGGGATGCCTGTTGCTAAGAAAGACAAGTTCCACACCTGCGGTGGTCCCAGGCGCCGCCCCTGCCTTGGCCAAGGCCGGGGTCGGCGGATTTCCATGGGAAAATCCATCCAAAATGATTAAAATGGGTACGGGTAGCCCCATTTTTGAAGACCTCCATTATCCATATATCACATAATATCACATAAATATCACATAAATATCACATAATATCACATAATATCACATAATATCACATAATATCACATAATTCACTGAATTCACATAATATCATACTGCAAAATACTGTATCATACTGTATCATACTGTATCATGCTGTATCATGCTGTATCATGCTGTATCAAGCTGTATCACTATATATGTTTAAATTGAAACAACTGATATACTAGTATCAACAGTATCACTGTATCACACTGTACCACACTGTATCACACCGTATCACACTGTATCACACTGCATCACACTGCATCACACTGCGTCACACTGCGTCGCACTGCGTCACACTGCGTCACACTGCGTCACACTGCGTCGCACTGCGTCACACTGCGTCACACTGCGTCACACTGCGTCACACTGCGTCACACTGCGTCACACTGCGTCACACTGCGTCACACTGCATCACACTGCGTCACACTGCGTCACACTGCGTCACACTGCGTCACACTGCATCACACTGCGTCACACTGCGTCACACTGCGTCACACTGCGTCACACTGTGTCACACTGCATCACACTGCATCACACTGCATCACACTGCATTACACTGCATCACACCGTATCGAAAGCGAAAAACAGCAGAAAATCCATGGTTTTGAACGAGCAGGGTTTCCTGCAAGGTTTCCTTCTTGAATTAACTCCACCTGCAAAGTTCAAGTCACGTCAGGTAGAATTCTGGAAAGAAGAAGTTAGCAGACTGGAGGCTCAGGGCATCAGAAAGCTGTCAGAAGTTTCAGTTTCAATTGTCATCCCATCGTTTTTCCTATCGACGAAAGTCGAATGCGCAGGCAGAGGTACTGGCACTAAGACAGCGCCGGGCGGAGGCCGAAATCATTTGACTTAGCATCCACCTACTTGTACTTTTTGCAGATGGATGCAGATGGATTTTCCGTTCTACGATGTTCGCGCTACTCTCACATCCTGCTACTTGTAGACCAAAATGATCCAAAACTAAACTATCCACAACTAAATGATCCTATGTTTGATCAACAACATGTTCTCTTAATGATCTATATCGATTAGGGTCGTTTCTGGAGTTACCGTACCTTCACTCATAGGGCTGGACACGTTTTGGAGGCGGAAGCGAAGGCTCAGCTCAAGGTGGGCAAGGAATCCACGGTGCGCACGGATCCAGGGGATCCAGGGGGCTGACTCGGCTGGGCTGACTGGGACTCGTCACAAGGGGCCTGGAGATCCCTGGAGATCCCTGGAGATCCTGGATGGCAACGAAATCTTTCGCAGGTTGTGGCACTTTCCGGAGCTGAACAGCAGCTTGCAGAGCTTGAAAGTGAGCAGGCTCTGGGATGCCCATGCTACTGTACTTAAACATGGGGCATCAAGCACCTGGGCGAATAAACCTTTTCTTCTATTCCTTCTAAGATTCCTAAGTCTGATTCATGCAGAATGGTATCTAGATACTTGCCAAATCTTGCCGAGAGGGTCTACTTTAAATCTTACTGCAGCATTCAACAGTTGCAGTCTGATTTGGGAGAATTTGTCCAGTGATCTTAGAGAACAAAATGAAACGCATTCGGGGTCAAGCTGTTTGCATTTGTTTGCAATGTTGACAGGCTGTCAATGCCCGGTATACAGTACACATTTATGATGTACATCTGTCTTATTACCAAGTTTCTGGTGTGTTCCTTTTACAAACAACATCAACTTACGCCATTCCCAGCGATGACATTCCCAACGCGCAGGCCAGCTGCGAAGCTGCCTGTGAGAAGGCAGAGCGGCAAAATGCCAAGCTGCGACATAGCTTGAAGCAGAATTCCAGCCTTGAGCGAGGCCAGTCCGCGGCAGAAAAATCTGGAATGGTATGCCCCCCCTGTTGGTTTTGGATATGAAAAAAAAGAAGAAAAAGAGTCTGAATTTGCCATCCACACGTCGAAAGCGAGTTTTTTAGTGACCGCCATGGTTACTGTAAATATGATCAATTATCAATATAGGTTTGGGGTTGTTGGTTTTGGAAATACTTTTGGGATGAATTGACACCGCCATCACTAAAATCGAACATGTTCCTGATGTTTTCTGCAATTTTTGCTTCAATTCAACCAACCAATGCTATCAAAAATGGATTTACAAGCCAAAGTTAGATAAGTTAGGAATTTCCATGGGTTTCCTGCCTGTCTTTTCCTTTGAACCTGACTGGTTTCACCACCCAATGCCTTTGTTTCCAGGTGGCGCTGCTCGTCTCTTTGTGAGCGCGTTGCCTGCACTGGATGCTGCAGCTGTTGAGGCCGCAAGAACACACGACTCGGTTGATGTTAGTGCGAAATGATGCAAACATCACAATGGTTGGGGATGCTTGCTGTATCCCGGATGTTTTTGTCCAATTTTGGACATGCAAAGGTTTTTTTCTTTGTATATGAAGGCGGTCTATGTGGTTTGAATTTCCAGCATTTCCTGGAGCCTTTGCCCGTCAGGCTGCACGGACAGCCCTGCATGCTCACATGCAGAAGAAACTGAGCGGCCCAAAGAGTTGAGGGATGTGCCCCGAATGGCCCCGAACGGCCCCGAACAACCGCGCAGTCGAGTTCCCGAAGAACGTGGAGGCCGAATTCCGCAGAGATCAGCCGTTGTGCCAATCGAATGCGGGACGTATGTGTCCAGAGACAAAAGAAGCGCTTCATTCCTTGGGCCTGAAATCGGAGTACTTGGGGAATCTTGGAGATGGGGATGGAGCAAACCCCACCACACCTCCAAAACTGGATAACTGGATAGAATATGATAGAATTAACATGGGTGGTCAGTGGTTTGGACTGGTTTTGATGCCATGATGCACTGGAGCAATGTTGGCTTTGCAGTGAGATGAGCCTATAGGTCATTCACAATTCACAGGGCAAAAAGATGCAAAAATGGATAAAAATGGCAACTAGTTTGCGCAGAAAAGGCTACTCTACCATCTACATCCATCTACATCCGCCTATCACATTAGTAATCATTAGTACGATCATATCACATATACCAGTAGTACCGCACAAGGCGGTGGTGGAAGTTTCAAAAATAGGAAACCTATAGGAGAAGTTGCATTGCGGGCGCCCACGAGGAACACTAATTGAAATCCGCCACTCGCCCCACTCGCCCCACTTGCCCTGGGCTAGCAAATTAATTAAAATCCGCCACTCGCCCCACTCGCCCCACTTGCCTTGGTAGGGAAATTAATTGATTTTGGCCACTCGCCCCACTCGCCCTACTCGACCCCACTCGCCCTACTCGCCCCACTCGCCCTACTCGCCCGACTCGCCCCACTCGCCCGACTCGCCCCACTCCGCCCCACTTGACGGGGGCAAGCGGGGCAAGCGGGGCAAGCGGGGCAAGCGGGGCAAGCGGGGCAAGCGGGGCAAGCGGGGCAAGCGGGCACGCGATATACACTGGCAGGCCCCATTTTGCGCAAATTGGAGCTCCCACCTGATAAACGATAATAGTCAAAATTACTTTCCTCGAGTGGCCCCGGTCAACTGGCATTCTGGTTGACATATATATATATTGAGATTCTATCGGGCATTCTTTCTGGCATTCTATCTGATATTCTATCTGGCATTCTGTCTGAGATTTCATCTGACATATTGCCTGACATTCTATCTGGCATTTTTTATGGGAGTCTATGTGGCATACATTCTGACATCCTATCTGGCATTCTTGCGGGTCTGTGTGTTTCCAGATGCATGTTTCCCAATGTGACTGAACTTGCAAACATTGGCTCTATCTGGTGGTGCCACTTGCCACTGTCAAGATTAGCGGCCCTTGGCTTACCTGTGCTCTCTGAGCCGGGCTGTCGATGGTATCTCGAGCATACAAAAGTACAATCACAAGGATGTATGTTATAACCCGTACTTGGTTAGGCAGTGGGCCGTATGGAAATATAGAGATTTGGTACAGTGGTTCGAACCAAGCCAGTAAGTAGCGACGCAAAGTGTGCTGGTGTATATAATGTCTTGAGCTGTAGATTGCAGATTCTGTTTGTGATTGGGACATCTTGAAGTCAACAGCGAGATGTCAGGAACTCATCTCCCGGCGACAGAAATTCATCATCTGTACCGTTACCACGACTGCCCTATTTGGAGTCTTTTTTTGCAGTTTATCTTCACGCTCATGCCCGAGGCCGGGGTTGAATTTGGTGGAGTGATTGTGTCTTTGCGGGCAGGATTGGCATTCAGAGATAACGTGAACTTTAGAACCTTGATTTCGAATCTTGTTGCTTGTTTCAGATGTTTCCGAAAGATTTCGCTTTGAGTCATGTCAGCTTTAGACGCTGCGCACTTTTCGGCTCAAGAGAATCTCACAGAGTCGGTTCAGTGAAACTTGCTCATTCCTGAGAGCACGCATCCATCGCCGGACCAGCGCGCATCTTGTCAAGCTGTTGTGAAGTTGCCAACTTCTGGTAGTCGCTGGGCTACTGTGGAACTTTGCCAGCACTTGCTTCCACGGCCATGCATGGCTTGGGAATATACCTTTGATTAATGCTGGGGGCTTTAGCTGCTCCCCGATGATTTCAGATCAGCTGTCTCAAGGGCCAGGAAACGATTCAGCTTCGTTCGAAAAGCGCAGAAAAAGCCGGCTGGCTTGGTTGTGGTCTGTGTCATGCTGCATGCTGCCATTACTTCAAAACCACACCTGATTTTCGATTTTTTCCCAGTTTTCCAGGTTCGCAGACCGCGCTGCAGCTGTACTGCACCATGGTGTCCTTGTTTGCGTCAAACACCTTCTCATTATTTTCAATTGTTTTTCTCGATTTTCCTGGTTCGCAGTCCTTGCAGCAGCTGTGCTGCACCATGGTTTCATTGTTTGCATCAAAATTGCCAGTGCCATGTTGACTGTGCCTATTTGCAACTGTCGCTCCCGTTGCGCTCAAGTTTGATCGCCTGAGCTACTGTTGTCCACCTGTGCCGGGAAATTGACTTAAACAAATACATTCGCTTCATTGGCCGCCATGGAAACGCAAGACATAACTGCGGTACTGCCCAGTGGGAAACAGCAGACTGTCACGCTAGCAGTATCAGCCAAGGTTCAGGAACTCAAAGAGATTTTGCAGCGATGCTTCGATCAACAGTTCTTGGTCATCCTGGACGCGCGAGGTGCGGTGTTGCGGGTCGATGGTATGATTCCTTCGGCTGCAAGCGTTACATGTGTCGCGCGTTTCCCTTGTCTCGCTTCAACCTGGAAAGCCTTTGCTCTGTGGTGTCACAATGACCGTGTAGTGACATGGGGGCATCCTGCCTACGGCTCCGACAGCTCTGGTGTGTGCAAGCGCCTGCGCAAAGTGGTGCAGATCGTTGCCAGCGGCCGCGCTTTTGCCGCGGTGACATCATACGGATCTGTTGTTACCTGGGGCTTGCCGAAGATGGTTGCTGACACTGCAATGGTACGGCAGCAGCTCTATGATGTGAGAAACGTGACTGCAGCTGCCCAGGGCGAGACACAGGTGCCAAAACCCAAAGCTCATTGAGTTTCTTGTGCCCACTTGGAAAGTCACGCACAAGGAATTGGAGCTCATGGAAAAGAACTTGATTTCGAAAGGGGGGCGCAACGGGGTCCCACCTGCCCAGAAATGCTCTTGGTTCAAAGATGTTGTCCAGGATGGTGACGTGCACCCGCATCCAGGGCCATCAGGACGCAGCCAGCAGATGCAGTTCATGTCTATTAATGTTGGTGGGGCCTCCAACTGCTGGGCGGCGGCCCGATGGGCAACTAAACATCGCCCGCCTGTGGTGGTGGTACAAGAAGTTTGCATGAACACGGCTAAGCAAGCTGACTTGGCTGACTTTATGCTCCGAAATGGTTATAGATCTTGGTTTGCTTGCCCTCCGACCCACGGTGGGGTAGGAATTTTTGTAAGGTTTGATAAATCTGCACACCTCCTCAGAACTCACACCCGTGCCGAAGGTCAAGCGGTCATGCTCCAGCTCGACCACGCCATCCTCATAGGTGCCTATTTAGCGCCTAACTCAGCGGCATGCGACATTGCTTCCACTTTGGATGAATGGGTTGGAGCAACTGGTGAACACACCCCTTTGGTTATTGTGGGTGACTTTAACGAGGAACCTTGTTTTGGGGAAAGGTGGAACCACATAAGCGGATTTGGCGGCACTTGTGCGGTTTGCAATCAGAATGGTGTCCCACAGCCCACGCGGTGGTCTGGTACCCGGTGTATTGATTGGATTTGGGCTTCGCACTTGCTAACAATTGACAAGGTGCGATTTGAAGATGTTTGGTTTTCCGACCATAAGCCCGTTTGTTTTTCTCTGCAATATAGCCAAAGCCATGTTTGGTCCTTTAAGGCAGTTCAAACGAGGAAATGGACGGCGCCGCCAAATGTTTCTTTGCAAGAATGGAAAAATGCTTTAAAAACTCCGTGGTCGGAAGTCACGGTCCCTCCAGTTTCTAATACCAACCAAGAATGGAGTGATTTTGTCACATTGCGGAGAGAGCACACCTCTCTGCCCTGGAAACCTGCGGGGCTACTGTTCCAAGGCCAAGCCGGAGTAGAAACAAAGGTTCAGAGTTTCAAGTTGAAGCAGCGAATGCTCGTACCTTTCGCATCGCCCAGCAAGCGACTTTCAAAGAACTCCGGCTGCGCAAGCTTTTGGGCCGTATTGCTGAAGCCCAAAACCAGCAAAGCCGTGGCCGCCAGCCACCGGCCATCCTGATCCGTCGTATCTTCTCTCATCCTTTTGTTGTCAGAGAAGGCTTGCAAAGCTTAGGTGAAGCCAGGGAATGGGCACAGCAAGAATTGCGTAGCCATGTCCAAAGCACTCAAACAGAGCAGCTCCAAGCTTGGCGCGAGCGTATGAGGTCCAGTTGCAAAGACGCAGGTCGGTGGGTCAAGAAATGCAACACATTGCCTGTCACTTCTGTTTACGATGATGGTTATAAACAAGGAAAAGCAACCTCTTCTGATCATGAATCCTTAAAGGCTGTTCTTTCTTTTTGGCAAAAAATTTGGGAACGGGACCGGCCCGACCCTGAAGAAGCAGTTGATTTCTGGAAACTTGGTGTTCCCCAACCTTCACCCCTAGCTTGGACCCCTCTCACTGCTGAGGAACTCTTCAGCCAAGCCTCTAGGCTGCGTGGCACAGCCGCCGGATGCGATGGGTGGTCAGGTGACGAAATTGCAGCCTGGCCTAAAGAAGCTTGGGTCATCCTGGTTGAGTTGTTGAACAGATGGTTCTCGAGAAGTGAGGTTCCCACGGTTTGGAAAAGTATTCGGCAAATTTTGCTCCAAAAACCAAACGCTAAGTTGCGTGACACGGATCACGCGTTGCCAGCCAAAGATTTGCGGCCAATTGCGATTCAGAGCGTCATCTGGCGCGCCATTGCCTCTGCGTGGACGCGCAGACCGCAGACGCGAGCTTGGGTCACGAGCTGGGTCCACTCCTCAGCCTGTGGCGGCATCCAGGGGAAAAGTGTTGCTCATGCCGTTGATCGGCTGCTTCAAGACTTTGAAAAGAGACAGGGCGGGGTCCTCCTTTCTTTAGATTTTTCTAAATGTTTTGACACCGTTGATCCCCGAATTGGAATTAAATGCCTTGAGTATCTAGGTTGCCCCAAGGAAATCCTCTTTGCTCTTACCTCAGTTTGGAGCCAGGAAAGGTGGTTGTGTTTCAGAAGAGATTGCCTGCCGCAGCCAGTGCAGGTCGACACTTCGATCCCTCAGGGAGACGCCATCAGCCCTTTGACTCTTCTTGCGGTCCTCACTGGCCTCACAGGCCGGGTGTTGCAAGCAAGGCCTGAACCACACACTTTGGTCACCTTTTTGGATGACCGAAACATGGTGGCTAAAACGCCCGAGCTAGCGGCCCGGTTGTGGGACACCTGGAAACAGCTCTCACCGAAGGTGGGTTTGAAAGAGAACGAAGAAAAAATTCAAATCGTGGCTCGGCAAGCTGCCTTTAAGCCCAGATTGATTGCCGCGGGTTTCGACGAAACTCACATTGTGCAAGGTGCTAGAGTTCTAGGGGTTGATTTTACGGCACGGTTAGGAGCTGCGCACAAGCCTTCTCAAGATGCGAGGCTGCAAGATGCCCGCTTGAGGGTCGAAAGAATTGGACTTCTGCCTGTTACAGCCAGTCTTAAAGCTTTCTTGGTCAGTTCTTTGGCAATTACAAAAGCTGCATGGGGGGCTTGGCTCAAACCCCTCTCTGCCAAACCTTTGTCCACTTGCATTCGAAAAACGACTGGTGGCAGCCATATTGCTGGCTCCCCCAATTTGTTTTACATGCTCTCAGGTCATAGGCTGAACTTAAATTTTGCTGCAGGTTTTGGAGCTTATATTCACTTGGCTCCTATTGTGCGTGAAAACCCACGGCGTTGGCCCAATGCTGCTACCAGAGGTACATGGCTCGGCACGGTCCGTAGCTGGCTCCAAAGTTTGAATTGGCATGAAGAGGCCGCATGGACATGGATTCACCCGGACATTCAATTCCGGCTTGATTGGACACAACCCATTGATGAAAACACCAAACAGAGAGAACACCATGCTTTGCGTGAAGCGTGGCGCAGACAACAGTTTCAACAGTTCTTGTCAAGTGGCCGTCGTGATGCCACTGCTGTACAAGGAAGTGTTTATCAAGAGGCCAGGGCCAAACTCACGCGCCAAACATACCAGTCTTCCAACACTCACTCACGTGCTTGCTTGATTGGTGCCGTTGTTTCAGATGCCCGTTTAGATAGGATTCGAGACCCCAACACCGCACCAGCTCCTTGCAAGTGGTGTGCGTCTGGCAATGTGCCAACATGGGATCACTTGGCCTGGGACTGCCCAGCCTTTGCTGCGACCCGAACGTCGCCCCTGCATGATCTTTTGCAGAGAGTGCTAGGTTGGCCAACAGGCCGGAATGAACAGGTTGATGCTGCGATCTTGACCCACTTGGGCTGTGTCCGAGAGCGTGTGCTGGATCGAAGATATCGCAGCAACTAAGGTTCTTGAATTTCTTGGGTCGCAGTGTCTACTTGGCCTGCTGCCTTCCAACTATGATTACATTTGCCGCCCTTCGTCATGATGGGTCTGTCGTCACCTGGGGTGATCCGTCGTGTGGCGGAGATAGGCCAAACTGAAGGGAGTGACGCAGATTCACAGCACGCATACTGCATTCGCTGCCATTGTGTTGGATGGGTCCGTGGTTGCTTGGGGAGACCCTATAGTAATGGAGGAGACAGCTCGATGGTCCAAGACCGACTTCAAGGCATTGTGAATGTTCAGGGCCTTATGCATTTGCAGCTGTCACGGAGGAAGGGTCGCTTGTCACCTGGGGAAAGGCCACCTTGCGAGGCGATAGTTCTGTGATACGAGAAAGTCCGGCAAGTCACACCCTCTTTGAAAGGGTTCTTTGCCAATGCTGACGGATGTCAAGTTACATGGGTCTGCCAAAGCGTTTGCAGCAGTGCGCTACAATGGATCCATTGTTACATGGGGAGCGCAGGACGGAGGCGGGGACAGCTCCGCAGTGCAATCTGCGTTTGCCACTTTCTAGTTGCAGTGGCCATTAATGTTGCTACTGCAGCTGCGGCAAAATTAGACATCTTCACAAACTTGGACATATGGTATAGACAAACAGGTCTGCGGCACAGCCTGCTATGGTGTAAAAATTTGCGATGGGAAGCTGGGCGCAATGGTAATCTAGTGGTCGAAATAGTCGGGACATCCTCTCAATTCCTCAGATGCACTGTCTGCTGCAGCTGCCCTGCATGCTCAGAGAACCTCATGCTTTTTAACTACAGTGTGGTGTAGCATTTGCTTGTCTGCGCCTATCTTCATCCGTTGGGCTCAAATTTAGGCACGTATTGTCAACCTGTGCTCTCCGAGCCGGGCGATTGACGTAGACATCGTGACATTGAGCTGATATGTAGATGTACGTGTTCATGCTGTGAACAAGATCATCATTGTCATTTACAACCTTGTAGCTCTGCTTTGAAGCCGTGGCCGACGAAGCGCAAGCGACTCGGCGAGCCTTCACCATTCAGGGGCCGCAGGTTGCCTTAGCTATGCTGCGAGGTTCCAAACGTATAGAATCTCGGAAGAGGCGGATGGCATCTGACTGGTACTATTTTCACGTTGGCCGTTAATCAATCAACAGCTTGCCCCCCGAATGTTCGGCCGCCCTGCGCCAGACATGGCCGGATGCGCCAGAGGAAGCTTCTTTGTCCAAAAGTTGCGTGGTTGGGATGGTGTGCCTAGGGAAGGTGATTCACAAAAGCCGAAGTTGGCAAAAGCACCAGCATCAGAAGCCTTGCAGGCCAGCACAAGCCCGCAGAGGGGACCTGACCGTTGCAGTCTTGCCCAACGGCTGGCAGCAGGAAGGACGTTGGAGCTGCTGACAACACTGATGGTAGTGCATTTCCTGAAGATCTGTGCTGCCAAAGTCACACAGTTGCAGCCCAGAGGAGGTCTCTTTGCTTTCCGGGACGATCAGCCGGTGTTCATTCTGAGTGTATGGACAAGCAGAAAAATTACTTTGGCTGATGTGGTTCCATTGAAGCAGGCAACTTTTCAAGGACGAACCGTCCTCAAAGCCAAATACACAGAGACCCGCACATGCAGATGGAGTGAGCTCAAAGATGTCGGCTTACATTTCCAGGTTGCCAACTGTGCGAATGATCGCCGTGGAGCGAGTGGCTTGGCCTCGATGATTTTTTGTAACATGTTGCCATCCTTTAAAGAGAGACCCGCAACAGATTGTTTTTATGTAGCCTTGCATGCCTAGGCTTGCTGTTCCAGAAGCAACCGGGGGAAACACAAGGGGATCAAGGCAGAGCTTTGCGCGAGAATGCAGCTTTGGCAGCTCTCTGGCAGGCTGGCAATGCAGAGCTAGGTTTGGCCACTTCATGCACAGTTGATCACTCGGTGCGATCCGTTGTGCCACGTTTGCAGGCGCACCTGGCCGAACGAGCTGCTTCAGGTATTACCCATCACGCGGCCCCACGCGCAGATGAGAGCCGTTCCTTTTGGATTCTGGACCTGCCATTGCCAGTGCAAGTGGATGGTCGCCGCCATCGCTGCCATACGTGCGCGCACTTGCGCATCTTCGACAACTGCACCGTGGAGACACATGATGTTGTTGCAGCCTATCCTGACCTGCCCTGCTGGTGCACTACGTGAAGAAGCAAGCCCCTGTTTTGCTGACACGGCGATTCCTGCTCCATTTGGTGCAGCTGTTCTACGACCGCCTCAACTCTAGGGCAACGAGGCGGGCTTTGGTGGAGCAAATCTGTGGCAATGCTCTTTCCCTCAATGTAGCTGGGCGCATGAAAGAATTTTGCAGTGCAGTGCCCAAATCTGTATCCATCCGCTCCATTCTCATGGCAGCATTGGAAGATTACACCAAGGCAGCTTCACGCGAGATGCAGCGGCTCATCAATGTGTACAGTGGTTCAGTGATCAGAGGAGATGGAAACCAGGATGTAGCAAAAAGGATTGCAATGTATGATGAAGCAGGTCAGAAAACACACCCATATACGGTGCTCCTAGCTTGGGTCACGGTAGACGGGGCCTTGTTTCAGCCTGTAACAGCAGCTGAAACAGAAGACTGGGTCGACTTGCAACCTGATCTGGATGCTGTGGTAACCAACCTGAAACAGGACAGGCTGGCATCAGGCCTGTCCTTAGCTGAGGCAGCCCCAGTAGCTCACGCCACGGACAGTTTCAGAAAGCAGCGATTGCTGCTTGATGCATTTTACAAAAACAAGTACCCCAAGGAGCAAGAGGTGGAGGCGTGTCTCCAACCATCGTATGCGGAGATCCGCTGCATGACCAGTTGGCGCTACAGCGCAAGGTAAGTGCAGCGAGTCCAGATGCCCCATGCCTCATTGCTGATCACAAAGACATCCTGCAGCGGTTGTCCTTGAAACCAAGGGTGGCAGAAGATGTTCCACCTGTGCTCTCTGAGCCAGGTCTTTTCCTTGAGCTTGAAGAGGTCCATCATCCTCTATTGAAGTCGGTGGTTGAAGATCTACAGGACCGTATTGCTGCAGCACAGGTGATAAGAAATCGCTTCTTTCTTGCTTTGTTCTTGCTTGGACAGATTTGGACAGATCGGACAAGTTTGTGAAGCACGGCAGAGAAATATTGATCTGCTATGATCTGCTCGTCGGTTCCCCATACCGGATGTCCACTGCTGCACTGCATGATCTGACTGTTGCCAGCTATTCGCCTATATGTGCCTCTGTTGCCTTTGTTTTGGTTGAAAACTCGGGTCGACTGAATTAGTTCTGTCTACCTGTGTTCTCGGAGCCGGGCAATGTCAGGACAGTATATCATTGAGTCATTGAATCTATTAATGCAACACAATCACACACACACAAGCAGCATCAGAGTCACCCTTTTAAAGCCTCTAGCCCTATGTTAATGGCAACGCAGCGCCCTTTCTGCTGACGCCGCAAGATGCCTTCCCCCGGTGATGCTGGGTATGGAATTTGGCTGGGCAATTTTTATTGTGGTGTGCGATCCATGGCTCCGTTTGGTGTGTGGCTCCCTTGGCAGGAGGGTGTGACCTTAGCTGCAGACTTTGGCTTCACAGAGAATGTATGCTTTGAATGTGCTGACACCTGGTTGCAGCTGGATGCTCTGGAATTTGACCCTCCAAGGCGGTCTGGAGATGGCAGCGGCCGGGCAGATGTGCCGCGGATTCGCTTGCTCTACAAGCCTGATTTACACGGAGATGATGGGCTCGTTATAGTTTCCTCTGACGAGGAGGATGTCATCTCCCCGCAGCATGCTCCACCAGACGTATGTACATAGACGCTGGCGTTCAGGTGCATTAGAGCCCCATTGCGGGTGTTGAAGTTGACCTTGCATTGCCGCGGGCGCTGGATGAGCAAAATGTTCGTCTCTTGCTTGTCTACTGGCACCTGTACAGTCAAGTTGATCAAGAACGTCCGCCTGAAAATTTGCCGCCAGACATTCCGCTATGGGCTTGGGAGTTGTTTTCAAAACCAAGATTTCATTGGACTGAGGCTCGGGTTCAAGCGTTGCAAGAATCTTGTTTGCAGACGCTGCAGGCCGCAGACCACAAATTATCCGTACCTGATTAGCGCCGCGCTGGCTTCGTCCACTGCGACCTGTGGGTCTCAATGGCATGGACGATATTGTGCTCTCAATCGCAAGAAACTTCCAGAAAGCAGTCCTTTTGTACACTAGGCCAAGCAGTTTTTGATAATGTCGCGAGGTTAAAAAATTCGCTGCGCGCTACAGAAGTGTTGAAACTGAGAGATGTGGAGGGCATGTGAACATTTTCACATTGTTCCGGCTGTCCACGCAGCGCAGCATGAGAGCCAGTTTGGTTGCATGGAGTCGATATCACGCTTGGGACTGCAAAGGCAAATCCGACAAATATGACCATGATACCACGCATTGACAAGTGCTCTCCGGTACCCAAGCCGCGCCATCAAGTTCAAGTTGTAGGAGTTAGCTTCCTAGACATGGCCACGTGTGAAGTTTGTGGAGATGGTTTCGCAGACGATGCGGAAAAACACTTGTGCTCCCCGAGCCGAGACTCTTGCTCGCACGTGTGCCACGCGGATTGCTTGCAGCAATACCGATTAAAGCAGGGCTGCCCTATGCATGACTGCCCATTCTGTCTTCAGAATGAAGATTCCCAGGAAGAGGCTGATGATGCCGCTTTGCAAGAGATGGAGATTGAGGCAGCAATGGAAGCAGAGGCTGTGGCTGAGGGGGTAAAAAGAAAGACCAGAGGACAACGCAGCCCAGTGCCGCCCACCCAAAGGTCCCCAAGCCCAGAAAGCCCTCCCTTCACACAGGGTGGAAGTGAAGCAGCCCGCTTGTCCATTCCAAGCTTTGGGATTGACATCTACGACCTGAGTCGGACCAGCAAGGCATCTACCACGGTGAAGGATCCTATGCACGACGCCATGTCGGAGTACTTGGCTTGCAGGGATGAAGCACAAAGCCTTTCGTTGCTTCACACCAAGAGCACATATCAAGGGCTTGGAAGCCCAGAGGCTTCTTATCAAACCGTTCTGAATGCAGCCTTGAAAGACCCCAGGGACCACCACGCTGTGGCATCAGACTTTGCCTTCAGAACTCGAGAAGTGCTGCCCGTGCCTTTCGAAGTCAGCTTGAAAACCATTGCCCGCAAGGAAGGTTGGGAGCCTGAGACATTCATGGCGCCTATCCTCAGCAACATTGGTTGGATGGAGCATCCATGCAGGCACGCGGCTTCGATTGCAGCCTGATGAGGAGCACCGACGTGGCTGCGTAGTCTAGATTGTTTGCGCAGGTGACCCCAGCATGCGCAAGATTTTACCAGCAAAAAGCTTCTTTCCCATGCAGATGTCCCTGCTGTCATCAAGGCAGGTGGCGCCACATGCACGGATGCCACCATCAAGGGTATTCGTGCTTCTATCAAAGAATATGCCCGAGCTGGCATCATTTCGGATGAGATTGCCACAACAATATGTCGTGACATCCGGGAGGGAGACCCGACACTCAGGTCTGCATTACGGCAACAAAGAAAAGATGTGCACTTGGCTGAACTGCGAAGATGACAAGACAGTCACTGGAGATGGTGCCACGGCGCTGACTCATTACACCCAAGTGTATGGACTGGTGTCGCTTTGTGAGTATGTGCTCCAGCCGACTGCAAGCATGTTTTCCAAGAGAATCCATGCGACGTGGCAAACAAGGCCAGTGACAAGTGACCCTGATCAGCAGAGCCAGTCCAGCAAAGAGTTCCTGATTGACTTCTTTGGTTGGATGGGGCGCGTGGCAAGCAACCAGGACAAAGACCACTATTTTGACAAGTTCGCCTTGCCCGTGCTCAGGAAGGCTTTGCAGGGAATCTCCGACTTCTTTCACGAGAATCACGAGAATGTAGAAGAACCAATCTAACAGAAGCTACGCTATGCTGACACAGATGTGGCTCGGTACGCTAATGCAGCCATGCGTTGCAGGCAGTATTCTGAGGCCCGCTGCGCGTTGGCCCTTGATAGGATCATAGATGAGTTTGCCGTTGAGATGACCGTCTTCGATTTGTGACATGCCTTGCATATCTGGCGTCGCCAAATGTGCTTGTGGTTTGCCTTCTATCGCTCCAAGCAAGTCCAAGCCTTGGTAGGCCCCAAAGCCGTGCCAGATGTCAAGACCCCAGGACTTGCAGATTTGGATGCCAAGATGAAATTGCAGCGAGTTCATTCTGTCCAATCCTCGATGTGCTGGTCCAACCTCCACTGCGCACATTCGCTCTGTTCTGAAGTACCACTTTCAGAAGGAGAAAGAGGAAAAACCAGCAAAGTACGTCTTGGCAGCAGTCAAAGACCTCTTGAAAGTTGGCATCTGGCAAGAGGTTGACAAGAAGGAAGTGGAAGAACAGGCGCCCAAACTTAAGGACAAGAAAAGCGCCAAGAGCAAGGAGGCCACGCTAAAGAGCGAGCCACGAGGCCCGCCAGGTGGCCACGCTGTCCTGTACTACCAGACATGTGCCTGGGAAGACCTTTTGACTAATTCGGAAGCTCAAGACATGATTGCCAAGCTGCAACTGAGTGCCAATGATTTCAAGTAGGATTCCAGAAATACGAGGTCTTGCACGGTCCCATGTCTAAACTGTCAGCCCAAAAAAGAGTGACAATGTGCTCCAAAGCACTTGTTGTATATAAGTCTTGTTTCCAAAGATACGCGTCAATAATGGTGCGATTCCCCGAGCGTGTTCCTGACCCTACGAGGTGAATGCTTTCAATCAAGACGGTATGGTGGCTGCAACATATTGTGCGTCAATTTCAATCAACCCACCCATTTTCATGACAAGACATTGTGGTGTGAAGATCTTACATAGTGGTTCATCATCGTGTCCAAAGCCACATTCAAAACAGTCTGCTTGGCCTTCTAGTGTTCAATCGTGTGCGCTGGTGGCATGAGATTGACAAAGGCCCAATCTACTCTTTTTGAGGCAAAGCGGACAGCCAACACCGCGGCTCCAAAATAGTTTGTGCGGCGCATGTGAAGCCACTGTTCGCTGAACATAGCCGTTCGAGATGTTGAAGCAAGACACATGTTTTATTTTGTTCCTGATCAAGTCCAAGAAAGAATTGAAACTTGCACCTGTTTATTCTGTTTTCTACCATTTCTGTTTTCTACCATCCTTTCCGACTGCGATATAATTTTTCTGCTGCATGGGGGAATTAAAGAAGACTCACGGGAGTCCTGTCCACACCGATCATGTCGCTGACTCCTGCGTCTGCAGGTGCCGATGCTAAGTGGCACCAGGACAATGGCTTCTACCTTAGGGATTCAGCAGATGCTGATGCCAGCATGCGTGATGTTGGTGCGCAATCAAATAGAGATGGCACAATAGTCCACTCCTCACTGTGACCATCGGGTCTGTGGTCCCGCGGGGCACGTGCACTGCGCGTCGGTGCGCATTGCTGGAATGGCTGGAGGTTGCTTCCGGTGATGCTTGATGCTTAATATCTTAATGTCACATTGGTGTCATGTAATGTTCAACGCAATTTTTCTAGGACATGTTTAAACATAGTCGATCTTTGTTTGGTCTCATACAGACCTTGTACAAAAGGATCTTGCACAGCAGCGCCTAGAAAGAACCTGTCAAGGAGATCTTGCACACGTCTTCTACAAAGGGAACTTGCAGAATCCAATCTGGTATTGTTGCAACGGTGTTTGGAGTCGCCACTTAATCCCCGTCGGCCGCTCCACTCGCCCCACTCGCCCCACTCGCCCCACTCGCCCCCCTCGCTCCACTCGCCCCACTCGCCTCACTCGCCCCACTCGCCCCACTCGCCCCACTCGCCCCACTCGCCCCACTCGCCCCACTCGCCCCACTCGCCCCACTCGCCCCACTCGCCCCACACGCCCCACTCGCCCAAACATTCCATTCACGTTACCACCTCTATTCCTTTTTCATACTGCTGTGTGGTGAAACCAAAGCAAGCGGGGCGGGGCAAGCGGGGCAAGCGGGGCAAGCGGGGCAAGCGGGAAGAACCACCGATCTTCCCTCGGTTTGCAAGTAGGGCAAGCGGGGCAAGCGGGGCAAGGAGGAAGATTCACTTATTTTCCCTAGAAGCGGAGCAAGCGGGGCAAGCGGGGCAAGCGGCAGAAATCACTTAGCGGCCCCGCGGGGCACCCACACTGAGAAGTTGGTTGTTGTGAATCAGGGATGGCAGAGCGAAGCCACTGATTGACCGAAAGGTGGTTGGAGTTGTGTTTGCTGGAATGGTTGCAATGGTTGCAGTGGTCACCTCACCCACAACTGCTGGATGTAGTGTGATGTACTGCAACTGTAGTTGTAGCTGTAGCGTAGTGGAGTTGTAGTTGTGGTGTAATGTAATTAGTGTAGTGTAGTTGCAGTCATATGGTTGTAGCTGTAGTTGTTTTGTAGTTGTAGTTGTTGTGTAGTTGTAGTTGTTGTGTAGTTGTAGTTGTAGTTGTTGTTGTAGCTGTAGCTGTAGTTGTAGTTGTAGTTGTAGTAGTTGTTGTTGTAGTTGTAGTTGTTGTGTAGTTGTAGCTGTAGTTGTTGTGTTGTAGTTCTAGTTGTATTTGTTGTGTATTGTAAGTTGTAGTTGTAATTGTTGTTTGTAGTTGTAGTTGTTGTGTGTTGCTGGTTGCTTGTTGCTGTTGTTGTTGTGCTGTTGTTGTTGTAGCGTGTTGAGTTGTATTTCTAGTTTGTAGTAGTAAGTTGTTTGTGGAGGGTAGTTGTTTGTGGTAGTGTTGTAGTTGTAGTTGTTGTGTTGTTGTTGTGTTGTGTTGTGTTGTTGTGTTGTTGTTGTGGTTGTTGTTGTTGTTGTTGTTGCTGTTGCTGTTGCTGTTGCTTGTGTCGTCGAAGTTAGGGTAGTTAAGTTAGTGAAGTTAGTTAAGTTAGTCAAGTTAGTTAAGTTAATCAGTGTCTACTTTTTCGACATCTTCACGTCAAAAAAGGCTCAAAACCCTCAGTTTTTTACACTTTTGACTTCGAAATGTGCTTCGCGCCACAACGGCGTGCACTTTTTCGACACTTTTTCGACATCTGAACCTCCAAAAGTGGTCCGAGACCGTCAGTTTTTTAACACTTTTGACTTGGAAATCTGCTTCGCGCCACAGTGGCGTGCACTTTTTCGACATCTCAACTTCCAAAAGTGGTCCGAACCCCTGGTGTTTTGTACATTTTGACTTGGAAATGTGCTTCGCGCCACAACGGCGTGCACTTTTTCGACATCTCAACTTCCAAAAGTGGTCCGACCATGGTGTGTTTTGTACATTTTGACTTGGAAATGTGCTTCGCGCCACAACGGCGTGCACTTTTTCGACATCTCAACTTCCAAAAGTGGTCCGAGGTTGGGTGTTTTGTACATTTTGACTTCAAATGTGCTTCGCGCCACAACGGCGTGCACTTTTTCGACATCTTCCAAAAGTGGTCTTCCAAAAGTGGTCCGACCTCTAGTGTTTTGTCCATTTTGACTTGGAAATGTGCTTCGCGCCACAACGGCGTGCACTTTTTCATGTCTCATCTGGCCAGCTGGCTCCGCACCCGCCGCTTTAGCGAGCCTACTTTTCGACCCTCCGGAGCCACAAATCATTGGAAAAACACAGTGAATCGCGACTTTCCTATCTTTTCGCGCATCTACCTCTTCTTTCTTCTGATCTTGTCTCTTCTGACTCTTCTCACCTCTGCTTTTCAACTGTCCATATTGTCGGAAGTTTCACTTCTAAACTCCCTTCGATTAACATCACATATTAACATCACACATATCACGCAATATCACATAAGCTCACTTTCATTTGCCTGTAGTCTGGCAAACTTAGGGCGAACCGGTGACCATTTTGCAGCGACTTGGTCATGTTCCTGGGAGACAGTCCATCTCACAAAAGGGCGGTTGGGCTGTCCCCGCAGAGTAAGTGTTCAAGGCTTTCAAGTTTTCTTCAAGGCATTGGTATATCATTAGTATATAAAAAATTACAAATATATATATATAAAGTATTATAAAGTATGCACTGGTGACTTTAGTGACACAATTTGACACAATGAGTGCAATCAGCAGATTTGGCTTCGCGGCTTCCTGGTTGATCTGTCGGACATGACTTGGCACACGGTAGCTGGATGCCGGAGATCGGCCTGGCCCAGACATAGCAGGAGCACGTTGCAGCAGCGGCCGGACAGGGTGGTCTCACCCTTCGAGTGGCCCCCCAAAAATGGACAGATGGAAATGCAGAGAAATGGATATCCCCAGTGTTTCGAATGGATTTCACGCTTGCCAACGGAAATGCGGACATTATCCAACTCAACATGTGGACGTGAACGAAAAATGTTGATATCAAGCAACCAAGACTTAGAATATTCACCACCTCTTAACCAAAGAATGCTCTACCTGGTACCTGTTTAGATAGGAAACCACTATCATTGGTCCATTGGTCCCATCCCAATCCAGGAGATCGGCGAACAGCCTGGCTGCCTGGAGGACATCTATGGCTTGATTTGGATGATTTGGCAGATGGATGTCATTGGTAGCTGCCATTGGTTGCAGGATGTTGCAGGTTGCCGTAAAGTCAAGGAATATACAGAATATCCTGCTAAAATCCTGCTAAAATGTGACGCAACTCACACTCTTTTATCTTTTTTGTTCACGTTTGTGCGATGAAGCTCTGAGTCTGTCAGTGGGCAATTTTTGGGAATTCTCCTGTCCTAATGATCCTCATGGCGAGTAGCTGCTATCACCAGAGGATACCAGAGGAGTGTAGCAGGTGCCAGAGAGAATGCAGTGATCTTTAGTCCTGCATGCCTACAACCTTCAATATGTTCAATCAGGAAAAAGGCCCTGCTCCTCACGATGAAAAGATATGAAAAGATGTCAAATTCAAATCACTCAGCATGACCCGGAGGCAAGAAGATCTACAGGAGCCATGGTTGGTGCTGAGGAAATTTGTTTCTGAGGCCAGTTGAAATTTGTGGAATGGTTGAGCAATTTCGAGGAACACACACACAAAAAAAAACGAACAAACAAACAAACAAACAAACAAACCAAACTAACAGACAAACAAACAAGCAAACAAACAAACAAACAAGTAAAGCCATGAAGCAACGAATGATATTTATCCCCATTCTCAATCCCTTCACCAAAAGAACATCAAAAGAGTGTTCCCTTCTGCTGTTCTGAGGCGGAGAGATTGCTTCTTTTAGAGTCTGCAGTGACGCAGATGGTGTTTGAGCCTCAGTCAAAAGTGTTCTGCCTCCGAAAACCGCTGCAGCATGCTCGGCATGCTGCAGCAATCCCAGGAAGGGAAAGCTGCTGCCGAATCCGGCAGGGCCCCGCCGCTTCTTTCGGCGCTTGGACACAACTGGCGGAGTAGACTCCCTGATTGAGGCCCGTCATGCAGAGTTTCTTTTTGTTGCTTGTTAAGGATTTCCTCAAATTAGCAGCGCCCGTTCATCCCTAGCTGATGTGGTGTTCTTCAAACCATGTCTGTTGTTTTCTATTTTTGTGAAGGGGTTGATCGTTGCTCATTCATTGCTCAAAGTTTTTTTTCGATCTCAAAGTCACCTGTTTGCAGGCTCTGACACAACGTCTTGAACTAGCTGTAGCTGAGCTTAAAGGGAGGTAGGGTTCTGCTCGTAGGCATTTCAAACAATTCCGCTGAGTATCAAAATACACCAGAATATCATGAACTCTAACATGGAACTCCGCGCGTGAAAATTGCTCCGAAATCATCTGCTCGCTTCTTTTCTTTTTCATAGCGGTCGAATCTAAAAGAATCAGACTGGTTGGACCTTTTCAGGCCCAGAGATGAAACGCTTGGCCGGGTCTTCTCTTACATTGATCCGGGAGGTAGCTCAGGGAAGGGACTGGAGCAGGGGGTCAATCTATGATAGTATGTCAATCTGATAGTTCTACGTAAACATGCATTTCATTTGGAAAAGAACAACAAATCAAATTCTATCTGATTTGGCTCTGCAGTTCCAGCTATTTGTAGTCAAAAGATGTCAAAGGACTGGTGGGATGCTTTCAGGTGAGCATTTTTTTTGATCTTAGTTCCTTCAAAGATACTACTGTTAGTAAAGCAAAAATAGAATAGAATAAACCACCCATTTTTTGAAAGTGTATAACACCCATTTGTGGTGATTTTGGGGATGGTGGATCCTATTGCTTCAACCACTCATACTGGACCAGCACATGGCACGCCAACTCCCCAGGCTTTATTCACGAACATCGTGACAAGTACACCTCAGGTGAGCCTCGATTCGCCGGAAGCGACCGGCTTTGCAAATGGCGGTACACACATTCGACTCATCTAGACTCCTATATAGGGATTGTCTATGAGATCTATGAGGGAAAAACCAAGCAAATGGTCGATCAGATTGAAAAGTATTGAAAAGTGATGACATGATGTCAGGCCCAATGGCACTTGCACATCTACGAGCGAATATTGTGGTGCAAATGAACCAGCCCCGGCTTTAGATTTTGCAAAGAGACTAAGGAGACATTGCTTAGAGCTTGTGGCCATAGGAGCAAGATCGCAATACTGGTAAGTTCAGCATCAATACTACATATGGTCGCATCGCAGAAAATGATTGATCCTTCATGCATATCTTCATACACCTCTCCAGACATATCATACGTATCGTCAACGGATCTACAGAATATTTCATCTGTCAACTTTGTGTATCGTTGAGGTCGGGCCGTCCAATCATAGCCGGAAAGCTCGGACCTGAAAGAGCTTGAGAGAGCTTGAGAAGAACCCAAATTGCATCCTAAACAAAGTTTCATCTCAACTTGTTGCATCTAGTTTCCGCGTCGTTTCCGAAAGTTCCTTTCTTCATTTGGTTTTCTTTTGATGGGAATGGTATACCCCGAAGGATGGCCATCAAATCATAGATAAATAATGATAAATATACAGATGATAAAATAATGATTAAACAATATTAAACAATATTAAACACTAGATTGGGGGGTGGTGTTCCCTCAATGTTCAGAGGAAAAAAACCGTGGTTCTTCAGGACTGTCCCAGTCGAAGAAGGCGATGTCTGGATCTTCTTCGCCTCCCATGAGCTGCATGCGACGGTGGGTGTCCCATGAAACATGATGAAACATGATGAAACATGATGGACCAATGATGGATTTTTCATGGATTTTCCTCTAGATTCGACAGGTTTCAGAAGGGCAAACTGATATTTCAAATCATGAGATGGGATGGGGGGAGTTCGTTAAAAAAACACTTTTTTATGTGCAGCCCCTGTGTTGAGGCTCCGGTTCAGGGCCTCAAACCCCGCATTGTGTTCGGCTTTGGATGGTCAGATTCTTGGGCACACCCAACGGCAGTTCTCGCCTGGTTTTTGCCGCTAGATTCATCATGATTCATCTAGATTCCACCGAGGAGTGTCCCTACAGGCTTCATACTTCGTGCCGCAGGGGAAGAAGAAAAAGGACAAAGCGCAGCCAATCAATAAGGTATTCGGTGAGCAAACCTTGGGTAGCCCCTCTAGATCCTTTAAGGATGGCAAAATGGCCATTGTTAGTCCGCTGCATGACAAGCTGCGGGATGTACAACCAGACCTTTGGGGAAGACAGGGTGAAATAGCCTGGCATTGTCAGCATTTTGTTTCAATAGACTCAATAGACACTGCATACATTTGCATACCATGGACAATGGATTGAAAAATAGATTCTGGTTTATGTCAGGTTATAAAGGTTATGTGATATTATATGATGTTATATGATGTTATATGTGCCATACAGTCGTCATACTGTATGTGTTAATATGATTGAATGTAAATATATAGCTTGGTGATGTGCAACTTGTGAAATCAAAGAGATCGCTTGCGTCTTGTGAGTGCAGGCTCAAGGTACCACCGCACATCATCCCGTGAAGGTTTTGGCATTTCTTGTGCGACCTGCCGCCATGATGATGTCTGGAAGCAGCGATGTGCCAATGCCAACTGGGCAGCTTGGAAGCATCCATGATCCATAGCAGGGTAGCCCAACAGGCTGAAAAACAGAAGGGCTGCTGGTGCCAGGCTGAAGGGCAAGCTTGCATCGTTGGAGGATTTCATCTCTATGCAAAATGAGGCTGGACAGTCGTCTTGCCAATCTTGCCAATCTTGCCATGGAATCGGTGTGACATTTGGACCTTGAACCTTGAAACCTCTTGGCAGTCCATCAATGTTGCCTCTGGCAGGAGTTGGCAGCGCAGCGGCAAGAGATTGAAAGCCTTCGCAGCGACAAGGTACTTGGCAAGCGACCGTAGTTGCGCAAAAGATAAGAGGTTGGCTATGAAGCTTTTCCATCCTGTGCGCTAGCACTAGCACTCATGGTGCAACTCCGCAAAGGCTGGGATTGAGGAGCACTACCAAGGGCAACTTCAGGAGAATTTCTGTGCTGTTTTAGATTCTGCGGGATTCTGATCGGCAGGTGCTGGGAAACAGCGGAGGTTGAAGATATATGAGTATGAGTATGAATTATGAGTATGAGTATTATATGAAGGTATTAAAGAAAGCAAAGATAAAAGAGGAGGTGCTTCAAGCAAAACAAGAAACCATTGCCAGGAACTGAAGAAGACCATGGTGGGTGATGTCCAGCGTTTGCAAGACGAGGAGTGAACTGCTGTGAGTGAAGGTGACATATCTGGTTTCAGATACCTTCACACTGTTAGGTGAAGAGGCACTTCACTCAACAAAAGGCGGAATTGAACAGCTGCGCTGCAGACATTCCCAATTTTGACAGGTGGTTTCAAGCCCTTTTGGCTTGCCGCTTCTATTTGGCCTGACAAATCAACATAAATAACGCGCAGTTTTTCGGGACGGATTGTGAAACAGGTTGATACCATCAACCATAGTCCTTTTTTGGTCGTTCAGAATGGCTGGGGTACCACTACCCCCCACTGACAAGTCCTAGCCAGGCAGAAAATTCCCGCTTGCAACAGCAGGTCAAGTGCCCAGAAACTGCCACCTGTGGCTTCGGAAAGTTGTTTTGAACCACCCCATAGCATTGAGGTTTCGCAGCAATCGCTTGGGGTTGGTACTATGATGTTGGTACTGAGTGATGTTTGATGTTGAACGAGGTTCACTGTTTCATAGGATTCATGCGTGATTCTTCTAAGCCAACAACTGGGAATGTTGGCTTTGCGGCTCAGATCACCACCTTGAAAGGGGAGAAGACTTCGTTGCAGCAGCAGATTTTGGGTGTCCTCCTTGGCTCAGCTTTTCACCTGGAAATTTCGGGTAAAGCCCGGCAAAACTGCAGATTTTGGTCATGCTGTGTCATGTTTTCTATCAATCAATATTCATCATCCAATTTTGGGACGCAATTTTGAGCCATGGCGAATCTGAGTTGCTGGATGACACGGATGATGTCTTTAAACATGGAATCTGCACACGGATGGACTCACCGAGGTCTTCAGAGAAGACTCCAAGAAGTCGAGGAGCAGGCGGGGTTTGGATTTGGGGAATCTATGGGGAATCTGTTTCATCCATTTTTCATCCCATGTCAGACTTTTGCTGACTTTATGCTCAACTGGCCCACCGTTCCCCCGGTGCGGACAAAGTGCTGTGCGGAACGTGCTGACAGGTAGGCACTGATTGAAGCATCTGTCGCTGACAAAGGGCGCGAAGCTGCACCTTTGAACCGTGCCTTGGATCTGTAGCGATACTGGCCACTGGCCATCCACTGGCCATATCTCAAGGTCTCATGGAGTGACACCGTGCTGGTGTTTGGACCTGGAGAAGGTGTTTGCCGCCACTTGGGTCAGAAACTGAGATGCAATGGTGGGGCCAGAGGGAAGGCAGTTGACCCCTTAGGTTTTCCTCGTGTTTTCCAAGGATTTTCTCCAGGCAGCTTGGGATTTCTCAGGTAGTTTCGAAAGAAAAACCTGCACAATTCTGCAGTAAAACCCAGCCCCTATTCTTTACAGATTTGACAGCCGCTTGATCGCCTCAGGTACTTGTCAAGCAAGCACACACCGTGGCGATGTATGGAAAAGATTTGTGCTATGGCTGAGTGTCGCGGCCTGTGAATGATGAAGACTGAATGCAGACCTCCGTGTTTTAAATCCAGCCTTTGAATCGCTAGCCATTTCCTCACATTCGTCAGCAGAGTAAGCTCAACGCACTGTGTGGACTAGTTTGCACTGGTAAAAACTGTGAGAAAAGCAACTCAGCCAGGATTGAGAGCACCGGCAATCAGAACGCACATGTTTCTTGGAAGCCTGTCGCAGCCTTTGCCTCCTGTAGATCCAGTATTTGCTGCCATGGCGTCTCTTAATATTGCGAAGATGGTGCATAGAACTCAGATTCTATTGACCGAAACCAGATTGGCACTGAGACTCAAATTGGGCGTGTGTTGAAATTTTGTGGGGCCCCAGCCCCACAGATTTGTCTCATTTTGTAGTATTGACTCTATTGACAGTATTGACCGTCCATTTTGGGGGAACCTCAATTTTGACATACAAAATTGACCCGAGCCCAAATTGCCAAAGTGACGCTTGAGGCTTGACAAGGACAGTTGGGAGAACATACCTCCCATGGTTTTCAAGTCCTTTCAGACCACGAACACAAATATGCTGCTCGGAGAAAGTTTTTTCGAGGCAGGCCGAGACGGGCCAAGATCCAAAGAGTTCCAGAATTTCCACTTTTTTCATTCATAGTTCATCTATATTTCATCTATATTTCTACATTATGGATCATTATGGTGCAAAAAGCTACTGCAGTGACTACAGTAGCTATTTGCTGCTCTCCAAAAACAGCGTTACCACTGAAATTTTGTCACAGCACTTCTGACAGTTTCTGGTTTCTTGCTTCAATGGTGTTGCTTGGTGTTCGGAGCAATGGCCGGACTTTTCTACCGAGGAATGCCATCAAGAAATGGGCTGACTTCTATGAAAGCCGTGCCAAGAGCCAGACGGATTTTTTGGGCAAGATGGAGGACCTGCTGCTGATCTTGCTGCGCCATGTGCTGAGTTGGAAAGTTACACGAGTTGCAAGTGATATGCACCGAGCAGCAACACGATGCGCAAAGATTTTTAAATGTTTTTAATCAGCCTAAATAGGAGAAGCTCATGTCAGTGGAGCAGAGTCTTGCAAACGTGTGCTGGACTCAGTCTACCCTGAGTTCAAATGCTCGGGGTCAACCCACCCAACATTTTTTCCCCTGAACATGTCAAATGTTGTGTCGCACTATCATTGTGTCATTTAAGGCAAGAACGAATGGCCAGTGGTGAGCAAAACCTCGCGGGGGAGTCTGCTGCTGTGAGGCTGGCAAAGCAGCACTTCTGATGTCAAAACGTTCCAACATATTCCATGGATTTCCCATGGATTTCCCATGGATTTCCCATGGATTTCCCATGAATTTCCCATGGATTTCCCATGAATTTCCCATGGATTTCCCATGGATTTCCATGAAGGCAGCAGGCTTTAACCTGTGCCCACACTTTCCAGCGCATGGAGAAATGCTTGGCAGTGGTCTTCAGCCAGATCGGTGGGTGCCTGATGATATTTGTTGAGTGTGACCCTTCAAAATTCTTCAACCGTTTCAACATCCAACCGTTTCTGAGGCCAGACCTTTGGACTACAGATAGATTGCCTTGAAACAAATCCAGGAGCTGTGGAAGGTGATCACACGGATGCAGTTCCAGAGGCTGAGTCACATCAGTTGGTCCTGCCTGACTGTAATTGCTGGTGAAAGCTTGAGTAAATATATGTAAACATGATACAAAGATGTTGAAATATTGAAACATATTGAAACATATTGAAACATATTGAAACATATTGAAACAAATAATAGCTATTGGATGCTATTGGTTTGCTCATTTTTCGAAAGGTAAATGTCACCCGTTGGAGGCAGAGCCACCGAGCCAAAATGGCCTGGTCGCTCAGAGTCGCGGTATGCGGTCGCGGCGCCATGGTCCCAGATTCCAAGTTGCGACCCGCCAAGGAGTGGCCATGATGGAAACTTCAGTTCTTGGCAGAAGTCTCAGATAATGATAGATGCATTATGATGCATTATGATGCATTATGATGCATTATGATGCATTATGATGCATTGAGTTTCCAATACAGAAAGAAGTGTGTTAATAGTATGTTACAGATGTTACAGTAAGATTCAGTGGCGACCTAGGAATCCAGACAGGTTTGTAGTTGATACTAGTTGATACTCAATATTACTCAATGTGTTCATGTTTTTTTTCTCCAGGTCTAGAAAGGGAGCTGGAGACGCTGAACACGGTTTCGAGCTGAGGGCCAATGCCTTCCTGCCTTGGTGATCTTGGTGTCCAGAAACGAGCCCTGAGGCCTTTGAGAGATGGAGAGCAGGTCAAGCGTTAGATCAAGAGCGGCATGTTTCTTTGCAAACTTCGATCCAGGCCCTTTTGAATCATTTTGAATCCATTGGACAAACAATTGGACAAACAATTGGACAAACAATTGGACAAACAATTGGACAAACAATTGGGGATGGGTCAAAACCCTGGTACCTAGTGAACCCCAAAATAGCTGGTAAATGGATGTTCATCCCACTAAAAATGTATCTATAGGTATTGACCCATACCCAATTGGACAATATTGGCACTGCTTTTTTGTTTCCTTTTTGTTGGCACTGCTTTTTGGCGCCACATTTGGGTCAAATTGTCACCAAGCGGAGCTACCAGGAGTTACATCAAGCATGTCAACAATCCGAAGAGAAGATCTCCAGCTGCCAAGAGACTCTTGAGGCCGATATTTTCTCCTGGCATCCTATGACATATTCTGAGTTGGAACATCTCTTGAGATGGGTGTGCTGAAAGGAACACTCTCGTGGAAATGAAACGCTAAGTGGAAGTCTTGCTGAAACGCAAGCTGCAGTGTTTGGGCCTCAATCGATCTGTAAAAATTGTGATTCAGAAGCACCATCGGTCTGTATGAAAACGGGGAGCGGCTAAGTACAGTTCGATGTACCCCAGAATCTGATGATTTTGTAGTTATTTTCCACATTCAAAGTGCCATTTTAGGATATGGACAAACCCATGGGCCTGAGGCAAGAACTGCACTCAACACGCGTCCAGCATGAAGACGTGGAGACGGCGGTGCAACGAAAGGGCGAGGACAGCTGGAAGGAAAACTATCAAACCAGCTGGCGGGTGTGAATTCTTGTCGCCAAGTTGTCGCCAAGTTTTTGGATGTTCCATGATGTTCCTATTTCTGTTCCTGATCTTTGGGGAATCGCCCCCATCCATGCCCCCAATCAAGGGAAAAGCGCTGAGAGCTGCAGGAACTGGAGCTCCAACAAAGAACCACCTATCAGCAGATGGAAAGATTGGGACGTCGCATTGAGGTGTGAAAGCCCCAAATTTCCATGTTTGATCATCACAGGTTCGCCATTAAGAAAGCCATTTTGAAATAAATTCCATTTCGAACGTATTTCGAGAGAAAACCATATTGATGTAATATGACAATATATGACAACTATATAATTTATTATATATATATTATATATAATTTATTATATGTATAATTTATTATATATATAATAATATATATAATTATATGATATATCACGGGTCCAGGACCACGTGTCTGAAGTGCAGAAGCTGGTTTCGGACATGGGTCGTGCCTAGCTTAGCAGTCGTATCAACAGTCGTATCATCGCTGGAGGTACAGATGTTTAGTCGATCATGGCATCACTGACATCAGCCACCAAGGGCAGACGGACGACAAGGTGGAGGACTACAGGAGCCAGGCTGGTCTTGAAAGGTTCAGTGGACCCTCACCACAGATGGTGACAAGTTGCCGAAAAAAATGCCGCACAGGTCGCAAAAATGGTGGAAGGACACATGAACCCGCTGAATGCCTACCTCAACACCATGCACGTGAAAACCGACGTCCCACCAACACGCTTCAGTTGCTTCAGCTGTTTTGGAGATGGATTCAGACAGTGAGTCAAGTTTAGATTCCAAAAGAGAGGCTGTCTTAGGGGTGGCTTAGGGTTTGAATTCATGACGGTTCATCCTTCAGAAGTGCACCGTTTTGACTTCTTTACATATGTGAATTGTTGCTTGTGATACCCTCCGATCGCAAAAATTTGGTGGGTGAACCGTCGCAGTTTGTTGGCATTTTATGTGTTTATGTTTGTTTCCATATGTTTTACAGTTGAAGACCACTGTAGTATCGCAGAAACACTGTTGTCAGAGATGTGCACGAAATACTGTAAAGCGATAGGCCCCCCCCCAGAAATCGATAATGGCACAATACACTTGAAAGGCCCCCAAAAAAAAGCCAGAACCGAAAATAGCAACTACTGTACTGAGATGTAGAGAATTTTGACGGGAGCTCGTATGTTTCCCATGTTTCATCCACCAAACGGGTTTGTTTGAAAGTAAAGGACCTACATTATTTCCGTGGTTTCCCATGATTTTCCATCTTGAAAATCTTAAAAGTATTGCATAAAAGGTGCGATAACGTGGTGATACCATGGTTTACCACCATTTTCCATCAAAATCTCATAGTTTTGTTCCAGCCAGCCCCTCCCTTAACTAACGTTGGAGCGAGGTTCCCCCCGGATGACCATGGCGCCATGGCAGGTCATCCGCGTAGACTTGGATAAGCTCAGAGACCAGGCGCCAACGCTGGTCAGCAGCATCCAGGAGATCATGAAGAAATTGGAGGAACTGCAGCAGGCGATTTTTGGTGATCTGGTGATGCCAGAAGGGGTGATGATGTATATTAGTACAATATATATATATATATATACACACTATATACATATGTATATATTGTATATATATATATATCTATACTTTGTCCACCACCCATTGTGTTTCTCGAAATGGATGTGTTTTGTTGGCTTTCTGGATTTGATGGGGATAAGAAGTGATTCTAATTTATGAATCCATGCAAAACCAAACGACAATTGGGGATATGTCTTTTCCAAAAGGAAACGTGGTGCTATTGTGGCAGTATGGCAGCGCTGTAGAGTGAATCATTGTCACCTGTCATGACTTGTCTTCATCAGTCATCAGGGTCAGCTGCCAATAGGCCTTAGAACTTCTTAGCACTGTTGACGATACTCGCATCTTATTGCAGAACTTTTGATCCTTTCGGGGCAGAACAACTGGGACTGTGGGCTAGCATGGGCTAGCATGGGATAGCATGGGCTAGCTAAACTATTTCCAAAGCTTCATTTGTTCTGATAGACTGCCAGACTGCCTGGCTTTTGCGTGTGCCCACCCTTTCATTTGCGTCCTGTCATTAGTTGCCAGGCTCATGAAACCAAAGCCTCAGAATTGCACGAGTCCATGGATGACATGAAGATCAACATGGCTGGGGCCATCAGATTCACAGCAGTTTCTGTCCTCTGAATGTGGAGATGGTGTTCTATGCCATTTCTGTTGTAGCAGCATGTAAGGATTGAAAAACTGAATGTGCTGAAAGCTAGTCAGATCCCAATCATCCCATCAGATTGGATGAAGTTATGAACTGGTTTTGAGTCTTGAGGTTGACAACGTGGACAGACATGATGGGCAACATGAGCAGCTTAGTAAGGCAATGCAGGACCTCCCCCTTGTTGGTTCTTTTCCTGAGGATCCTCCATCAACGCATCGGGGAAAGTTGTTTGCAATGAAGGATGTTTTTCTCCCTACAGACATATTGTGTGTATATAGTGCGTGTATATAAATTATATATATATATACACATGTGATTAGATATATATATATATATACATATGTATGTAATGTAATGTAATGTAATTTAATGTAAGGTATGTAGGTATGTAGGTATGTAGGTATGAAGGTATGTAGGTATGTAGGTATGTATGTATGTATGTTATGTTATGTTATGTTATGCAATGCAATGCAATGCAATGTAATGCTACGCTACGCTACGCTATGCTTGGATGTATGTATGTATGTATGTATGTATGTATGTATGTATGTATGTATGTATGTATGTATGTATGTATGTATGTATGTATGTATGTATGTATGTATGTATGTATGTATGTATGGTATGTATGTTATGTAATGTAATGTAATGTAATGTAATGTTATGTTATGTTATGTTATGTATGTATGTATGTATGTATGTATGTATGTATGTATGTATGTATGTATGTATGTAATGTATGTAATGTATGTAATGTATGTAATGTATGTAATGTATGTATGTATGTATGTATGATTGTATTGTATTGTATTGTAATGTAATGCAATGCAATGCAATGCAATGTAATGTAATGTATGTATGTATGTATGTAATGTATGTATGTAATGTATGTATGTATGCAATGTATGTATGTATGTATGTATGTATGTATGTATGTATGTATGTATGTATGTATGGTATGGTATGGTATGGTTTGGTATGGTATTGTATTGTATGGTATGGTATGTATGTATGTATGTAATGTATGTAATGTATGTAATGTATGTAATGTATGTAATGTATGTAATGTATGTAATGTATTTAATGTATGTAATGTATGTAATGTATGTAATGTATGTAATGTATGTAATGTATGGAATGTATGTAATGTATGTAATGTATGTAATGTATGTAATGTATGTAATGTATGTAATGTATGTAATGTATGTAATGTATGTAATGTATGTAATGTATGTAATGTATGTAATGTATGTATGCATGCATGTATGTATGTATGTTATGTTATGTTATGTAATGTAATGTAATGTAATGTATGCATGCATGCATACATGCATGAATGTACGTATGTATGTATGTATGTATGTATGTATGTATGTATGTATGTATGTATGTATGTATGTATGTATGTATGTGTGTGTGTTATGGTATGTATGTATGCATGCATGCATGCATGCATTTACGTACGTACGTACGTACGTACACGTATGTATGTATGTATGTATGTATGTATGTATGTATGTATGTATGTATGTATGTATGTATGTATGTATGTATGTATGTATGTATCTATCTATGTATCTATGTATCTATGTATCTATGTATCTATGTATCTATGTATCTATGTATCTATGTATGTACACTATTATAATATATCTATGTCTATATATGGCCATATATATATATACACATACGACATGATTTGTGATTTATTTGGAGTGCAGGACATGTCCGATGCTCTCGACCTTCGCCTGAAAGCGATCACGGAGTTTGCAGACAAGACCTCAGAGGCGGAACGTTGGAGACCATGAGAATCAAAGATGGCGAAAATCATTGAAGTAAATGGATGTAAATGGGAGATTTGTCCAAAGGTCCGAGAGATTCAACCAGAACTGAAGATTGTTTTTTACTTGAAAAAGCTTGTTTGACCAGTCCAAATGTGCCACATGTGATTTGAACGCATTGCACACGTTCGCCACTTTTTGTTCCCAAGGGCAAATTGTCTGTCAGAACTTGGATCTTCCTGGCCGACTCTGAGCCTCATGGCTGTTGTGTGTGTTCCGGTGGTTGTGGTGCCTGTCTTTCAGAAAGTGGAAACAGTGGACAGTTTGAGTGAACTGAGCACTGAAATGGCCAGCGACGCTGAGCATTCGCACGTTCCTCCCCCCTGCTCCGATGTCAAGTCGGACGTGTGTGCGGACGAGATGAACGAGGACACAGGTTGCCTGGTCGTAAGGGGCACATTTCTTGATGATGGGCAGAGCCTGATGCAAAAAATTCGAAAGCTCCGTCGCGCAAAGACCGATTTTGCACTGCATGAGGATCCAGCAGTCTATGAACCTGGCAAGTTCAGTGAAGAGCACTGCCAGACCGTCCCAAGCCATGAAAATCAAGCATCGCATCAGCTTCAACCCGAAGTGGAGGACCATATCACTGACAAGAAGCCAGAGCTTCGGCAGGGCAAAGGCAAGGAACGCACCACAGTGATGCTGCGCAACCTGCCCAACAACTACACCCGGGAGATGTTTCTGCAGATGCTCGATGAGCATGGGATGAAGGGCAAATATGACTTTGTCTACTTGCCATGTGATTTCTACCGTGATGCAAATTTGGGCTATGCTTTCGTGAACATGGTGGACAGCAAGGCTGTTGATGAGTTGTGGAAGATTTTCCATGGCTTTGCGGATTGGGCCTTGCCCACAGCAAAGGTTTGCGAAGTGAGCTGGAGTGGACCACATCAAGGTTTCAAAGCCCATATCGAGCGCTACCGGAACAGCCCCGTGATGCACAGGAGTGTGCCGGATGAGTACAAACCAGTGATGTTCAAAAACGGTGTCCGCAAGCCATTCCCAAAGCCTACTAAGACGGTCAAAGCACCATTTTAGGCATTGGCATACAGTAGGTTTAAATAGGCACTCACAGGAAACGGACACAAGACAGACAGCAAACTTGGCAGAGACCGTGCATGCTCCTAATTACCCTCTTGGACAGCACGTGTCCGCATTTTCCAGTGTTCCTGATCCCCGATGAATTAAACATGGCTCTCTCCAGATGTCTGATGTGGGCCAACCAAGCGTACAGATATGCACTTTGTACAGAGATGTCTCAAAATCAGATGTCGAATTGCAAATTCAGCGACCATGATCGTGATTTGCCCCTTTGGACGGGGAACCAGGAACTAATCCTTAAAAGATTTATTTAAAAGGCATCTGTACAGTTCTGCTTGTGGCAGATCCAAGTCCCTCTCCCAAAACAGGAGCTGAAGCCTTGGGATTCAAGTCAGACTTGTCCTAGTAACATTTCTTGAAGGGCAAGATACCTACCGATAAATGATTATGAAGATTGCTGCGAAGTTATATTTGCTTAAACTCAAAGATGATTTCTTGCTATTCATGGGATATTATTATATACAGTTCATTGATAGTTCGATTTTTCCCATAGCAAATTGTGTGACAATGGCGTTTCCATAGCTGGAACACCCACGCAGCCGAAATCCGTTCTGCGCGCGTTGTGCCAGTCTTTGGAAGTTGTGAAGCGGGAGGACCTGAGTGGCACCTTGGCTCGAACACGGTGCTGCTTTTGGCGATATTAATTCAAACTGTATAATATATATATATATGTATATATATATATATGTATATATAGACATGGTATACACACATGTATTATATATATATACATATATGCTCCATATTTATTATATGAATGTTATTGAATATTAATTATAGATGTATGAGAACATGTTTTTTAGTATTTCATAGCATATGTATAATATACAATGATACGGTGGATGGAAGAAATCCTGCACCAGTTGGTACCAGTAGATGGTTTATCCGTTTATCCCACATTAATCCCATTATTTACAGTGTTTAATAGCTATCCAATAGTTACCAACTGGTGCAGGATTCCTTCCATCTACAGTATAGATCAATACTTGTAGTCATTAATTCAAAAAAATCAGAGAAAATATGAGTTCTATGTTAGATACATCTTTATAACATATATAATTATATATATACATAATATATATATATATGCATACACATGTGCATGTTTATCCCGCTATTCTCTCAGTCTACTTGCCAAGGTCTTGCCCGAGAACTCCTCTTTTTGGATCAAAAGGCTGGAGAATTCCATGGGAAGTCAAGGGCTAACCCTCCCAATTTATGGTGGTTTATAACTGTGGTTGGCAAACTGTGGGGCCTTGGGGCTGAAGGGGGATCGTTTCATGGGACCTTTGAGCAAGGAGGTTTGGTTAGAATCCGTGGTTCAAAGATGCAGTGAACACCTTGCAGTTCGCTGCCAGGTTGCCAAGTGGGTGCATTCAAACCCGCTACCAGCCAAAATCAGCGAGGCGGACAGTTGTGATGTCGAACAGATATAAGCCTGCAGTCTGCCGCGATCTGGGCCAGGCCAGACTTTACTCCCTAGAAGCGCGGCTGGCAGATGAAATGGATGCACGGTCTGGGTCCCAGACAGTGCCGATGTGAACCGTGACATGCCGTGACCGATTTGGTAAAGTGGTGCGCCCAAGGATTGCTTTCGAGAGCAAGGTGCTGCTTGACAGTTGCGCCGTTTCAATATGGTGAGAACCGAAGTCTGGCACGCATGGCAGGTTCAGAGAGGTATGCAAAGTCCTCGACGGCTAACTGGACAAAGCGAAGATCTTGAGCCTTGATCAATTTGAGACAAGGATTTGGATTCCCCTGAGCCTTGTTGGATTTGGATGGGTGCGATTTATGCTAAGGGTATCACTATAGTATCGCTTTTTTTGGGTTCCGGCACATCTAGTGCAAGACCTGAGGTTCTACCGCAATTGCAACTGTCTCAAGAGTCCTTTGGACCAGGCAAGGTATCAGAGGGTGACATGATAGCTGCCCAATTATGTTGGTTGTATATCCGATGTTAAGTTATATCCGTATATGATCCTATATATTTATATGCATATGATTGCATATGTGTACGTTATATAATGTTATATATACATATATATATACATGTGATTGTATGTGCATCCCGTAGCACCAAAGGTTGTCACACTTTCTGAATCTCCCAGGCTATGCAAAGAATGGACCTCCAAGTGGTCGAAGGCTGGCAGCTGTCGTCAGTGCAGGATGTCAGCCTGATCGGACCACTCCGCAGGCGGCTATCTCGTGATTTGCGGATGTAGACAAGGTTCCGGAGGAAAAAAAAAACGATGGGAATAGCATGAACATCTAGGAAATATCGAAGAAAATCTCAAAAGTCAAAATGTTGTTAAACATCAAAAAAAACACCAACTAGATTTATACGCAGACTCCAGCAAGTATCCAGGAGTGCGGGAGAATCCCAACACTCTGTAGTTCGACCAACGCAGAGTTTCCACCTTTGCATTTGTACAAAGCCTGGCGAAAATCAAAGCCAGAATCGAGCTTGCGCAACAAGCGCAGGGACCCCCAAAATGACAAAAGATTCAGTGGTAGACCACAGAACCAAGGTGCACAGCACATGGAACAGATTTCCTCAAGCATGGCAACAGCCTCTCAGGAATCATATTTCAGCTGCAGCTGTTTTGATGAAGCAGAGCAAGGTCAGATGGTGTCCTTGTATCTTTGGCTGGAATACAAGCCATAAGATGGCAATCTGGCAATATTGCGTCGGGTATTCTTGGGTGTTCAGCCACTTCACAGGTCTGGAGTTGAAAAGATACTGCATGATGTACGATCCTACATCCCAGAAGCAAAGTCAGACTTCATGGTTGTTTCGTAAGGCGTAATATCCTGGCATTTGCAGTTGGTAGAGGGTCAGGGTCAACTGTTCCATTTCTCAAGGTGGCATTGCTAAGGAGATTTAATGAGATTTACAGAGTCAGTTTTTTTCAAAGACGTCCGACGATTTTGCTTCAATTTCCATGCCGCAGTCTACCCCAAAGAGGGTCTCCAAAAAGGTGAAACAACTGAAGCCCTGGGCTCAGTGATACATTCTGTGCATTTCTGTGTCGGCCCGTCGGGCCTGCAGTCGGGCGGATTCCAAGGCGGACACCTTTGGACTGTGACGCCCTTTGGGGTTGGCAGACTGAAGATGTCGCTTCAGCGGCATGGCTCTCAGGCTCTGTCAACAGGTTGTACAACATGTTGTTACTATGTTGTACTACTACTATGTTGTGCCGTATTTATGAAAATTATGAAATGGCATTATCATAGGTTATATATCTATAATTATATATATATACATATATTCCAAAGAGCCACTGTGTACAGCGGCGGGGTACCAGCAGATACTCCTCTAAGCAGCTGTTTTTGAAAAGCTTTGCTGAAAGCCGGTTCTTGCGAAATGCTCTGGAAACAATCGCAGAACAAAGCTTCCCATTTTACGAAGTTTTGAATCAGGTCGATTGGAACACATTGCAGAAAGCATTTGATGCTCTGGTAGCCCCTTCGCTGTGGGCTCACACCTCAGCACTGGCCTCCTTTGGTGCAAGAATTTTGGAAGCATGAAGTCCATTTGAAGATATTTGAAGAGCCATGAGGCTGACAAACTGAAGTATCAGAAGCTGGTGCAAGCTTTGCCACTGCGAGCAAGTGGTTCCAAGACGCCCCTGTTTGACTTACTGGGCAGGACCAAAAAACTGCATGCATTTCCTTAACAAGCAAGATTAAAGATGGCTTGCGTCTGCAGGACTGCTGTGAAGAAGCCGGAAGAGATGTCGGAATCACCCCACTTTGCTGCAGCTCGGCGCGTACCAATTGTCCAACTGCTTCACTTTCGGGTTCTTGTCGAGAAAAGGACTTCATAGATTTCATTTACTGAAACGGCTTTGGATTGGCATGTTCGAAGGTCTCGTCCGCTATTGCTTTGCAAGAATCACCAGGGAAAGGCAAGGCAGCTCAAAGTTAATCCTTGACCCCAACTTCTGTAGTTTCTTGTGGGAGGTGATGGTGGCACATGGCTTTCTTTTGGATTGTGAGGCAGAGGGTGGTTTGCCACCAAGACCATAGAAGCTGGGACGCTCGTTCTGGTTGAGCGGCCCTTGGTCAGAGGCTTAGACCCTTTCCGAAGTGGTCAGGAGAGCAAGAGGGTCTCCGTTCTGGTGCTGAAGTGCAGTGTACTGCAGGTTGCACTACTAGATGTGGAATGGAGAGTGCGGCCCTATGCTCAAGGTCGTTTTAAGAAAGCAATGGACTTATTTCTTCAGTCAAGATCATTGGCAAATTGGGTTTCGAGGATGAGCCTTGGGCAGACTGCTCCAGTGCGGACACTGCTGCCCTAGGCAGATATGTG
The DNA here is from genome assembly GCA_947184155.2 of Cladocopium goreaui. Lineage (NCBI taxonomy): Eukaryota > Dinophyceae > Suessiales > Symbiodiniaceae > Cladocopium > Cladocopium goreaui. The sequence goes on along the minus strand of CAMXCT020002288.1, from coordinate 67,095 downwards.
AAAACACCAGATCCAATAAGCCAAGCGTAGTAAGTTGCTGAAGCGTCCTTAATTTTATCGTGTATATAAAAACATCATGTAGATTCATGTAGATATTGAAATCCCAAGCACTGCACATGCACACCTGGAAACAGGTATGGAGCTCGCCAAGAGTTTTTCCAGAAGTTTGGCCTCATTGCTGGAGCAGTTCCATCCAAAGGACACGGTGCAGAGATGCCCAGAGATGTCAGAGGTACCCTGGTACCCTGGAACATTCTGCCAGGAGCCAACTTCAATTTCAAGCGCAGACAGTGAGGATGAGGACATTCTTTACTTTCATCATCTTTCATCCTTGCGATTTCACAGGATTCCAAGTTCCAAGTGTCTTCAGAGCACATGCCCTGAGAGGATATAGAAGCACTGACTGCCATGGAAGATGCTGTGGCTTCTTCATGGAAGCAGATTGACCTTTCTGAATCTGCAAAGAGACGACTCCAAGATGTTGTGCGTTCGCCACCTCAGATGTGCCTGCCTACATAGATCCTACTCGTACATAGCTGTCAAGTGTATGTATTCTAATATATTCAAATGTTGCCATCCCACAAAGCTACTCTGCAGTGCAGAGTTTGGTCTTGCAAGCCCCATAAAGCCTCCCAGAATGCACTTGCGAGGCTTGAACTCTTTGGGTTTCTACACCAATTCTGAGCAGCTTTGCCTGGGCCTTGATGCCAAAGCCGAAGATCCCCAAGCTGCCAAAGATCCCCAAGATGCCTGTAGCCAGCGCAGGCCACCACTGCAACTTCCTTCCCCTTACTGGCAGCGGAGTGTTTGCGCTGGCCAGTGGCTTCAACCATTCCTGTGAGTCGAGCGCTAAGACATTCGCTGAGGATATGAGGATAGGACGGGTCGGGTGGGATCTAGCGATTACCAAGGCCTTCAGTTCAGCGTTTTTCCATTGGTGACCTCACTGCTTTCGTCACCAACCAAAAGTTGGAAGCTGGAACAGAGCTGGGGACTCAAATCACTCAACTTGACCCAGTCTAGAATAGTCTAGGTACACAATGGAAAGCTGTTTGTGGATTAACAGCTTGCACATTGTGTTTTTCGTGGTGAGATCATTGAGATCCAAGAGATTTGCTGGAGCAAGGCTTCACATCACCTACATTGAGTGGCAGTCTTGGCAATGGCAACAGAGTTCACAATTTGTGTCACTTGTGTACCTGTCAGTTGAAAAAGGGTGTGGTCCTTCTGAATATCCCGAAAAAAATGCAGACAAATGCTTCTCAGTCACCGCTCCAACCCAATTCTGTTGTTCAAGTTTAGGCTGGTTGGCTCTCCAGATTTAAAAGGTCTTGAAACATTTGAAACGGTTGCATAGAAATGTTGGAAAGGGCAGCAACATATTGTTCTGGAAGGAACAACGCAATTGAATGAGGCGGATAATGGAATTGAATTGTCATGATTTGTCCTGGATTTCACTATCAAGAGCACCCTCTCAGCTACTCATGTCCTAGCTAGAGCTAAAGTGCTTGTAGGTGCTCACAGGAAACATGATTTTCCAGGTGTTCATATGCTGCTCAGGACCTTCAGTCCGGGCAGATTTTTCAGGGACAAGTCAGGGTGGATGTCTCCAAATTTTGCAGGTTTGAAAACGTCTGCGCCAGCCGCATCCAGCTGTTTGACACCTCCCATTCGAAAGGTCAGAGATGCTTCGAGCGCCAAAGAGTTTGCGAAGTCAGCCTGCAGCTAAGAGACGCTAAGAACCTTCTGAAAGCGTAAGATTGGTTCAAGCACATGGTGCCATAGCTGTGCTCGCCTGGTTCCAGGTCTCTCAATCGGGACTTCACTTGCAGGTCGGACAACAGTTTGGTGTTATGTTCATGTTCATGTTCATTCATTTTCAGCTGTAAACCGCCCTGAACCTTGCAACTTGCAGTGTGTTGGATGCAGTTGTCCACCATGTGGTTTGGATGATCCACCTGAGTGGCGGCCTTAGCTGCAGAGTCGCCATGCTTGCAATTTGAAGAGTTTCATGTGCCGGCTTTCCAGGCTGAAGACCGGCAGAAGGACTGGCAAAACGGAACCAGAAAGATCCAAAAAGCACAGACACATCAGACACCAACGAATCCAGTTGTGCCATGTTGTGCCATTGTCAGAGAGTCTTCCCGGTGAAGGACTTTCATGCGAGTGGATGCTCCGGTCCAAGCGAAGCTCTCCTTACTTCCACCCGAGGTCTTCTTGGTTTGTTGGATCAGATGTTCATTCACATCCTGGACGCACGGCATGTTCCCCTTGTTTGCGGGCCGCCAGGAGCGTGTAGAGACCATAGCTGCAGCCTTGCAAGGGCAGATGGATGACGAAGAAGATGCTGAGGAGGCTCAAACTCAACTTCCAGAGTCGGAGAAAGTGCCTTGAGATGATACCATAGTATCATATAACTATATATTAAAAATAACATATATATATATATTATGTAATATCAAATTGATGTTTTGGGTGGTTGAGCTACAACCACAAGATATGTTCGAGTCCGGGACATAGTGGCAGTTCCGCAAACAGGAGAACTTGACTCTGTGGAGTTGGGTGGAAGACGTATCCAACACAAGTCAGCTAGGCGATTGCCAATTCGCATCAATACAACATGCACTCAAGATCATTCAACAAGTTACAAGTTACTACATCGCTTAGCATTTGACTATTTTGACTCCCTCACAGCCCTCACATGAAGACTTTGTGATGCATTTTTGGGTACCCAGATGTGTTGCAGGAACCACCAGAGGTTGACGAGGAGGATGCCGGAGAAGCGACGAAGGGCGCGGAAAAATCGGAAAAGAACACCGTGCTGCTGGGGAAGGATGCGCAAGAGCTACGAGTCGCTCAGGCATCGGGTTCATCAGGCTTCGTCGATGGGGATACACAAAATGGATCAAAATGGCCATGTTGATGGAGAAAATATTGGACATTTACCAGAAACATCCAGAAACTGACAGACCATGACAGACCAGCATGGCATCACATCCCCACAAAATAGAGGCCATGGCTCTGATGCAGCTGGGTCGATGGGAAGAAGCACTGCAGGACGAACTGACATAGAATGAACTAGTTTGCGTTGTGTGTGTGTGTGCTATTGTATGTTAGGCTTTGCCGATCCAAGATGTGTTTAACCGATTTCAGCAGCCCATGCTTATGTGAACCTTTTTTTTGTTGTGTGTGAATCACTCACTGTAGCCCGATCTCCTGTGCAGACTTGGCGGCAGCTGGCAGCTTTCGCTTGTCATCATTGTCCCCCCTATGATGAAGCACTGGCCGTGTTTGCTACACAGGCAATAGGCCGATGGGGAAAAGCGGTGGGAAAATTCATCGATGCAGTCAGTCATAGGCTGCTCTATGTGCCCTGGAGATGAAAGCTGATGCATCTCAGTACGCCAGAGCCCTGGAACACTTCAAACATGTTGGAACACTTGGCAACCAACCTGCAACACCTGAAGCTACTGCTATTGTGGGGAAATGTAGGGAGGTCTCAGTCTGACATGAGTCCCACATCTGGTTTGTGAGCTGAGGTGAAATCGGCAATTGAGTCGCACCGAATGGTCAGGAACTCAGTACTGCATTTGTTTCTGCGGCACGGGGCCACGGGGCCTTTACGCGGCTCAGGCGTTTGGATTCGACTGCTTTCGGTGGAGATATCAGCGTGAGGCCAGCAAAACAGAGCAGTGAAGTAGTAGTTTTCCTATGTTTTCCTATGAACGGAACACCAAATCCAGTTCTTTCTGTGGCAAAGGTGGAGGAATCCAGTGTGAGCGCTGGCGTCAAGGAAAGTTTCTTGAGTAGAGTTCCCAGCAGGACAGAGTGACCGCTTTCAAGGGTGCACCCTCGCAGTGAATTGGCACTATTCCGTACTAATTATGTACACTTAGCGCGTGAGTCTACCAGGCTACCACAAAAAAAGTTGGCATGCGGCATGCAACAGGCTTTCTGCAGGATTGATGGATTCCAATGATAAAAATCAGATTTGTTGATTCCGGTGCTCCAGAGGTGCAGCTGCTGGCTGCCCACTGGAATTGGAGCCATTCAGTAAGGCCATGGGAGGTTTGTGGATCTGGATCCATTGGAGCTGGGATAACTTGACTTCTACCAGACTCTTGTCCGTATCCCCAGTGTCTGAAAAATGCATGCTTCAATTTGCACTGATTCTCGGTACAGGTGGGTGTCTTCTGCATCAGTATATTGCCTGCACCATTCCTATCCAATCTTCCTATGATCTGAACACTGTGTTTCCCACTGCAGGCTGTGGCCGCCTGGAATTTCAGCCAAGATGAGGCTGAAAGATCATTACAGATTAAAGCTCCAAGGGTCTTGTGTGACTTATGCATCCTGCATCATCCTGCTATTTCTCATTCTGGAACAGAATTGAACATCACTTTTGCTGGTCCTCGCAGGTTCCACCTGCTTACCAGATATTTCCAAGCTGAGATGACAGCGGAAAAGAGCACCCAAGCCTCCATCAGAATGGACCTGGAAGCCACTGGAAGTCTCACAAAGCTTTTGGATGTGGTATATGCCTGGCATATTTCTACTTTGGCTCAATTTTTAGCGGGTGGATAGAGGATGGGGGTTATTGTACCGAGGATACTGGGAACATCTGGGAACTACTAGACACGCTTGTTTAAGGGGTAAAGCATGTCAGATAAGTTGTAAATCTGATTTGTCACGACGGCTTTAAACTCTTTCAATGCCCCTGAAACTGGGGTGAGACAGCGCCGCTTCCAATCGGCTACCGATGAGTGCGGCTTGAGTTGAGGACCGTCCGACATTGGGGGCCAGGAGGTGCCAGGAGACAGTACAGTAAAAGATGTAAAAGTATGTAAAAGTAAAACTGTAGGTAGCACCAAAAAGTCCCAAAGATAGCCGCGTGCAACTGCAGCTTTGATGGAAGGCTACAGCTCAATGGCGCCAGCTAGGCCAGGAGCCAAGAACAAGTGGATGTTGAAAGCTGATAATGGGTTTGTATGAAAACAGGGTACCCCAGACTCTCATGGTTAATCTTCAGGTTACATACTTGCATGACAAAAGTGGCAGCCAGCAACAGCAGGGTCTGATTCAAGATGATTTATATAAGTGGTAAGTTTGGACTGATGAGGTGATGTTGTCGCCGATAAAGACGCATCAATGGTAATAATTGATCAACTGATGTGTCAAAACTTCAAAACCATTCAAAAGCAGATGTCCCGCGATGTCCTCTCCTAAAATTGAACGGATGGATGTGTGATGATCTTGAGTGACTTTGAGCCGATGCAAATCTCACATGAGGCCTGACGATTCCAAAAGCGTGCAAGTAACGAAGCTCAGCAATCAGTTTGGAGCCCATCACCATTTGCACCAGCAAGATCCAGCAAGCAGCTTTTCATCCGCATTCAGTGATATTCAGTGCGTCAAAATGTCGTGCTATGTCGTGCAAAGATGCGCTAAGGATTACAAGACACTTCAAAAAATGTGGCCTTCGGAAGGTGAAGCATGGTGTTTTTCCGCTTAGCATGGCAGTTCTTCGCCGAAGTCGAGACAGGTCGAGTTCAAAAAGCAGAAATCTCAACTCATCGAGAAGGAACTTCAGGCCTCTCTTTTTTTTTGGCCATTCAAGTTCATTCAAGCAAAGTGCCTCCAGTAGAACGATGTAGAAAGTATTCACAGCACCTTCGAGAATCTTGTGTTGTCAAATGTGCACATTGAAATCTATCTCTATACGATTCTATACGTATATACAGTATATATATATATATATACATATATACATATATATTTAAAGGCTTACGCCTGACAGCCGGGCGCCGGCAGAGAAATGCCCGGACGTGCGTGCTTGTTGTGCCGACCTCTACGACTACTCCTACGACTACGACTGCTACTACGACCACTACCACGACGACGACGACTACTACTACTACTACTACTACTACTATTACTTTTACAAGAACTACCACGAATACCGCCGCTACGACCACTACGACTATAGTAGTCTTGCTACCACTACGACGACTACTACTACTACGACGACGACTACAACTACTATGCGGACCAGTTCTACGAGTGTCGTTGTTGTCGATGTTGCCGTTGTTAGTGTTCTTGTTGTTTGTTGTTGTTGCTGTTGTGGTTGTTGTGGTGGTTGTTGTTGTCGTTGTTGTTGCTGTTGCTGAAGTCGTTGTTGTTGTTGTGGTCGGTGGTGGTCAGTGGTGGTGCTTCTTGTTCTTGTTCTTGTTGTTGTTGTTGTTGTTGTCGTAGTTGTTGTCGTAGTTCTTGTCGTAGTTCTTGTCGTAGTTCTTGTCGTAGTTCTTGTCGTAGTTCTTGTCGTAGTTCTTGTTGTTGTGGTTGTTGTTGTCATTGTCGTCGTCGTTGCTATCGTCGTCGTCGTTGTCGTTGTCGGTGTTGTTTTTCTTCTTCTTGTTGTTGTTGTTGTTGTTGTTGGTGTTGGTGTTGGTGTTGGTGTTGGTGTTGTTGTTGTTGTTGTCGTAGTTGTTGTCGTAGTTCTTGTTGTTGTTGTTGTTGTTGTCATTGTAGTCGTCGTTGCTATCGTCGTTGTCGTTGTTGTTCTTGTTCTTGTTGTTGTCGTAGTTGTTGTCGTAGTTCTTGTTGTTGTGGTTGTTGTTGTCGTTGTCGTTGCTATCGTCGTCGTTGTCGTTGTCATTGTCATTGTCATTGTTGTCGTCGTTGCTATCGTCGTCGTTGTCGTTGTCGTTGCTATCGTCGTCGTTGTCGTTGTCGTTGTCGTTGTCGTCGTGGTCGTGGTCGTTGTCGTTGTCGTTGTCGTTGTCGTCGTCGTCGTCGTTGTCGTTGTCGTTGTCGTTGTCCTTGTCCTTGTCCTTGTCCTTGTCCTTGTCGTTGTCGTTGTGGTTGTGGTTGTGGTTGTTGTTGTTGTTGTTGTTGTTGTTGATGCTGATGCTGATGCTGATGCTCATGATGATGATGCTGATGCTCATGATGATGATGCTGTTGCTGTTGCTGTTGCTGTTGCTGTTGTTGTTGTTGTTGTTGCTGCTATGTTGGGCCATCTTGAACGATGGTGGGGCCAGGATGGCCCATCTTGGGCCGTCTTGAGCCCTATGTAGCGACCCTTGGGTCCATGTTGCGCCAGGTTGGGCCCATCTCGGGCCCAGGTTGGGCCTGCCGTAGCCCTATGTTCGCCCTATGTTGGCCTATGTTGGCCCTATGTTGGCCTATGTTGGCCCTATGTTGGCCTATGTGGCCCCATCTTGGCCCTGTCCCTATGTTGGCCCTATGTTGGCCTATGTTGGCCCCATGTTGGCCCATCTTGGGGCGTATGTTGGGGCTATGTTGGCGATATCCAAGGCCATCTATGTTAAAAGACCTCCAAGATGCCAATTTTTCCGCTCCGGACCCCTCCGTGCCGCCGACCCCGGGCATCTCCTGAACAAGGAGAGCCCTGAACAAGGGCTGGTCGCGCAGGAATATTTCGGCACCGCAGTCACCGCAGCATGGAAAGCCAGGGAACCGAAACGAAGAGTGTGCTTGCAATGCCAAGCCAAAACTCGTGGTTCTTGGAAGTGCACGGCCTGTCAACAACGGAAGCCCCAGCAACTATTTTCCATTTTTATCTCCAAGCGGCCCTCTGGGAAAGACGGAACTCAGATGTGCAACACATGCCGCACCGCCATTGTGCAGGATGCTATCCGCAAGCGTGCTGCCACGTCCGCCAGAGCGCGACTGGAACCTCTTCGCAAAAGAGCCCGCCACGGGCAGATTCTAGGTGACACCTGGGAAGCGATTGCACGAAGCCGAAGCAGCCAAAAACGTCAAGCCAGTGACACCACGGCAACCCCTTTCTCACAGACACACCCGACCAAAAACGCACCAGAAACCGTTTGCCCGCCAGAAGCGTCATCAGCAGCACTTGCAGATCGAGAGCCGCTTGCCTATGTATGTCCTTTCTGGAGCGGTGCTCTGGCTTCGACGATCGTGTCCGGAAAAATCAACCACCACCGCGTCCGTGGGAAGCGGTTCCGCGTCGAAAACGGTGTCCTTCGTCCAACAATGCGCTATATGCACGCATGTCCAACTTGCGAAACTTGTATCCAAAGCACAAAAGAGTCAGGACTCCGGACGAATTCAAAGCAAGCACAAAAAATCTAATGGTCGCGCGTGCCCCCGAGCAGAGTGGCGAACCGCTGATGATTGAAGCACAGCATGAACTCGCTAAGAGCGACACAAAGCACGCAAGAACGTCAGTCCCGGACAGGGAAACACCATGTCAGGGAAGGACGGATGAGCCAGAAAAAAATGACCCAAAACCGCCTAAAGTGTCGCATGAAACTGCTTTAACAATTTTAACACACTGGCTGCTGTTGGCTGCTGGCTGCTGGCTGCTGCCTGCTGCCTGCTGGCTGCTGCCTGCTGGCTGCCTGCTGCTGACTTCGTGCCTCCTGGGGCTGCTGCCTACTGCCTGCTGGCTCCTTGCTGCTGACTACTGGTTGTCTGCTGGCTGCTGCAAAAACGTTGGTCCCGGACAGGGAAACACCATGGCAATGAAGGACGGAGAAGCTACCAAATCGGTGGTAGTAGTAGTAGTAGTAGTAGTAGTAGTAGTAGTAGTGGTAGTGGTAGTGGTAGTAGTAGTAGTAGTAGTCGTCGTAGTCGTCGTAGTAGTCGTAGTAGTCGTAGTAGTCGAGTCGTCGAGTCGTCGTCGTCGTAGTCGTCGTCGTAGTAGTAGTCGTAGTAGTAGTAGTAGTAGAAGTAGAGTAGCAGGAGTAGCAGTAGGAGTAGTAGTAGGAGTAGTAGTAGGAGTAGGAGTAGTAGCAGGAGTAGTAGTAGGAGTAGTAGTAGGAGTAGTACTCGTAGTAGGAGTAGTAGTACGAGTAGTAGTAGAAGTAGTAGTAGGAGTAGTAGTAGGAGTAGTAGGAGTAGTAGTAGGAGTAGTAGTAGGACTAGTAGTAGGACTAGTAGTAGGAGTAGTAGGAGTAGTAGGAGTAGTAGGAGTAGTAGGAGTAGTAGGAGTAGTAGGAGTAGTAGGAGCAGTAGGAGCAGTAGTAGTAGTAGTAGTAGGAGTACGAGTAGGAGGAGTAGTGGTGGTAGTAGTGGTGGTAGTAGTAGTAGTAGTAGTAGTCGTAGTAGGCGTAGTAGTAGTCGTAGTAGGCGTAGTAGTCGTAGTAGTCGTCGTAGTAGTAGTAGTAGTCGTAGTAGTAGTCGTAGTAGTAGTAGTAGTAGGAGTAGGAGTAGGAGTAGGAGTAGTAGTAGTAGTAGTGGTGGTGGTGGTGGCGGCGGTGGTGGTGGTAGTGGTAGTGGTAGTGGTAATGGTAGTGGTAGTAGTAGTAGTTCAAGTGGTAGTAAGACGCGTTAAGAGCGACACAAAGCACGCAAGAACGTCAGCCCCGGACAGGGAAACACCATGGCAGGGAAGGACGGATGAGCCAGAAAAAAATGACCCAAAACCGCCTAACGTGTCGCATGAAACTGCTCTAACAAACTGGCTGCTGTTGGCTGCTGGCTGCTGCCTGCTGGCTGCCTGCTGCTGGCTTCGTGCCTTGTGAGTGGCGGCTGCCTACTGCCTGCTGGCTCCTGGCTGCTGACTACTGGCTGCCTGCTAGCTGCTGCAAAAACGTGGGTCCCGGACAGGGAAACACCATGGCAGTGAAGGACGGAGAAGCTACCAAATCGCAGCAAAAAACTCCCTAACGTGTCTTCTGAAATCCTAGAGAATCCTAGGGAACCAGCTCTTCAACTTACACCTTCTGAGTCGCTTTCACTGAATGAAAGTAGTAGTAGTAGTAGAAGAAGGAGTAGTAGAAGGACTAGTAGTAGTAGTAGTAGTAGTAGTAGGTAGTAGTGGTGGTAGTAGTGGTGGTAGTAGTGGTGGTGGTAGTAGTAGTAGTAGCAGTAGTAGTAGTAGTAGTAGTCGTCGTCGTCGTAGTAGTAGTAGTATAGTACGTGGCTCTTATTCTCTTACGCGCTCCCCCTTGCGCAGCAGGGGTCGGCGGATATATTGAATATTTCTAAAACTCTTTATTGTTTTCCTGGATTTCCCAGACACTAAGCAGCACGAAGGCACACTTTATTCGAGCGAAGCATGCGCGAGACGAAGACGATTTAACCCTTTGTGTTCGAGCCCCACCTTGACATCCAGTGACAGTAGACTTTAGCAGTGTTCAAAACCCTTGGCCCTGGCCTGTTGGTTGATGATTATAGAGGGATTATACATGATTCTACCACCCAAATCCACACAATATATCGTATATCTCGGGGATGATCACATCCATGAGAATCCCTCAAGAAACCAGTGTCTGGTCCAAGGTATCTAGCCGACCAACGAGTCCAGAGAGTCCAAAGAAAAGTTCGTTTGGGGGTCACAGCTGTGGAGGTTCGCTATAGGCTACCATGGCGACTGTTTTTTGGTTTCGACCCATGTCTTGGAAAATGTTGCATCTTTTTACAGGTCACACAATGTTTGCTATCCTTACCATTTTGATGGTGGCGTGATGGACGTGGAGCAAACCAATGAGTCTTGATTTTGAGGTCCACCCCGGCCCTGCGAACCAGTACTTCGGAGGCTTTGCAGCACAGAATGGAGAGTAGCAGTCTGACACTGTTTGAATGACGCTCACAATGCAGGCTATGTCGGCGGCATTGCCTCAATCACTAGGACGAGCTGTAACTCGTGCCTCCAGCAAAGTTTGTGTCGCAGACGCACTCTCGATTTGCACTTCGTGTTGCACAGTGTTGTACTCTCCTGTTGGATGCTGATTAGTACGAAGGCCCCCTCAAAATAACTGAAGCGTACTCTATTAATAATCCATGTTCGCTGCGACCAGGTTTGGGAAACCAGTTTAGTTCGGTTGAATCTACTTTCAATGCCTTTTCCTTTATCAAACGAAAACTCCTTAGGAAAAGCAATGATTTTTGTTAATTTACTGTAAGTTTACTTTCAATTCATGTTCCTTGGTCGGGCTCATGGGTGAGGGGAAAGATCTGTGAGGATCTTCGAGGTAGAGTTCTTTGTATAGGATCATGTTTTTCTGTCTTTCATTCTACCCGTGGTTCTTCCTTTGCTCTCTTTTTCTTTCTTACGTTCTTTCCTTTCATCCTGTTTTCTTCCTTCGTTCCTCCTTCCTTCCTCTTGTTCTTTCCTTCTTAAGTTATGTTTTTCCTTTCTTCCATTTATTTCTTCCTATGCGTTGTTTTTTCTTTCTGTTTGTTCGTCAACCTTGGCATTCCAAGTCCAAGGATTCAAGATACATGGTGCTAAGTAAGATACAACAATTTTAGTAAAGGATCGTGGCCGATGTAATGAAGCTGATCATTTGGGAAACCTTGACATTTAGTGCTTAGTAAGTTCCACAAAGCTGTAGTAGAGGAGTGGTGCTTTTCGGGATCCACCACTCGACTAATCAGGGCACACCATTCTTGTGCTTCGTTGGTCGACACTTGTGTGAGAGGATAGGTGCTAATTCCCCCAATATGAAGTGCATTTGGATGTATATAATTGTGTATATATATATATACATAATCTTTCGGGCCACTCAAAATAGTTCACGTTTTATGCGATTTGTTCTCCACACATGACATATCATGATGAACAAAGCAGGTTTCGCTGCGTCGCACACTGAAATGATGCATCCTGCCATTCACCCTGGCGCGTTGAGCGAGAGGCGGACCTGGTGAGGGTCACATAGATGTGCTGCCACCAGATGATCAGATGGGCGTTGGAGTTGCATGTTTCACATGTTTTGTGCAGAGAGTTCAACAACAAAGCATGTTTATGATTATTTATGTACATGTATGTAGTTGGTGGGTTGGTCAGCAGCTTTGGCTCCAGCACTGGATCATTTGCGTCGCTTCACCTTTCAAGCTTTGCAAGGACAGTATGAAGAGTGTGAAGGTCTTGGCTTTGCTGTTGACACCCGTCATGGCGCAACCTGACTGGTGCCGGTGGGTGCCTCTGGCCTCGCAACAGTATGTGCCTGAATGCAGTGGCTACTCTTATCCTGGATATGCAAACTTTGGCTGTGCCAACTGGTGCCAGTGGGTACCTGGCCCATCTTGGGGCTACACCTCAGGGTGTGCAGGATGTTATGGCCTTTATTCAACCCACTACCAGTCAGTGACCGTGCCTGCGACTGCATTGCAGAACGGATGCCAGGCCGGATGTGAATGGGTCTCGAGGCCGGCATGGGCAAATGCATCAGACTGCAGTCAGTGTGAGAAGCCAATGGTCTTGGATTCCAAGCCCGATAAGACAGGTCAGAGAGGTCAGACAGGTCAGACAGGTCTGAAAGTGAAGGCACTCTCACAACCGAACTGGTGCCAATGGGTGCCATTGAGCTCTCTCCAGTATGTTGGCGAGTGCAACGGCTCTGTAGGATCTGCAGGGCAATCGCAAAAGAGCTGTGCAAATTGGTGCGGATGGCTTCCGTCTTCCTCCTGGCAGTACACTCCCGAGTGCAACCTTTGCACTGGACAGGGACCAGTCATGACAAGTGCCAAAACTGGATGCCTGAACTGGTGCCAGTGGGTGCCAAGACCATCTTGGCAACACACCCCTGACTGTTCTCAGTGCGGTGTACAACCCACCCCTTTAGACTCAAACCAAACTGCTGGAGCCAACTCCAACATTTCTAGCGAAATTTTGCCATGAGCGACGTAGCCTGACTGCCAAGCAAAGTGCATTTGTAAAGTCTCCTTTTGCAACTGGGCAGACCGTGTACAGGGCCAGCTCAATGGCAGCATTCTCCTGACCTCCTAACTTTCTTGTCATACAGCTTGGATGCAGCTGAGACATTGCAGCTTTTTCCAATAGGATTGTTATGAGAGGGGAAAGCATGCGGGCTCTCTGCGCGAACTTGGACAAAGCACAGCTCACCTTTCTGCATTGACATTCCTGTACAAAGCTCCTTGGAGCATTTCTGATAAAATTTGGAGAGCTGTTACATCACCTCACTTTCCAAAACACGCTTTAGTGCAGGGTCGAGCGGGCATAGTCATGCAATCACACTTTCTGTGCAGAGTGTGATTCTAATAAGATGATTTTAATGATAGGTTTCGAATAGTGAAAGTTTTTTCCCGAATGCGTAGCAAGGGTTCCCGTTTCACTCTGGGGGTCTGGGGGTTGAGGGTGTGTTCGCTCGACGTTGTGTTTGTGGTCGCAACCGTTCGCAACCGTTCGCAACCGTCCGCGTGAGGACCATATGGCCGTGCCTATGGTAAGTTCTGCAGAGGTGGTCATTTTTGGAGGTTTCAGACGTCTCGTTGCTTCGTTTTGCGTGGCAGGCGTGGCACTTCGTGACATTCAGACGTGTTTTGTAACGTGTCGAAAGTCGTTTTGTGTGGCAGGCGCAATACTTTTGCGACGTTTTCAGAAGATGTGTTGCATCTTTCGTGGCAGGCGCAGCACTTTGGACGTGTCCATCGTCATTTTTCGTGGCAAGCGCAGCACGTTTATTGCAAATCGCATTGGCAGGGCTGCGTCAAGTGGCGACAAGGTGCAAATTCCGTGGCAGGCGTGGCATTTGGTGCGATGTGCTGAAAATTGACGGAAGCCTCGCACGAAACATTGATTTTGAGGTTGCAAATTTTCAGGTTCTAAGGAAAACTCGTGGGAAAACGTCGATTTTGAAGCTACAAAGTGTGAAAATTGGAGGAAGCCTCGCACGAAATGCTCGTTTTTCTGCAGCCATGGGTCTCATCTCGAGTCTCTCGTTTTCCTGTGGCGTCGCCGTGTCTATGGGGGAAGATCCGCACTCCACACTCTACACTTTGCACTCCACACTCCACAATTTACACTTTAGACTCCACACTCTACACTTTACACTCCACACTTTACACTTTGCACTGTACACTCCACACTCCACACTCTACACTTTACACTCCACACTCCACACTTTACACTACACACTCCTTACTTTACACTCCACACTCCACACTTTACACTCCTCACTCCACACTTTACACTCGTCACTTTACAGTCTACACTCCACACTCCACACTTTACACTCTACATTTTACACTTTACACTCTACACTCCACACTCCACACACTACACTTTACACTCTACGCTCCACACTTTACATTTTACACTCCACACTCCACACTCTACACACCACACTCTACACTTTCCACTCCACACTCCACACTCTACACTTTACACTCCACACTCCACACTTTACACTTTATACTTTACACTCCTCACTCCACACTCTACACTCCACACTCCCCACTTTACACACCACACTCCACACTCTACACTTTACACTCCATACTCCACACTTTACACTCCGCATTCTACACTTTACACACTCTACACTTTCCACTCCACTCTGCAGACTGGTAACAAGCGAAACATGCACAAGACTGTTCAAATAAACTATTGCAGAAAGGTATTGTGCGTGACTGCAAAACCATGTGTTTTGACATCTGTACCATCAAGATACGTGTGAGCATTCGGGTTCGTGGGTTTCATCTTGTTAATGTTCACTCACACTTTCATGTTCCTGCACTGCGCAGCTCCGTGTCTGAAGGCCAGCTTCACAGACACGGCTTCGGCGGGCGTCTGAGCGATTGACGTCACCATCAGATGAGCAGGCACCACTCGGCCTTTGACATAGATTCGAGTGTCTGCGCATTCGGCATTCGGCTGTGTTGGCAAAGTAGTGACGACGTCCAAAATTGGATGGCTGACTACGATCACCAAAATTGTGAGTCCATTTGTTCACCATGCTTCTGAACCATACTCAAATTTGATGTCTTTGCATTCTGTCTGTTGTGAGATTTGAATAGATTTGAGATGTTCCTCATTCCGGCCTTACATTGTTTCTAAAGGCACCTGATAGTTTACAATCAACAAGGACACGCCAAACACAGCGGCCATCCTTGTCGATCCCATGTGACAGATGGCTGCAGTGACTCAGTCTGCTCCAGCTGGTGTCCCGGCACACGAGCATCCGGAGTCCCCAGGAGACCAAGTGTTTGGCGAACTGTGTCAGTCAAGAGTGTTTTGTATGTTTGTGCAAAGGTTGTCCAAAAACCGGGATAATAGAATTTTTTTCAATCAAGAAGTTTAATATTTCTTTCATGAACTGTGAGATTTGGGCTGATCTATTTTTGGACAAGCAGATATTTACTTAATGGAAGATGGATGAAGTTGATGTCATTCGGAATAGTGGTTGATCTGAGGAGATCATTTTGCAGCGACAAGTTCATCCGGTTTGTCCAAATTCAGGCAAGGTTTGGAAAGTGTTTGACTTGATTTGGCGTATATCAGTACAATATCAGTATATCATATTCATCTCAACAGGGTCGCATGTTGAATGGTATTTCCACCCAGGCGTGCTTCGCCGAAGAAGAGGAGAATCTATTGGAAATCCACTGATTTCCGATCGATGTCTTTTATATTAGTTTCCTATGGTTTCCTGCATCCGCCTCGCCAGGACAATCGTTTCGCCAGCCTTTGGATTTTTCCCAGGCAGGAGATCAGTGGAGCCCGTCGCCGCCGGCAAAGTCGCAGTCGCAGGTGCTACAGAGCGAGAGGAAACCGAGGAAGATCGGCTGTTCAGCACTCCCAGTCGAGAGGCACACTCAGCAACCAGGGGTTGGGAGGTCATCATGATCTGTATTATTTATATCATATACTCATATATAATATATAAATATAAATATAATATATATAATATAATATATAATATATAATATATAATATATAATATATAATATAATATATATATATATGTTCACTTATCTACGGTCTGGTAGGTTGGGATAAGTGGGGCAATCTCTAGTTCATTCCCACACCATTGACAGCTCTGTGTTTATTCTCTTTGATTCTTTGATTTGAGTTTGGATGATCATTTTATTTATTTCAGGAAGATCCGTGATGCGATTGCGAAGAGTTCATTTTATTTTGAAGATCCGTGATGCGATTGCGAAGAGTTCATTTTATTTTGTGAAAGATCAGGATGCAATTGAGAAGTGCAGTTTGAACGATCGTTCAATCATTCAGAGTGATCACGTTTGAGCATATCAGGATTGATCAATCCTGATGCCATTTTGGCTCAAGATTGATCAATCCTCTCCATTTTCAGCTCGGGCCTGGGCAGTCACCCTCGCACGCCATGAGTCGCGGAACTGGATCTGGCCAAGCTCGTGGCGGCAACTGGGGGTACGGATACAGATCATGGGGCGGGCAGAGTTCAGCCCATAACCCCTACGTGGTCCAGATGCCCAAGTTCTTGGAGCCGATCGGAGAGACTGACGATGCGGAGGACACGTCCATCATTGTGGTCGACTCCCGTGACGATCGTATGGTGTCGCCGTTCCAGACATGGCTGGTCAGTGAGATCATGTCGAATGCGGCATCATCGATCAATGTCCTCACAGAGAGGGACCAAGTCATGCCTCCCAGTTCGGGTTTTCACATCTCGCTCTTCGCCAACTACACGCTGGATGGAATCAAAGCTGTTTTGGCGATCGCCGTGGAAGCCGAGACAGGGAACACATGCGCGGGATGGGATGCAGGTGCGGCTCAAGCCCTTTCCCATCCTGCATTCCAGCCATTTTCATGGCCAATGCTGCGGGATACATCCGCATCCTACACCGACATCAAGATCTACAATGGCAACGAGATCCTCTTTCACTGGGTCTTGAGGGGTTTTAGATCCGACACTGACCTGACCGTCCAGACCCAGTTCGTGGACGAATTCTTCGTCAGGGAGGTCAACAAGGGAAAACCCCGCCTGTCGATCGTGGTGGCGGTCTTCGTTGGTTGGAGGGTGTCGGTCATGAGCTTTGAATGTGGGGGCCGCACCTATGCTCTGGGCCCGGGCGGCTCTGTTGTAGCGGGCGACTCTGCTCGCTCGAGATTTGAGCTGCGGGTGTGCTCCAGAGCATCGATCGATGCGGTCGGAAACGATGCAGATAGGCTGGAGTTCCGCTATCGTGATGCCAACAACCGGATGGACCTGAAGTGCTCTCGCACCTCTGTACCGGGCACATGGCTCACGGTGTCCCATATCTCAGGTCCGACATTGATCAGGACCATCACATCGGTCCGTGAAAACAAGGCCCGTGTGGAAGGGCCAGAGCAGACAGAGCAGTTCGCTCAGCTTGCGGCAGTTCACGAAGGCTGGTGGAAGAAGTCTATGGCTCAGGATGAAGACGACGTTGGCTCCTTGGTTGTCTTCGTGGATGGTCTGGAAGAAGGGAATTTCCACGTCCAAGCTCGCTCCAAGCTTTTTGTGAGAGCTCCAGAAGTGGTGACCGTTCGTGCCCTTGCTGAAATGACTCATCAGGAGTCGAAGCCAGCGCCGATCGGCCCTCCCTCTCTGACAGCCGAGGCATGGCTCACTAGCAGCGAGGCGGTCCAGGTGAACGAGGAGGATCCCACAGGCGAAGGTACTGTGGTGGCGGTCAGGCGACAAACTGGCATGGAGCTCAACCAGCGCTCGTTCAGCACGCGCCAGATCAATGTGCTCAGCAAAGGGGAAGCATGCCATGTTGAAGATGCAGAGCGCGATCGTGCACGGGACGACCGTAGATTTGCTCGCTCGACTGCTGGCCTGACGCCGGCGATCTTTGCCGAGGAGATGATGCGCAGAGCATGCAACGTCACCACCGCCGTGATCGAGGAGGTGGAGCCTGGTCAGTCGGGGATGGGCGGAGTGGCTCAGCATGGTGAAGGTCAGAGCAGCAACATGCAGCGCTCGACTGCAGCACAGGGGCCAATGAGTTTCTCGCCTTCGATGCCCGAATGATCTGAAGGTGGCTGACGCTCTCTCCTGGTCGAGCCCATCGTTTCTGAATCGCTCTTTGACATCAGCACGTGGATGGATCGATCTTGAGTTTTTCAACTCCGCGCGCTAGATCGGTGCGCCGATCGGCGGAGTGGTTTTTCAATTTCACGATGCAGTCCGATAGGGACGAGAAAAGCCAGTGGCTCATTTTTCACTTGATTTTATTTTCTGTCCCGCTGCTCAGCTGTCCTGATCTCCCAGTGTTCGTTCTTTCACTGGCTGCGACAGCGAGGGGGAAGTGCTGTGGGGGGGTCTTTTCTTGTCAACACCCGATCGGGTGAGCCCACTGTAGCCGGTTGATCAGCCAGCTCGGTAGGTTAGGATCCTGCTCCCCGGGTCGGTTTGTGTTGATCCCCCCATTCCTCCCTAATTTCTGGTCTGTTCATGTAGGCCCCCCTCACCCGTAGGACCCAGTTCGAGCTAAGTGTGGATCCCCCCTTAACTTTCTCTAACTGGTCGTTCCTTCTCCCCATGTTCATGGCACCTTGTTGGTTGATCTACCCAGGGTCATGATCGTGCATGAGGGTTGAGGGGTGGCTTCCTGACCTTGTTATTTAATTTCACTTGTTTGACATTGATGTTCATCACAATGTGTGGTTTCTCCATGGTCGATTGATCCGTTCCCATGGAGCTTTCACGCGTGTTCATAATAGGGGAGATCCCCCCCAGTCCCAGATCCCGGGACCTTGCCACGGCCAATAGAGTGGATCTCACTCATTGTGCCGCGCTGCAGGCTAGATCCTCAGCATGTCGATCGACGTGCAGTTCACTGATTGTTGTTGGCGCTCAGCAGTGTTTGATCAAGACGGCTCAGCGGCCACATAGGTAGATCTCATCTTTGATTTTAGGATGGATCGTTCTATTCATAGGTTTTTGTGCTTACCCATTTTTGATGATTGTTTTAGATCTGTCCTGCGACATCTTGGGCTTGATCATGTCGAGTACTGGCTCGCCTTGTCGGGGGACGACGCTGAGACGCCTGATGCCAAGATCTCAGCATTGCTCCCGGCTCTTACTGGCGATCAAGAGATCCTAGATAAGATGCTGCTCAGACTTGACATGGTCAACTTGCTGGCCGCGATGGTCGCAAGATCGGCCAAGAAGGTCCGCGCAGAGATTGCCGCAGATCTGGGCTACGGCTTTGCTGAGCCGCCGCGGGTTGGGTCTAAACGGCCCGCCGGAGAGGTGCAGCACGAGGTGCCGCTGAAGACGGCGTTCGACCCTCGGCCGGTCGGCCCAGGATCCTGCATTGAGGTCGCTTCGATTCAAGAAGCTGAATGCGGGGAAAAGAAGAAGTGGGGCCTGCGGCTCCAGCAGATCTGCCAACGTGCCGGCTCGGCTGCAGCGATCAATGACCCCGCCAAATGCGCAGGGCTGCAACCAGCCGAAGCAGAGCGCTTGAAGGCGCTCGCCTTTGAAGCTGGTGGCTTCCGAACGATCCGTCAGAATGTTCGGAACTGGGAAAAGTTTGAGGAATGGGCTGTTGCCCAAGGCCTCAGAGTTTATCCACCCACCATCGTGGCCATTATGAGATACGCCATTCACATCTCCGACCAAGGGTGTGGCCCAGCAGTTCTGCCCTCCTTCAAGTATGCGGTCGGTTGGATCTGCAAGAGGCTGGCTATGGCGTGCCCCGAAATGGGAGACGCGCGCTTCAAAGCTCTCATTGACAAGGTCCACGCTGAGCGGGGCAAAGAGCTCAAAGAAGCAGTTCCTTTACCACCTAAGCTGATCGTTGCCTTGGAGGTGCTCCTCGCTCGCCTGATCTTTGAGAACAGGAAAGCAGCGGCAGTGATGACGTGGTGGGTTCTCATTTTGATCTATGCCTCGCTCAGGTTCGACGACGGGGTCCAAGTCTCCCCCACATCTCTTCAAATGCAGGATGATGTGCTGCTCGGTGTGGTCTGGCAGACGAAAGTGGATCGCAAGAAGCGGGGCACGAGGTTTGCAGTTCCGGCGTGTTCTATTTCCGGCGCAGAGTGGCTGAAGATGGGTTGGGAGATCTTCCAGCCCATGGTGACTGATCGCGACTATTTCATCGGCGAGCTCAAGAATGAGAAGGAGTTCAACCCTTCGCCCATCACCTATTCGAGAGGGCTCTCTTGGCTCAAGAGCTTCTTATTGCAAGGTCTGATGGAAGCTCGGAATCTCGAGCTGGTCGCGGTCAACGAGCTCAACGGGCTGGAAGACGCAGTGCGTGAGGTCACCTGGCACTCCATGAGGGTCACCATGTTGGCTGAAGCTGTGAAAGCCAGGGTCGACGACAAGATCGTCGGTCTTCAGGCGAACTGGAAAGATCCCAGTCAGCTGGTCCTGAAGTACGCCAGACAAAGAAAAGAGCTCTCCGTCGCCATGGTCAAAGAGATGGCCGACAAGTTCCGGAAGAGCTGGACTCCGAATCCGGAGGAGTTCGTTGTGGAGGAAGAAGACGAAGAGGTGACAGAACCGGTGGTCATCGAGTTCATCGTCAAAGCTTCTCTGCCTGAAAAAGCTCTTCAGGCATGTGATTTCCGTTGCCATATTTTTGACCGAAGGGTCAGCGAGTCCGCCTCGATCTGTGGCAGACTAAAAATGGCAGATGCGGTGTCGGTAGGAACACAGGCACCTGGCATGATCTGCCAATTTTGTAAATCCAAAGCTGACATTTGATTGTAGGCTCAGCTTGCGGAAAAAGGAGTGCCCGCCAGCAGTGAAGGTGATCAACCGTCCTGCCACTAGTTCAGTTGGGCGCCCCGTTTCATGAAGTGGTTGAGACGTCGTGCTGCACCACATTGATCACATGTGCCAGTTCGCTCTCCCTCTTCCTTTTTCCGTTTCCTTTCCTCCACATGATTTCCGTGATTTTGTTTTGGAAGGTTTTCATGATCATACTTTTGCGACTGATCAGTGAGTCGCAACTGGTTTATGCAGGTTCGAAGCCGTCAGTTGGTGGTCACGTTGATCTGCGTGCTATCAGCTCTCGGCCCGAACCCACCTGGTGTCAAGCACCGTCGCTCGTGTGCATCATGGTGGATCGCACCGTGTACGCCGACGAGGCGCATACACCCAAGATCGCGCTGCGCCAGATCTTTGGGCGGTTGGCTCTCAGATCTGAGCTTTGCCGCGCGGCTGCTGATGGTGGGCTGCTCAGTGTGGAGGTCTTCGCCATGCTCGGTGACACGGCGACAGCCGTTAAGACATCTCTGCAGACACTGCTCCCAACAGCTACACTGGGCACCGATGCTGCTGCCCAGGAGCTCTCGCTGATGCAGCTCGCGGCAGTGTGGCATTCCTGCTTTGCTTTACAAGGGCAGTTCGCCACACGCCGGGCCAGGATGGAAGAGGATCCCACCAAAATCCCTGAAATGGCTCAAGAAGATCATGCAGAGTTCAGGTCGCGCTTTGTCACAGCGCACCCCGATGTGATCCTCTTGGATGCTAAGGAACCACATAAGAAGTTCGTGGAGAAGCTCAGCCGCGACTTCTTGGTCCATGGGATGGTGCCGTTCTACACCGTGGCTGAGATCCGCACCAGGGCCGACAGTATCATTCAGAAGTCCGGCCTCACCAAGAATGCAGAGGATCTCCTCACCATTTCGAAGGCAGATGAACCTGATCAGGTCACTGATGTTCACACTTTGTTGCATCGGGTTCACGCTTTCTTTATGGCTCTGGAATACCTGCACATTTGCACCTACTCAAGGAAAGCCGGACCTCTCCGGTACATGCAAGAACTGGAGCAGTTCCGGGCTGAATGCCCGGGATTGCCATATTTGCTCGCGGCCGACTCCTTGATCAGGAAGAAGGTCAACCGTCTGCAGGCGGAACAGCGCGAGGTCTACAGCACTTTTGAGCTGGCGCTGCTGGAGGTCCTCGAGAACCATAAGTATCTTTGGAATGATGCTCGCACCAAGGCGGCCTTGGCAAGGGTAGATCGTACCAAGCCAGAACGGCCTGACCCCCAAGATCAAGTGGTCGAAGCCGCTGTTGCTGCTCAGTCACCTTCCAAGCGCAAGAGAAAGCGCAACAAGAACAAGGGCAACAAGTCGGACACCGCAGAGGTCAAGCCTGTCCGTAAGGACCAGTTCGACAAAAAGAAGGACACCAAGGTCGACAAGGACAAGCGGATCCCTGAGTCTGAGTGGAAGACGATCTCACAAGCGGCTTCTGCGGTCTCCGGCCCCAAGCGCTGCCATTACTTCAACTCTTCTATGGGCTGCGCTCTGGGCGACAAGTGCCGGTTTAAGCACCTTTGCATGGTGTGCGGATCCGCCCACTCTATGGTGGGCAATCACTGAACGGCTGATCAGCCTACACAGCAGAACCCGGTGAAGGAGGCGGTTGAAGGGCGATCTGCCCTGAATGCTCTCGCTTCACCTTTTTGGGGTTCAATGCAGCGGCCGACAGGGCCAGTTTTTCTAGAAATTTTTGCTGGGGAGGCCGGGCTCTCGCAGGCCGTCAGTGCTCGCGGGGTGCGGATTTTGCCCCCCATCGAGATATCACCCAACAATTTTGTCCTGGAGCCAGTGGACATTTTGGATCCTGCAGTTTTTCGCCATGTGAAACTTTTGATCGAGGAGAAGCTGATCCTTTTTATTCATTTTGGCACACCATGTTCTTCTTTTAGCATTGCTCGAAAAAACGATGGCGGACCCCCGCCGCTCCGTGATCGGAAGCATTTGTGGGGGCGCCACGGGCTCAGCGATTTGGATCAGACAAAGCTCGAGATGGGCAACCGATTTTTGAAGCTTACTGTCGAGCTGGCTCAGTTGTGCCACGCTCGAGGGATCCCATGGTCAGTTGAAAACCCAGCGACTTCGTTCTTGTGGGCAATGCCCCCCATGCAAGCTCTAGCAGCGCTGCCTGGGGTTAGGTGCTTTGTGCTCGATATGTGCCGTTTTGGAGCTCCTCACAAGAAGCCTACGGCTCTGCTTTCTTCGGCAGATCTTCAAGCTCTGGCTCTTGAGTGCGACAGTGATGTTCGTCCTCACGTCCACGAGCCGCTCGTCGGCACAGTGATCATCGACAACAAGAAGGTCTACAAGACGAAGTTGGCGCAAGTCTATCCCCCCGCGCTGTGCAGTGCGTGGGCGGCGGCCATCTTTCCTGCCACCCCCGATCCTTTGGCTGCGACTTTCGACATGGTCACGGCCCCTGGGGATCGAAAGCGGCCGGTCGGCCAGGAATTGCCTTGGAAGCCTCACAAGCAGCAGATCACTGCTGAGAAAGCATCTGCTGCTGGTTACCAGCTCAAGCGCTCGGCTCTCCCGCCTTTGCTCGCGGTGGAACTTGAGCCAGGCCAGGCGGTGAAGGCAGCCTTGAACATTCGCCACCCCTTCACCCTTGAGCCAGCCCTTGAGCCAGATCTACAAGAGGCGCTCGCCATGGTTGCTACACAGCCGGGTCATGTGCTCGCTCACAGATCAGGCGCTCTACAGTATTGGGAAGCTCGTGCACGTGCGCTCTTGCCCGTGACTGACAAGATCCTCTGCGCAGTGCCTGATCAGCACCTGCGCCGCCTGTTGCGAGGAGTACCTGATGGCCAAGCCCCACAGCTCGGCAAGGTCACGCACATAGCTCTATGGCGCGAGATGCTCCAGGCGGCCAACTGCATTGATCACAAACTCGTGTCGGATCTACTGCAAGGGTTTCCTATAGTTGGCTCGATCCAGCGCTCTAGGCGATGGTCTCGCATCCAGAATGCCGAAGAGCTCCTCCCGGTGGACGAGCTCTGCAACAGGGCCTGGGAGTTCTCTGACAAGGTCATAAAGAATGTCAACAGATGCGAGGTCACCGAGAACACCGAGAAGATCTGAGAAGCCACTATGGAGGATGTGCGCGAAGGGTCTTCTTTTGGACCTATGTTCTCGTTTGAGGAGGTCAGCCAATTTTTGGGAACCACGAGCTGGATCCCGACCCAGAGATTTGAGGTCGTCCAAAAGAATAAGGTCAGGGGAGTGGATAGTGCCACAGTGAACGGGGTCAACATGGCCACGTTCATCACCGAGAAGATTGAGCTCCCTCAGCCGGCTCCAACATTCAGGGCTGGGTTCTGGACGAAAGAAAGGCTTACCGCCAGATCGCCGTTTTGCCACAACAAAGAAGGTGGAGCGTGATCGCTCTGAAACAGCCTTCGTCTGGCAAGATCGCCTTCTTCGCTATGATAGGTCATTCTTTTGGTTTGGTGGCTGCTGTTTATAATTACAACAGGAGGTCTGCGGCGATCACGGACGTCCTCAGGCGCCTGTTCTTGGTAGCCGCGTTCAACTTTTACGATGACAAGTACGGGTTCGAACCAGAAGCTACTTGCTCCTCGGCTTTTGACGTTGCCCAGAAAGTTCACTGGTGGTTGGGCGCTCAGTTCGACCCCAAGAAGCTCCAGCTGTGCCAGGACCCTACTATACTAGGGGTCACCTATGACTTGAGGGCCATGCACCTCAGGATCAAGCCGTCGCGGAAAGATGAGCTCCTGGAAGAGATCGACGCGATCCTGGAAGTTCAAATTTTCCCACCAGGTCAAGCAGGCAAGCTCAGAGGCAAGCTGATGTTCGGGGCGTCCCAGCTCTGGGGCAAGATTGGAAGAGCATTTTTGCGATCACTGTCAGAAAGACAATGTACAAAGTTCAACCACACTGCGCTGAACAAGGCGATCGTCCTTTCTTTAGAACACTGGAGATGGCTCATTGTTGAGGGACCGCCCCGGCCCATCCTTGAAACAAGACCGCGATCTGCTGACTATGTTCTGTTCACAGATGGTAGTTTTCCACATGGCAAGCCTGGCTCTCCCCTGAAGCCGTGGATCGGCGGTGTTCTTTTCAAGAAAGGCGAAGTTCCGCTCCAATTTGGTTGCGAGGTCGATAGATCTCTGATCAAGAAGTGGTTGCCAAGAAAATCACAGATCGCAATGGTCGAGCTCTTTGCTACGGTCGTGGCACTGAAGACGTTCGCGACTCACTTGGCAGAATCTTGGTCGCTCCTTTTGGTCGATTCTGAACCTGTTCAAGGAGCACTAATGAAGGGCTATTCTGCCCGTGAAGACGTCTGTGAGCTCGTAGGTGTCTTTTGGAAAATTGCTCTAGATCTTAAAGTCAACCTTTATGTCGATAGAGTTCCGACTGATGCCAATCCCGCTGATCCTCCATCGCGCAATCATATGGATGTAGGTGAGTCTTTAGGATGGAAAACTGTAGATCCCATTTTTCCTCTCCTCTGAACGGCGTGGGTCAATTTCAACAGATCCCGTTGGTTTTGCTCTGGGGTTGTTGATTTGCGATTGAGCTGATTCATTGCTCACATTTTCAATCGAGCTGATTCATTGCTCTCTTTGCATTTTGTGATTTGATCGATGTTATCCTGGCAGATCGACCAGTGATCGATCATGCACCCCAAACTACCCACGTCTTTCGGGGTCAAAACAGAGAGGTCCGCTGCATTGGGGTGGAGCACATGTGTTCACATGTGCGTTGCATGAACTTGATTGGTTCACTTATCTACAGTCTGGTAGGTTGGGATAAGTGGGGCAATCTCTAGTTCATTCCCACACCATTGGCAGCTCTGTGTTTATTCTCTTTGATTCTTTGATTTGAGTTTGGATGATCATTTTATTTATTTCAGGAAGATCCGTGATGCGATTGCGAAGAGTTCATTTTATTTTGAAGATCCGTGATGCGATTGCGAAGAGTTCATTTTATTTTGTGAAAGATCAGGATGCAATTGAGAAGTGCAGTTTGAACGATCGTTCAATCATTCAGAGTGATCACGTTTGAGCATATCAGGATTGATCAATCCTGATGCCATTTTGGCTCAAGATTGATCAATCCTCTCCATTTTCAGCTCCCACCACTCCCACCCTGGTTTTTTCCGGGGTGGGGGCTGATCCCCCACACTCTCCAATTTCCATTGATTCATGGATGGGGCTGCTTGCGCGGAAGCCGCGCCTTGCGATCGAGGCTGCTGCTGCGCGCGATCTACGCGAGATGAATCCAGCTGCTGTCAGCATATCCGTGATGTCGGTCACTGCCGGCGCTGTGTGATCCGTGCGACCGATAGTTCCCATGATTTTCTTAATGTAGCATTCGAGAGTGGGTCAATTTCAACAGATCCCGTTGGTTTTGCTCTGGGGTTGTTGATTTGCGATTGAGCTGATTCATTGCTCACATTTTCAATCGAGCTGATTCATTGCTCTCTTTGCATTTTGTGATTTGATCGATGTTATCCTGGCAGATCGACCAGTGATCGATCATGCACCCCAAACTACCCACGTCTTTCGGGGTCAAAACAGAGAGGTCCGCTGCATTGGGGTGGAGCACATGTGTTCACATGTGCGTTGCATGAACTTGATTGTATATTATATATATATATTATATATATATTATATTATATTATATATATAATATAACATAATATATATATAATATTTATATATATATGTGTGTGTATGATATGTATGCAATGTTTAGCTAGGAATATATAATAATGGAGATATGGTTGAGGCACTGTACGATGTTGAGATAATATACCGTCCAAACATCTTGCTTATGGGGTATGCATGGGTATGCTACATAATACCGCAACATCCCCCAGTGGTCAATTTCAGTGGCCAGGATGAGCTTTTGGCAGCAGCAGATGCTGATGCAGCTGCGTTGAGAGCAACCTGGGCTGGAGGAGTCGATCTGGATGATGTCATAGGATTTGGTGGATGATTTTTTTTGAAGATCTGGATGATGTTTTTTTTTGAAGGTCTTTGATAGGACTTTGATATGTGTTTGATAGGTTTCCCATGGTTTCCCCTGCTGTTCTGCCATGTTTTGATGTTCTTTCCAACATGGCCTGGCACCCAGCCGAAAGGACTGCGGCCACGCGATCCGTGCGGAGCTTGGGATTGCCTGCGCTGTTTTCTTCCTGGCCTGTCGATGCCTGTCAGGCCAGATATGATTGAACGCCTCGGAGATCTGATGGCTCTCTTAGGACCCAGGCTGGAAGTGAACGTTTCCAGACTCTTCAGTCTTCTGTGCCGGGATGTTGTGACATAATGTGAATCATCTTACTTTGGGAGGTGGGAAACCATGGCATTTTTCTTGTGGATCGTGTAGATATTTACACGATTGAAACATCTTGAAACTGTGCAGGTACCGTACCCTGCCTCGCTCAGAACTCTGGGAAAAGGCAGTTGCTTGGAGCCAAGCGCATTGGTGCTACCTCCAGGCTTACAGTATTGACCAACAGATGTGTGGGAGAGCATAAAACAGCAAAGGTCGGGCAGACTACTGCGCTTCAACGACGCGAAAAGCGTCTTGGGCGTCACACACTTGGTGTTGCTCAATGATGCAACGATTGTGTGATAAATTCTGGACATTTTGTATATATTGCTCACTTAACATTCCACCATACATGGTCCCACTTGCTCACCCCTGGCTTAGCCGCTGCGGCGCATTCAATCTCCGGCTTCGCAAAGAGCAGAGGCTGGATTGCCACGGGCCACTAGTAGCTCAGTTAGTCCACTAAGGCATGGAGCAATGTGGGGTTGTTTGATAGTTTGCTTGATGGTTTATCATCATTTTCCGCATTCCCACAAAATATGGCCACCTGGTGTACTGTACACCATTCTGGACAGAGCCATGTAGTTTCTTTCTATCTTGCTGTGTCATAGTGTCAGCGACACCTGGACTTGGAGGTGAACGGGAGGCAAGCAAGAATAGGCCGGGAGATGCTAAGAATCACCCTGGCATTTCTTTTTTCATACCAAGAATGAGGGCTGCATGCTTGATTATTCTCAAAGCAAACAGATATAATATCAGATAGAATCAGATAGAACATAGTAGAAGGAATGTGGTAGACCATGGTAGACCATGGTTGGTCCCAAAACCACAAACTGTCATTGAAATGACCAGAGATGGTGTAAACCTTGCCACAGAGGTGTTTGATCCGTGAGGCCTCGGAGTCCTGAATGGCTTCCCGACTACGATCCAGATGGAGCCGCAAGGCATATTGGGGGTGAATCAATGGGGGATAGAAGTCGGGTTTTGGAGGGGTGTCCAATTCAATTTCTTGGAATTATATAGGAATTGTACATTGTAAGAGGCTTGCAGGATGTGTTTCTTCGGATCTGACCGTCTGAACAGTTGATGTTAAGGATGTGAACGGTTTATGCGAAATGCAGGGCAGCATGGCTTCAAGCGCGTGAGCGGGAAAATGAGATGAAGGCAGGGAGTAAGTCGCAGGGAGTACAGTAAGTCCATTTACTGCAAGAATATGGCTGAGGTAGGGATTGATCAATACCTGACAAATGTCCATCAGGAGTCATCCTGACTGATAAGTCAGATAAGTGAACACATGATTTGATGATGCTCTATCATGTATCGACTTTGCGTATGGCAGCAGCCTTGTCTACTGTTACATCTACCACTATGCATTGTTCATCATGTGTCATATTGTTTCTACATGAATCAAGACTAAGTCTAACACGGACATCTGAACCCCACCACATGGACTGAAGATTCCAACAGAAGTTCTGCGCTATTTTTGTCTGCCACATTCTGCCAGGCCAAAGCTAGCTCGCGTTTGAAGGTTTCATCTGCATGAAGCCCAGTTTGTTCTTGTCTCTTTTAGAAATCCAACTGATCAGCTGCATTGACTGAAATCATTTGCTGAAACTTTCAAGGTTTCAAACCTTGGAGCATCTGTCACACTTGGCACACACTGAAGTTGCGTTGATGTTTTATAGATCTGTCCAGTTGCAAATGGCTGCAACTGTGAACAAGCCACAAACGTGCATGTTGCCAAAGGCACATGTCGATTTCGCAGCGTTGTTTTACAGGACGAAGAAATTGGAGTCTTAGTTCTTTGCCAGTTTGGACAGGTCACATGTATTGGACAGTGGAACCACAATATGCTGAAGGACAGCTGTGAGTTTGCCGACACTGCTCAAACCTCTCCAGATCATCTGAATCAGCGTGTTGTGGCTCAAGTCCTCTCGTTGATCAATTTGCAGCTCGTGATTTGTGAAGATTTGCGACGCTGAGCAGGATTTGTAGGACTGTCCTCAACTGTCACTTCACTCATTGGATCAAATCACCCTTTGGCTTGACTCAAAGCAAAGTGGCAAAGAAACACCAGTCTGGATTATCGCAGAGCGGGTTACAGCAAAGCAAGTCCTTCCAAGAAATTGAGCCATGAAGCCCTTGCAAAGCAAAAGCTGAATTGGTGCCTTTCTCGTGTCATATTCCAAGTAACGTCACTGCATCCAAGTCTATTTTTCACCATTTTGGCCTTGTTTGACAATAGCATACCCGGTCATACCCCCAAATCCAGCGGTTCATCATGGTTCATCATGTTCCCGGTGCACAGACCCTGCTGACCCTGAAATGTTTGAAATTGGTTGCAGGATGGTCTAGACCGCCAGGCGAGCTTCAATGGCTCGGAAAGTGGTCCGCGAAGGCAGAGCGCAGTGGTGGAGGTGGTTCTGTTGATTGTGTTGTATATATATATATATATATATATACGTCGTTTAGTAATGCTGTGTGATGTTTTATCATGTTTACGGATGTTTATGTGTGATACCATGCTGATCCCGCATATCCTTTGACATATATAAATCCCTGGGTACGGCTAGCGTTTTTTTGACTTTCCAAAACAATAAACCCTAAAACCCTGAAACGCTAAACTCTAGAACCCTGGAACCCTAGAACCCTAGAACCCTAATCCCTAAAGCCCTAAACCCGAAACCCTATATAAACCCGTAAATCCTTAAACCTAAAATCAAAATCGGTGCAAATAGCAAGTGTTTTCATCCATCCTCAGGTGACAAGGACGTGATATTGTTTGGGTCTGTTATTTGGATCTGGGCAAACGTCCGGGTTGGGGCGAAGATATTTGAAGACGCAGGCGCTGCCGATTCCGACTGTGTTGCCAAAGCACAGGAGTGGATTTGGGGATGGGCAAGAAGCTACAACTTACCACACTTGGGGGGATGAAAATCCAATGAAATCCATTTACTGTATTGGCTATTTGAGGTGTTTACCAGTATTTTGACCCATCGCCATGTTTTGCTATGCTTGATTTGACAGATAAAGATTGAAAGGCGATTCTGTGTGGCAGGCAGGAAATGCTGCAGCCAAATCAGCTGAAGCAGCAATCGGGGAGCTTGTCAACATGTATGGCCAGGACTCTGGTTCATCTTCCACTTGGATGTTTTCGAGGAAAGCACTTACTTAGAGGTTTCCTAAAATGGTGGTACCCCAAGTCATCCAAGTTATTAGACCATTTTATATAGTATTGAAACAACCATGGTTTTGGGGATTCCCCATTTTTAATCCAATTTAAGAAACACCCAATTGTTTGCATCCAAAATAGTCGTTCGAATATGTTCGAATTCAATCCAAGTCGTGGGAACTGGAATGCGGGCCGTTGACGGTTTCACCGATCCAGAGCAACACAACTTCCATGGCCATGTCATGGATTTTCTGTGGTGCAGTTTGAACAGTTTCAACGCAAAAAGAAGATGCAAACCGTCTAGTATGCATCAAAGGGCACAGAAGGCTCACGAAACCTTTGTCGGAATCTGTTGAGACATGTTAAGAGGATGTGCTGACCGTCGATCAGAACAGGCGGCGGTCACTGTTTGTCATTATTTGTCACTGAGCATCTTTGAACGACATGTTTGTACTTGGAATGGAGATGAGATGAGTGGAGTAGATGCCTGACATGGGAAGGCTACTTAGCCCCTTTGAGATGTTCTTCTCGCAGAACCACATCCGTGCCGAGTTCCAGGTCGGATCACATCGGTAGAATCGGTAGAAGGCATAGATCGGTTTCCCTTGCAGAAGTTGCAGGATGGTCGACCGCTTGACCTTGCTGTGGAATCTATCAGTTGACCCCTTGGATGCTGCCTAGCTGTTGCATGCTGTTGCTGATTTGGGCTTTGTCATTGGTGAAATCTGCGCATGTTTTCACATGTTTCCTGTTTCCTTTATCAAATCCAGGTTCGAGCCGAATATCTCCAAAGAACGACGATCTTCGGCTCAAGGTGCAATGCGACTCTTCCGATTTTCAAGTTCGTGGTTTCTGTATGTTTCCGCGTCATTTGCAATCATTTCGACGCTACTGCCACAGACGTTTTCCATCCGACTGGCTACGCTGTTCCTCGCAGGAATTTGGTGTGCCAGAAGAGTCTGACTGGTGGTTTCACTGGCGGATTTTGTGTGCTGGCCATGGTGCCATGTTTTCGGGTCCGCATTGTGCTGGCCATGTGTCCTGCATTGTCCTGCTTTGTCCTCCTGGTTGGAAAAGCACTGGTTAAGTCATGATGGTTGAGTCATGATGGTTAATTAATCCACTGGTTAAATTTGTAAAGTTAAGTCATGGATGGAAAAGCACTGGTTGGGTTCCCTCATGATCCCCGATGAAGAGACCAAGCCATCGTCCAGCAGCCAGCTCGTGAGTTAAGCCAGGCTGCTGCAACCTGAATTTCCAGAGATTGAGGTCATTCAGTGGCGGATCAAGCTCAGAAAAGAGGTCTGCTAATGACACAGCTGGGCTTCAGAGATGGGTTTTTCTTTGATTTCGGGCACCCCAAAATCCCATTGTTGGTCATCATTTTCCCAACAATTGAAAATGCCATTTTGGGATTCCCTCCATTTTCAGGCTATATTATATATAATATATATATATGTATATATATAATATATATATATATTATATATGTATATATAATATATGTATCCTATATATTTCATTAAATATCTCCACCCTGGTGGATTAAACCATCATTTTTGTTGGTCAAATCCGTCACCAGAAATGTCTTTGGCGCTGCGAGGATGGGACCCAGTTGTTCGACGAAGAAGGTAATGAACTCTACGGAGAGCGCGAGTGGTACGCGGAGAGGAAGATGCACAAAACTCACTAAGTTTTGGGGGTTTCTCAAAACTGGGAGATCTCCAAAACCCATGATTGTTTGAATACTTAAATGGTCCAAAGATTCTAACGACTTGGATAATTTGGGAATACTCCTATTTTGAGAGACCTCCAAGTAGTTAGTGGTTCCAAAGAGTTTCGAATCTATGTTATGTTTGAGAAAACTTCTTGAGGATCATCCCAATTGGCTGTTTTTGTGGTTGGAACTGCCAGCATGAGCCAGCTAAACACAAGTATGAACACTGACGAAATGTGCGTGTGTTCTTGGAATCCTACAAGGTACACCATGGACAACCGAAGGCTCTACTGCTTGCAGAAAGCTGCAGTTGCGTTGCATCCCAAAGAGGTGGGGGCGATGCCTTGTTCGCAATTACAACCGTTCAATCCTGAGTCCAGTAGCTGTGTTTGGCTCTGCTTATGCCTGGAGGTCAGAGTGCTGGTCAAGGTCATGCGACAGGAAGATGGGAGTTGCAGAGAGGTGGGAAATCGATGGAAATCGGCTGAATTTGGATGTCTTACCATAAACATATCCAGATATATCATCATAAACATATCCAGTATGTATCCAGTGCCAGGTTTTTTGTTTGTTGAATTTCTGTGGCCTTCATTGATCCCGAGATAGACTACGTGCCAGTTTCGGAAGTTTCGTTCCACCGACCGTGGGCGCAGTGTACGCTTGGGCCACAAGGACTTCCAGCGATTGCACTCCAAATATATCCTCTGGTAATTTAACATAGCAATGGAAAATCACCATTTATAGTGGATTTTCCCATTAAAACTGGTGGTTTTCCATAGCTATGTTAGTTTACCAGAGGGTAACCAGGTTTTTTCCTTGGATGCACTATGTCACTATGATGCACTACTGTAAATCAGTACTGTACCATACTGTACCTACCAGTATGATTTTTTCTATGTTGACTGTCATCCATCTAAGCCGTCACTGTAAGGCATCCACTTGGATCCCCTTCAAAAATGTCCAAACATGTCCAGACTCAACGCACCATTCATGGAGGATATGGAGGTATGGTCCCGAAACCAAAGACTGTTTTCCGAATTAGGCCAAACTTGATCAAGCATGCTGTGAAGAACTAGAGGTTTAACATGGTTTAACATAGTCTGATAACAAGCGCAGGACTCCCCAGACCTTCCGCGTTGGTGCTGGAGGTTGGAGGCAGACCTGGGGATGTTGGACAGCCAGATGAATGGTGGCCGTTTCACAATGAAAGGTTGGCCTTTCCGAAGAGATACTACCAGCCGGCACGCCTTTGCCTAGGCGGCCTGCTCACAAGAATCCTCCATGTTGATTTTTGGAGCCCCTTAATTGGTCATGAATGGTTTCAGAATGACTCAAAAAAGGACATGTGTCCTTTCTGCTACAGTTGACTGCTAAAGTCGTGCCTAAAATTTGGAAATCATCGTAAATAGCTGGGGAGCACTTGATTTGAAAAGTCGTGCCTTTTTAGTAAAACGCATAGGGATTGCAATGTTTTCTTGGATTTGGTCTTTGGAATAGTTTTTGCTAATAAACCTTGCGATTAGGTTGTGTTTAGCATCAAGAGTAACCTCTTCCATACCGAGTCACACTGGATGTGAGTGTAGCGATTAGTTGGTGTTTCTATCTTTTTCTTTCCAGCGTGTTCAATGTCTCGGGTTATTTTGTATTTCCTGCGGCCATTTTCACTGTAGACGGATTTTTGCGAACATTTGATTTTCCCAAGTGTGGAAACATTCTTCTCATACATACGCGATTCCATGGTGTTTTTAGATTTGGGCATGACTTAGGCATGAGTTTCTTGAAACAGCGATTCCATGGTGATCTACTAGCAAGTTTTGACCCAGGCATAAGTTAGGCATGAGTTTATCGCTTGACTGTACCTAGATAGATCTAGATAGATGACATAAAGATATATATATATATATAAAGATATACAAAGTTTATCTTTTCATTTTTGAAGACCTTGCTTTGAAGAATGATTACTGGAATCACTTAGCGACATGCGGGTAGCAAGGCAAGGCAGGCGACGCCTGGACCGTCCCGGATGGCAACGGCGAAACTACAAGGGAGGCGAGAGGCCAGGCGGACAGGTGACATGATTTGGGTACCCTCTGGTAAACTAACATAACTATGGAAAATCACCATTTTTAATGGGAAAACTCACTATAAATGGCCATTTTCAATAGCTACGTTAAATTACCAGAGGGTATCTGAAAATACTTGAAAATGATGTATCCAAAAAAAGGACGCTTTATTCGGAAACATGATAAAACATGATAAACATTGATAAACAATATAAACCACTGGGCACACCATTTTCGGCCAAGCCTATCTGCTGCAGGGACGACTCCACGGAGCCCACGTGGGGACAATACTTCGCCAACGCTTCCCTATTCGTGCCGTCGTGGACAGGGCGGGTGTCTGAAATGCTGCGGTATACCGATGTATATACATTGTATACCGACCCTGAAAATGTCCTAAGGTTCCCCGAAAATCACATCGATATGTGAAAGTAAAATGATGAATAAGCAATATTAAGCAGTTGGTTCGGAGGGTGCCCTATTCTTGGACAGAATCCATACAAAGGTCTTAGTCAAAACCTAGGATATGTCATATATGTCGGTCATTTTCTTTTTCTTGTAGTCAACCATCCAAGATTGGGGCACCCAACTTTGACCAACGTTTCCAGCTACGTTGGTTATGTCCTTTGTGAGGTACTTGTCTACGCAGCCATGCGCCTTGTCCTGGCTTTATGGCGGTTCTACGTCTCAGATGATAGGCCCCAAACCTGGAAAGATGTCACTGTCGTCCTGCAATGGTTCCAGAAGGATTCTCCAACCGATTCACCTGTCCCAATGCAGCCTTCAATATCAACATATCAACCCCATTCAAACCCCTTGTTCAAAGAACAGGCATGGATGTCGCCAAGTTTTTTCTTGATGGTTGGAGGCCACCAGTAAGCACTTGACGCGTGTCTTTTGGAAAACGGGTGACTTTTGTCCGTTTGCAGATGAGCAAACTGAGTTTTCAACAGATGGAACTGGAAAGGCCACTGCAAAATGCGAAACAAATCTCCGGAGCTTCCATTTTGCTGCTGAGCGATTTAGCAATTTTGGTTCTCGCCGCCAGTCATTGCCAATTTTTGTGGCTAGAGATCATAATGCATGGTAGGTGACATGCAGATACAGCTGCCAGAGACATAGTGTCTCCTTTGACCATCCCCAAAATGTTTGAATTTCCATGAATCTCCTTCAGAACAATCCATGTCAGTGTTGATATGTAATTTATGTGTGTATCTATATGTGTATATGTATGTATATACATAATCATAACATAATATATACGTATATATACATAGTTATGTAGATATAGATATGTACATGTAAATTCGATACATACAAAGACACGTGTGTATGAATATACATAGATAAAGCACTGGAATCTAGCCATGCCGCTCTCCAGCAATTCGGCCCGATCCACCCCGCTGGGTGGCCGAAAAGTGGAGGCCCCAAGCTACCAGCAGTGGCTGTTTGGCCGTGATGCACCAGCCAGCAGCCCCGCCAGTGAAACCAAACCATCAAGCCCCTTCAGCGCCCATTTCCCCCCACCCCCACGACCAATGCGATCCAATTCGGTGCAGTCCTCAGTATTTGACGTCAGAGATTGAATTCATGCAACGGGAGGCCAAGCCATAGTAAAACATGTAAAACCTGTAATGTGAGTTTTACCCAATGTCATAAACCACACATGACTGGGAATGGTTTATATTTATATTTACCATCTGGTTATGACTAACATAGCCATGGAAAATCACCATTTTCAATAGGTAAACCATCTATAAATGGGCCATGGCTACCATGGCTATGTTAAATAACCAGAGGGTATACCACACATAAAAATGGTGATGACTGGAGGTCTCCTTGGAGCTGAGCCTGGGACAATCCAGTCCCACAGGGGTAGGGCGCTGGCCTTGGCTGCAACGCTAGTCAAACGAACTGGATGTTTGAGCAACTTCTTACACACGTACAATGGATTTCATATCTATACACACATATCATATGATAGTATAAATATATTATTTACCATACATACATGCATGCATACATAGCATAACATAGCATAACATTCCATTACATTACACTACACTCCATTACATACAATCATACACATATACAAATATATTAAATGGCATCGTACCCCCCATTGCTCTCTACAGTTCAGAATTTGCTAAGTGAAAATGTGTGCTCGCAGTCATCCACAGTTCGGGAGAGGGGAGACATGAGGTCGGTGCTTTTTGCACCGCTTTCTGATGCGGCCGGCTTCTTGGTTTGGACCCTGGAGAGCTAGCAGCATGACGACACCTTTGGAATGGATTCCACTGATGGATTGTAGGAAGATAAACCGATAACAGATGTGTGTTTTTCACTCTTGATTTCCTGTGAAGTTTCATTGCACGGTGTCATCACAGTTGCGTTGCTAATGGCTAGCATCCTTAGCAATGAGAATTCAAATCACAGAAGTGAGAGAGAATGGCTGAGGCAAAGGCTGCACAGCTGAGCCTAGCAAGAAAAGACTTGCGGCACACAATCTCATGCTGCAACCAGGCAGGAGCAACGCAGCTGTTACTTCACTGCCATTGGCCACGTACATTTCAGGCAGTGGCTTTAGCACCGGACTGCGGTCGAAATCTCAGACACTCACCGTCTCACCTTTCCCTATCTTTGTTGCTATGAAAATCATTTAATTTGCCTATCTCAGCATATCTCAGCTATGATTTGCCCATGATGATTCCCCAGTTTCATCAAGTTGCATCCCAGGATCAGGCTCCGCCACGCTCCCAAGGTCTAGCTTGGAAGCAGCGAGGGGTCGTGCGGCTGCAAGCGGGTGAAGCAAGGGCAGCCCTAGAGGACAGGGAGATGAAAATGATCAACTGATGGGTTGAACATGGACTATGGATACCATCTGGTTATTTAACATAGCCATGGAAAATCACCATTTTTAATAGGTAAACCATCTATAAAATGGCCATTTCCCATGGCTATGTTAAATAACCAGAGGGTAAATCATGAATCATGATCAAGCAGGATACAGGGAGCCTACGAGTATGGTACCTGCTTTTCTAAGTTAGTTTCACATAAGTTTTCACAAACCATACCTATGTCACGCAAGAAGAATGATAAATCGCCAGTTTTCAGATGTTGTCATGGCTAAATCATCTAGACAGGACCTGAACATGGCGGTGCGACTGGATCCCACCGATGCGCCATTGCCTTGGGCCTCACCAAGTTTTTCTTGGCAGTTGCAAAGCATACTCGCAGCCTTTCAGGATGTATACTAGAATATATTAATATATATATATACACACACACTAGACATGTACAAATATGTTGTTCTCTGTTCTTAAGTGAAGGGTATGTATTTTGGGGCCCCTGATCCTAAGTTGCGAAGGCGACTCTTGGAGAGAAGAGCCGCAGCACGGCACGGAACAGCTGACCTGATTGAAGACGTGTTAAGTGAGGTAAGTTGAGTTTTTTCCCCACCTGCCAGGTGAGGGTTGTTAGATTTTATGTCAGTTGCCTGCTCCTCCTCTCCTCTCCTCTCCTCATCTCCTCTCCTCCTCCTCGTCGTCCTCCTCGTCGTCCTCCTCGTCGTCCTCCTCGTCCAACTGCGACCCGCGATCCACAGTGTTCTCTGCGGACCTCAACCACGACCATCCCGCCCAGTGTGCCCTGCCGGACCTCAACCACGACCATCCACGCCCAGTGTTCCCTGCCGGACCTCAACCACGACCATCCACGCCCAGTGTTCCCTGCCGGACCTCAACCGCGACTTCCAGATCGCAGTGGGCACTGCCGGACCTCAACGGCAAGAATGTCAGAAAAGATGTCAGATAGAATGTCAGAAGATATGTCAGAAAGAATGTCAGAAGATATGCCAGACAGAATGTCAGAAGATATGCCAGAAAGAATGTCAGAAGATATGCCAGATAGAATGTCAGAAGATATGCCAGATAAAATGCCAGAGATATGCCAGATAGAATGCCAGAAGATATGCCAGATAGAATGCCAGAAGATATACCAGATAGAATGCCAGAAGATATGCCAGATAGAATGCCAGAAGATATGCCAGATAGAATGCCAGATAGAATGCCAGAAGATTTGCCAGATAGAATGCCAGAAGATAGAATGCCAGAAAATATGCCAGAAGATATGCCAGATAGATATGCCAGAAGAAATGCCAGAAGATATGCCAGATAGAATGCCAGAAGATATGTCAGAATATATGCCAGAAAGATATGCCAGATAGAATGCCAGAAGATATACCAGAAGATATGTCAGATAGAATGCCAGAAGATATGCCAGATAGAATGCCAGAAGATTTGCCAGATAGAATGCCAGAAGATAGAATGCCAGAAGATATGCTAGATAGAATGCCAAATAGAATGTCAGAAGATATGTCAGATAGAATGCCAGAAGATTTGCCAGTAAGAAAATGTATAAATGTCATGGTGGGGATCACACGAAGTAAAGTAATTGGGAAAAACACATCTCCAGCCATGTGGAGACTTCAATTTCATTCTATTTCACATATTTTGATGAACTTCAACGAACTTCAACTCCCAAAAGCCATTCTTCAAAAACCATGCTGCGGTCACAGTATTTTTTGTGGTTGACATCGATTGCTGCCAGGGATTCGAGACTACGTAGGTGCCGTGGAAGATGCTACGGACGCCATCCAGGCTGAAGGTGTTCGGCCAGAGTTCTGGAGAAGGCTCAGCTGACCAAAATTTAAGGTTGATGATTCCACATTCCCAAACAGAAAGTATGCGTTTGTCCCGGATACCCCCATTCTTTCATGGCCATTTGATGGGAAAATGTGTATGGAAAAATGACGATCAATCATCATCATCATCAACAACAACAACAACAAAAACAACATCAACATCTGGAAGTAATTGACTTTCGGACCAAACCCCATGGGATTCCCAAGTTTTCCAGCAGGGTTTTTTGTGGCTAGGCGCGGCTTGGCCAAGATGATGTTGGAGGCCGCTACAAGCGTACGCTATGACAGCTATGATGACATGTCTGAAAATCGTATAGTCAATGGATTGGTTTAAGGGAAAATTTGCAGAAAACCATGGATTTCCCCATTAAATATGGGGTTTTCCTGTAAATTTTCCCTTAAACCAATCCATTGATATAGGGATGTACCACGGGTACCCCTGAGAATCCATTGGATTCTCATCATTTTCCGTGTTGGAACAACGATTTTGGGGCTATACATGGGCAAGTATAGCCTGTTTCAGACACCCCCACAACTGATCCAGGATTACACGTCAGCCGCCTCTGACTACGATCAGGACATTGCCTCAGAGACTCTGTGTTTGGTGCTTTGTTTGTGAGTCAGATACAGATCAGGGTCAGGGGGAGCTCGCACCCATACTACTTCTCACGTTGTATACAAGGTCACTGACGGACATCGTAGCGGAGTCTTTTTGTTGTTTGGATTTTTAACCACTTGGTCAGACTGATTTGGAGCAAGCAGCTGTAATAACATGTGCATCCTGAAGGGATCTGTGGGGATCAGGGTTTCTGAGCCCACTTCTGCCTCGCAATGGCAATGTACTGAAACATCACTACTTGAAAACACTTGAAACCCAACCTATATGATCCTGACGGCAGACCTTCCAAAAGTGCAAGGGTTTACGTGTTTTTTTTTTGGACATCACCCTGACGCTTCATTAGCTGTTATTGTTGGGCAAACATTTGCCTGGATGACAAGATGTTACGATTTCTCAAAAGAAAGGATGTCCAAACAACGACCTTCTTGGAAAACACAAGTTCTGAAAAAAGCACGGTTTGCCTCCTTTCCAGCATAAACATGTAGAATCATCATATTAACCATACAACATTGTTATAGTATATTGTTGTTTCGGGTGCCAGTGGCAGCCCATGTTGAAACTCCCATGTTCGACGACCAATCGGATTGAGGCCTTGCGCCTCGATCCTCAACATGCGGGCAGCTGGAGAAATCGTGGAGCTGCAAGGTGGATAGGAACGATGAGATGGAAAGATAGTGGTTTAATGTGTGTTGGGGTAATATGAATCATGGTAATATCAATAGTGGGTCGCAATATTAATATATACGGGGAATGAGGTTCATAATGCGAATATTGACAACCAAGATACTAAAGATATCAACAATAGTAATGGGAATATTATGAATGAGGATTTACTGGGTGGCCTAGTCCCATTGCTATTCCAGTGAAGGGCCCATACCTACAACAGATTGATTCGCCGTGGCCATATGTTACAGGCTAAACTTGGGCCAGAAGAAGGCTGCTGAAGGCGACACTTCTAAGGCCATGGCTGACACTGAGCAGAAAACATCAAATTGCATGAGCAGTTCTTTTCTGGAAACACTGTATTGTATTGCAAGGCCATCAAGCTCCATCCAAATGCTTGCAATTTTATGCAGCGTCGCATCCTTAGAACCAGAGACCTTGGAAAAATTGGTGAGGACTTTTCATGGGTAGTGAAAGTGGCACTTGACATTCACTTGCTTCCAGTCGGTGAGGTGCCAAGATCAGGCCAGGGATAGCAACTTTGCACACGTGGCTCAGTAACCTAAATGGAACGCTGTGAGAAATGAAAATGGCACCACAGGTTGGAAACTGGCGACTACGCAGGGGCTGCCCGGGATTGCACTCAAGCTCTCAAGATGAGTGATCAGGCAATACCCTGATCTGATGACCGTATGTTCTTCTGACATTTTCTGACATCGTTTGGCTGTGTTTCATCAAATTTCCTCATTTTACCAAGATTTTGTTGCCATTTTCCACGGCACCTTTCCCAGCTGGTCCCAGCTCTGGTAGGCGGATCTGTGGGTACTCAGGGCCATTGCCAAGCAGCACCTAAAGGATCTGCCAGGTGCAGTGGCAGACTTGGATGAGGTCATCAAACGTGACCAATACAACTACAAGGCATGGCGGCATGGCGGCATGACTCGATTTCGACCGTGTTTGCCTAGGGCTTGTGCGACAGTGGACTGGCAAACAGCAACAAGTCAATACAAATCATAGCAAATTTATGCAAGTTTGTGGTCCCACTGGCACCGCTGTCCCAAAAATGGCTCCTAGATCTCCTAGATCTAGACGGACTGGCACTAGGCTTGGGAGCGTCGAGCACAGATTCGTTTGAAGCAAGGCCGGAGAGAAGGGCTGGTAAAACATAAAATGCTTTGGTCAGCCAGGTTTGAAGTTTTTTTCCAGCAGTTGATGCTGCTTTGCTCATTTTTTCCAGAATATATGCACAACTTGCTTCAGTGTGGTTTGCCCAATGTCAGAGTTTCTTTGATTGATTTGAAGTCAGGCCACTACGAGCATCTCATTCGAGAGTGCAACGAGGCATGTGGCATATTGTGAGCTTGCTCGACAGATGTGGGGAAGCTGCCAAGATCAGGCCATTCCCGCTATGCCAGAGCCTGGAGAGCTTTTATGCTGTCGAGGGCAAGCATACTATCGCAAAGGCGATTACAAGAGTTGCCAGCTCAGTTGAGGAGGCTGGTTCTATTCTTCAGTCTTTCTGTTGCTGTTGTCCAGAAAAGGCCCTTGAATATGTCTTTGTCATTCTGTGTCATTCTGTGAACCTTTCCAACAAAAACCGA
This sequence comes from Cladocopium goreaui, assembly GCA_947184155.2. Lineage (NCBI taxonomy): Eukaryota > Dinophyceae > Suessiales > Symbiodiniaceae > Cladocopium > Cladocopium goreaui. The sequence goes on along the minus strand of CAMXCT020002288.1, from coordinate 25,785 downwards.
ATCAGCAGACTTTAAGAACAAGGACAAAACTTCTACACCTGGGGATGTGCAGGATGGATTACGTTTCAAGTTCGATATGTTATTTTGTGCAGGCCAAGCCTACCCTCAGGGGAATCGGAAACTCAGGTGCCTATGATGACTTCGAAAGTGCTTTGCAGCATGAACCCGAAAGTGGGGCCCTGAGTCACAAGGTATCAACGGGTGGATTGCAGACATCCCAACTGTTTGCCACTGCCAAGAAAACAAGACAGGAAAAATATGGAAAAAACAAGTAATAAATGGTTCTCACATTGATTCCGATGGTGATAAAGAAGCAATAAAGAAGCAATCATATTGTAATAGAATGTAATAGAAATACACAGGTTCAACGAGCAACTCATCAAAACTTGAGGATGGAGATGGCTATCATTATGTCCATGTCAAAGATTATGACAAACTGATGGGAAGCCAAGCCAGCAAACATCCAAGCCACCAAACCTAAAGCCAATTATATCAAGAATTACATCATATTACATCACTGTGTTCATTGCCAATGCGGCATTGCCAATGCGGTCTTCGGTCAAAAGATGTTTTGGAAAAGCACAATGAAAAGGAATGCATGGCAATTGAAGGACAACTTATTGAAATGCCCAGTGGCCTTCAAAAATATCCACGTTGAAACCTTCTCACATGACAGTGAAACAACCACCAACAATCATATTTGCTTACGAAAGCATACTGCAGTATCATTGATAATAGAAGTATTATGAAGTACTATATGGCACTTTGGTTGATAGAGACATCGTCATTCAATGTGGAAAAGACTTTAACTGAGACGGAGAAATGACAACAACATTAATCAATCACTTACCCATGAGAATTATTGAATTCTGCTTGGTTGGAATAGGGACTTGGAGAGGATAAAGTGAATACGTCGTGATATCTTAACAAAAAATATTAGGTACTAATCACCAACCCAAACAGTCACAGGAAACACAACAGCAACAGCAGATTCTACCCCTTCTCCAATCCAAACAATCAGAGTGAAAGTTAGGTGCAAAAACGTCCCAAAACCCCCAGAGGAAAAACATCGTCGGTAGGGAGGAAACATTGACCATCATTGATCCACAACATGTTTTCAAACAATACGAAAACCGTAACCATCGAAATCGGGCACATAAACTGTCCAGAATGCATCCCCTGCCATTTTTCGGGGAACGTTATCGTTTGAGGCGCGTTGGCCAGGAAGCTCCTAGACATGTCGCATCAGCGCCTCAGACGAGACTGGCGACTTCCTAAATCACCAGAGAATGGATTGTATAATCATGTATAAACCATCAAAATATGGCTGGTTCATGACATTGCTTTACCAACGTTGTTTTGGCAGAGAGTCTATCTGAAATGGTTTTGTAGCTTATTTGTCAAGAGCTACAGGAAAACAGATGGTGGCTGCTAGCTTTGCATGCTTGATGTGTCAAGAAGTCTTTCGTGCAACGCTGGCAGATACTAACCTGCTCAAGTGAATGTGATTCGACATGTTCGGAAAAAGCGGAACTTCTGGATTCTTTGGTTTTTACTGATTTTTCTGTCGTTAATTCTTCAGTAAGTTGGGCATTGAGGTGTGTGAAGCAACTGGAGAGTTGGAAATTGAAACTTGGAGATCCAAGCTGCTTGACAGAAGCCGTGAGTGCTGTCCAGCTCATCAACTAATGATTTTTTGTGGTTTTCCTGGGTTGTCATCCCCCTGATATTACATACCCCAAGCGACTTCAAAATATAAACAGATCAAATACTGAACCAGGCTTTCTATTTGAGGATATTGGATATATGATATATGCCATAATGAGTATTAGGGGGAAGGGACTATGCCATATTATGCCATGAATTTTGAGATGACGTGGGCATTTTTGGTCGGCTTGATGCAAAATTGCAGTAGCCACTGCCCAACCGAGCTGGCCTGTCCTGGCTGCGAAGCAGCTGGTTTTTTTGACAGCAAAGTTGCCAGATATTCGCAGGGGTGAATGGGCTGAATGTGAAGAGCGCCACAGATCCTGAAATGGATATCAGGTGTCTTTTCATTTTTTCAGGAAATAAAAGGTGAGCACGCGGTTGGGAAACGGGGAGCATGCGTTTGGACCATTTCCAAGACTTTCACGATTTGTGGAAGAGCCGTTGCGTCGTGGATCAATTTGGATCAAGCAACGCTGTAAATTCTGGCATGCTATGCCGCTATGCCTATCCACTTTGATAATGTTGAACGCCATCCAGTTAGTTTCTCAACCTATAAATAGGTACCAAAGCCACAAGACTGCAAAGAATTGCAGGTTTTGAGCCAATCGCTTCAATGCCACTCTCACATCTTTTGCTTTCAAACTGCTTTCCAAGACGTGGCATAGTGAGCCATGGCAACAACTTTTCTGGGATCTGCCCACGAACAGGTGCCTGGCTAGGAAAACTGTGAAAATACGTGGCAGAAAAAATGGGAAAAGATGATAAAAGAGTTGGAAACTAATCGATATTGCTTAGCATACTTTGTGAATTCTTGGGCTTGTGATGGGGTGCCTTGGGAAATGGTTTCCATGCACCTGCAGCCGCTTGAATCCACTGTATATAATTTCATGTAGATATTATATATACATACGTATATATCTATATATGTGTATGTATATGAATATACCGGCCAGTCTGAGTTCCAAGTCGCCACAAATTGAAACTAGGATTCCTGCTTGGCAATGGAGATTCATGCACTCTCATGTCGCCAACCTGTTTGTGGTTGCAGGAACAAACTGAAGCGGCTGAGGTGAAGAAGAGAAAAGAAGTTCGCGCAAGTGTAAACGTCAAAAAATTGAGGTAAAAAAATGAAAAACATTTCAGAAACTCCGTCGTTTTTCTGACCCCCCGATATATGAAAAAAAACCTGAGAATTCACCCAAATCACGCTGTAATTGCGTGCGTTTTGTGCTCTCCAAGGTGTCAGAAACACTGTAAATACCACGTTTTCCAAAGTCGACGTTAAAATCGCAACGACTACACGTTCAGTTCCCGACCCGGTGGGTGGTTGTCGTCGTCGTCGTCGTCGTTGTTGCTGCTGTTGTTGTTGTTGTTGTTGTCGTGGTTGTTGTTGTTGTTGTTGTTGTTGTCGTCGTCGTGGTTGTTGTTGTTGTTGTTGTTGTTGTTGTCGTTGTCGTTGTCGTTGTCGTTGTCGTTGTCGTTGTCGTTGTCGTTGTCGTTGTCGTTGTTGTTGTTGTTGTTGTTGTTGTTGTTGTTGTTGTTGTTGTTGTTGCGGTTGTGGTTGCTGTTGGCTGTTGGCTGTTGGCTGTTGGCTGTTGGGTGCTGTCGGCCGGGGTAGGCGGATAGATAAATTTCAGAGATGTGTGTGTGTGTGTGCATGTTTATTTGTATTTGACGGTGTTTGTTTGCTTTCCATTCGCCCGCAGACTGAAATTGTGATCCCCAAGATGAATTCTTTGGGTGAGGGTTGGCACTGCGGTACAGATTGCATATTTAGTTCAGTACTGTAGATCTGAAAAACAACTTAGAGAGATTATGGGAGATCAATATCACTCACAAAAAAAATGTTCAGGCATGATGAACGCACGTACCGCTGATGGTCAAGGGCCTTGTAGCGTGTGTTCGTATCGCAAATGTCTAAGGTTACAAATGCCTATGCCAATGCTCCAAGTTTTCAAAAGATGGCTGCCCAGATGGGAATCACTGATTTCCACCAGTGGTTGCCTCAGCATGATGATGTGTGTCTGCAATTTTTCCGGCATTTCGAGACAGTTTGACCATGGTGTCGTGATTTGTTCTTTCATGTTTGTTCAGTTTGTTTCGTGATTTTGCATATCCAGCACCAGAATGCTCCACAATTTCCACCTTTGCCGGATGTGAGATCTCGCATGAGGTGGGCCTCAGCCAAAGCCATTGACCTTCACTCTCGAGCTGGACAACAGCTCGTTGAGCTGGTGCAAACCAAAGTGAAGGCGGAATTTGGCAACGAGGTCTTTGGAATGCTGGACGCCCTTTCAGAATGTATGGAAAAGATTTCCAAGGACTGGAAGATGTCACAAGATGTCACAGATATCACAAGGATTCACAAACTGTCTCAAGATGTCCAGAATTTCAGCGGCATTGAACTGTTTCCATGTTCGTGACCGAGAAGGGTTTTTTTTCCCGAGGTGCAAATGACCACTTGGACTCAATGGTTCAGAACATACGGTCAACCAAGAGTTTTGACAGCACCGCAGGAGCTGAAACTGAAAGAGGCAAAATTTGGCTTGACAATGGCGCTTCTGCTGGTCAATTTCTCAGCGGTTTGGACTCTTTCGCAGCGACATCCATTGCTGAGGGATTCTCAAGTTCTGCTCAGGTTGCCATGCAACACAACACCCTGAAGCCACCGGAACACGAAGGACAAAAATCATCAAACATTTGGTGAAAATATGTGAACACAATTGAAAAATGTTGAAAAACACCGTCCGATCTTGCAGTTGTCCAGAGTGTCCAATAATAAAGCACTGCTTGGTCTGTTGAGGACCACTGACTGATGTCGCCCTGTTGGACGAAGCCGCATACTGGGCCTGGGACTCTGCTAGATTTCATACACTCCACATGTTCCATTTCTATCCATTTCTACATAATCATCTTTATGTATTCGAACCCAGGTTGACTTTGCGCAGGGTGCATACGGCAAAGAGGACATCAAAGGGTACGACAAAGCAAGCGTCAATGTCGCAATCGGCGAGAAGTTTCAGCCTTAGCCATGCATGAGTTTCAGTCCAGAAACTTGTGGAAGTAAGTGTTCAGGTTTCACCTCATGGATGTTTCGTGGATGACTCGTGGACTCCACAATCACTGGTACTGGCATGTAGTTTGCAGATGTTTGTGATATTTCCTTGTGTTACTCAAATTTCAGGCCCGGGGTGGAAGTGCGCGCCGCAAACCTTCAAAATGCAGGCAAGTTTGGCTGTGGGAACAGGTCATTGTTTGCAGCTCCTTCCTTCCGCTTCGCCACAGGGGTTCAAATGCCCGGCCACTTTGTTGCGGTGGACAGGAGATGGGTCCCGGGTGATCCTGGGTGATGGTTTTCTAACCTTTGGAACATCATGGAACATGACTGGTCCCTTCTCCCGGAGACAGAAAGCTGTCGTCCTGGGAATTCGTGGCACCACCACACTTTCAGATGCATTGACAGATGCAGTGGGAGAAGCGACTGAGGCGATGAATCACAGCTGTTGAATGTTGTTCACAGGTTCTTGGAAGTTTCTTAGGAGGGGACATGTGCATTGCTTAGGGGCGACTTTGCAGGTTGAAAAATGCTCCGGTCTACTTGCTCACAAAGCAATGCTGGCGCGCCCTGATTTTGGATGACCAAAGGGTTGGAATTCTTGACTTTCATCGTAATTGATGTTTGTACTTGATCGGAAATTTATAACTGTTGATTGGTGGGTTGATGTTCTGTTTTTGCATGGTAATTTGCTGCTTTGACGTACTGGCCGTACTGGAGTTTATCAAGTGCTGGAGGCAAGTGCCAAAGCTGTCATCGAAAAGACACGCCCAGCATTGGAAGAAGCCTTGAGAGAGACAGGCATGTTGCTGGGTTTTGGTCATGTTGGTTGGCCAGTGGTGCATCTGTCATTGATTTTCAAAGATGCCGAGTCCCCAAGAAATTTGGAAATCTTCGTATTCCCCATGCATCCCACTGCATGTTCCTTTCCTGTGTTTCTTTTTTTGATGGGGTTGCTGCTGCTGCTTTGCCACGACAGCACGCACCGGAGCTGTCACTCTTTCTTTAAGCCAGTTTGTGCTTAGTGGCATTTAGTGGCTCTTGTTTTGCAACATGGCGAAGAGACCTTTGAGATACGTCTTTTCTTGGCCAAGTTCCCTCATTTTATTGGCATTTCCAGGAGATGGACGAAATGTCTACTTGCAGACCGCGGGTAAAACTATCATGCCATTGCACAGCAAAGTGACCCCACCCGACTCCTCCAGACAGCCAGGCTTCCCCTTGCTGATCACTGGCCATAGTCTTGGAGCTGGCACGGCCATTCTTTGCACAGTGCTGCTATCAAGGGTCGATTCCTTAGTTGGGACAGCTAGCGCAGCTAGCGCCAAGTGCTGGCACGGATGGATGCAAGGGAATTTCCCACTGTTGTGCAAAGGTTTCGCCCTTGAGTGGAAGTCCGAAGATGCGATGTTTTGCCTATGCACCGCCACCGGTGGTCGGTCCATTGTCCAACAGCGCCTTGCGTGTTCCTTGGCTACACAACAGAACGCCAAAACTGGGCGGAGTGCAATCCCTTGAGCAAAGTGTGCTATGTCCGCCAGGGTTTGACGATATACTCCTTCATCAATCGCGCTGATGTCGTGATGATCTCAGCACAACTGCAGTGCTGGGCGCATTGGTGGTCTTGGTTTTGGCAATGGTTGAAGTTTGCTGTGTGCAAAACTTGCAACAGTGTGGCTTGTATTGGCTGATACTTGCGTAAGCTGATGGAGACGCAAGGTGCCAAGAGCAAGCTTGGCGAATGTTTTCCATTTGGGCTGCAAACTCAGGGTTCGAAGGGAACCAACTCATGCTCGCAATCCAAGTGTGCTCCTGCCATCCTCTGCTGTGTCCTCTAGAATGTCATTGGTGTGCTTATGTATCAGGGCGTAATATAGAGGCAGCTGGAAGGGCAGTAAAGCCCAGGTTGGCACAAGTGACGGTGAGGATGGATGTCAATCTGTCATCTCCCATCCAAACAAAAAGGTTTTCTGCCCCTACCTATCGCAACGTCTCCATATTGGACAACATTGAATAATAAAATCCCAAGCTGCATGGAAGAATTTGATCAGTTGGCTAAGTTCTAAGTATTTCTAAATTCGTTTTTGTTCCTAGAGCCAGAGACATGTTTGGTTACCAGCAAACAGAGGGGAAAAGCTGAAAAGGTGACTGATTCCACTGGGCACATCTCCCCAGATGAGGTCTGGAATGTATGGCCGTGGACCGCCTGGAGCTTTACCATCACCGCTTCAACCTGATGAGACGCGATGCAGCTCCGGAGAATGCGGAAGAAACCAAGGCACATCTCCTGGGCTCGGGAGATGAGTGTGGCAAAAATGGGGGATGTCCCGCAGTTTTCTTTTTTTTTCTTGGCTATTGACCCATCCAAGTTTGATCAATTTGGTGGAATTACATGGATTTACAATGTTACATGTTTTGAGATAATATGTTGTGCCAGTTCCAAATAAAAACAGGGAAAGCTGTTCCATGGTTTCCCGCGAAGCCAGCCAAAGATCATGTTCACCAATTCCAAGAGCATCGGCATCCTGAGGCAAAGCAAAGCATATTGGATGCAGTCAAGGAATGCCAAGATGAGAGGGCAAGGAAGCACCATGAGTGTTGACCTGAAGATTTCCAATTCGCAAATGACAAACGATGAAGAAAAAGGATAGCAAGATGTCCTACGGCACCATGGCACACTATGAGATCTATGAGCTTATTTGAGATTGCTCCAGGTCATTTCCTCCATTATTTGTCGCTGGACAGGCTGAACTGGTTGAGTTCATTTGAGTTCCATTGAGTTGTGAGTGCCGAGCTCATCATCGTGACAGCATCGCTTTTCAAGATGGTAGGTGTATTGGATCGAGTGGCAAGGGCAAGTTGGAAGTGTGGAGGCGAGGGCCTGCATACAGTAGCACATACCAGGTAACCTGATGATACCTGGTTATGGTTTGGGCCATGGGGGCAAGATCCCAGTTTTCTGATGTTTTCTGCAGAATTGAGGACGTCAATTTGGATTCCACTGAGAGGAGACCCAGGCGGAAGCCGATTGTTATGCATTCAAGACATTGTGGGCTTTCTTGGCGGAAGATTCGTCTACTCGATGTGTGCTGGGAGGATACACATGGCCAAAGCCGAGTCATTCCAGTCTCCCCGACATGGCACGTTGCTTTTCAAGCACACTTCAGGTGCAATTAGCTGAGCTTTGAGCCAGGTCACTTCTTCTTCGAGGGGGCACCAATGCCTTGAAGGATCATATGCCAGAAACCGAGCAAACAAGATCAAACAAGATCACAGCAGTCTATCATAGTCTATCCTGTCTGTTTTCCAAGTCGCGGCAGGTGTGGAAGGTACAAAGAAGGCTTGGAAGGTTACAAAGTGCACCTCAAGGTGCAACTCCTCAGAGAGCTAAGAGATGTAAGATGATGTAAGGATAAAGCTGGTTTTAATTGTTTTTATAGTTCTTATATTTTTTTGGGGGGGTTGTTCCCAATAAACAACGAGTTTGTTCAAGAAGGGAGCTGGTCAAACTAAGAGTCTTGCTCCACAGAATGATGCTTCAGCTGTGACAGAGTTTGCATCGTGATGCACACTGAAAATTCGCTGAAATTCAGGCCAGCGGAGGATGCAACTGCGTAATTCAGTGACGATTGTTTCACGTCTACTGTAGTTTCAGACATGTTCAGATCCATCTAATCTATGGGTCCGTTGATTGTTCATTTCAAAAACTGATAGCTTTCGCCAGAATGAAAAAATGCTTGCGAAGGAGCACTCTTAGATTTGCAAAATCCTAGACTCTCTAAACGGCTAGTATATCTAGTACGTACACAAGGTCTCCGAAACGAATCATGGAGAAGGCCCTTCTCCTTTTACCAGTTTACCATGTTGTTTTTCTGTCGCCCATTCAAGTCACCTCGATCCAAAATACAGTACAATAAAATACAATAAATATATGATAATATATGCAGTCTCCCGTGGCCCCGCCAACATCCCCCAAAGGAAGGTCAGGTTATTGATAGCCCTTTAGGTGCGGGGAGGTGGAATGGAGTTGGCGGATGCACGAGCACGAAAGACTTGCAGTAAGGTGAGCTTTCAAAGCTGACAAGGGGCCCGAAATAACGCCCAAACCCTAAAATCATATAACAATTTTGAGCAAAATTTGGTTTTCCATCCGGGCCAGATAATTTCCGGGCTCGTAGCATTGCAAAGCGACAAAGCTAATCTTTGCAAGTGATTACAAGAAAGGAGATTATGACCTGAAATTCTTCATAATCATAACCATCGTGGAATCTGCGATAAAAACACCGAATTGGCATACTATTATTTATAGGAATTAGTTTTTAAAAAAATAGTATATTATCAATAAATAGTTTATTATAAAAATATACTGGGTAGTAGACCTTACTCGTCTTATTTTCGTAGGTTTCGTAACCTTTGTGCCTATGGGAAGTGCTGTTAGACACCTCATCCCAGATTAGTCCTATGTTTTGGGGAATGTTGACTTTTTGATGCAAATCGTAGTGGTACGATGCTTTGGACTGGGACCAGGATGTGGTCGGTTCGTTTCGTTTCGTTTTCAAGGAACTGGATGTTTGGCGGTTCGTTTTGTGGGAGGCTACGGTTCGGTTCGGTTCGCAGAGATGATCGGTTCGTTTCGTTTCGTTTCGTTTCGTTTCGTTTCGTTTCGCACTTATTAAACATATTTTCCGTTTCGTTTCCTTTCGTTTCCGTTTCACAGACGGTTTGACTTCAGTGAGTTCGCTTGAGGAAAAAAATACTATGTTGGAGACGAGCTTGCGGTTCAGGAGGGTTGGAAAGGATAGTAGCTTTGAAAGTTTGTAAGAGCAATGTCGAAAATGCTGCCTAAACATCTTGCTCCCCCGGCGTTGGCCGCAAACCCCGTTGATGTTTTTGCTTTCCAAACGGCGGATTTGCTTTGTCCATGGCGGATTTGCTTTTTCCAGGGCGTGGAAAAAGCAAACGGTGTTCTCTGGGGGTGTGCAGTTTGCCAAACTGCACATGCACCTTAAAATTGAAAGAGCCGGACATGGAAATATGAAACAATTCCATGCCCAGGCCTTGGAGCCTAAGCCTAAAATATATAGACTCTAGACCGTTACTCTCTTTTCGAAGTTAACCATCCTGGTAGATGCATTCCATAAATCCCATGGAGTGTCATGTTCGATTCGAGTAACAGACTTGTTTCGAAATGTTTGGACCAAACATGCACTTGAAATAGCATTCTATAAACCGACATGTCCTGCTGGCTTTCCTCCTGTTTTTTTTTTAATTTGTAACTAGCCAATTCATTCTATAAAGTTATTTTTTGGGATTTTTAACCATCGAAATCTCAGATCCTTAAACTTGCCGGACCATTCCATAAATATGCCTCAGATTCATTCTATAAAAACAAGGTGGGCCAGAGCACCCAAAAGCAAGACGGCACACAGCACGATTTTTTTGAAAATCTTGTGGTGTGTGCTCTGCACGAAATCGACGTAAGATCTTTACTGAAACATCGTGCGCGCTGATGGTATCAGGGGCCGCAATTCACCACAGCATGCTGTGTCAGCTACGTCTACATTCTTCTAGTCGCTATTTCTGCTAATGTAATTAACTCTATCCCATCTTTTTAGCCGCTATAATTCCTGCGTTCTCGTTTAGTTTGCTTCGCCGCAGAGGGAGCGAGGACGAAGCGTCGACGGACAGAACACCGTGCAAAATGAAAACTAAACGACGGAGGGAGCTGACCAAAAGAGCATGAAAACGAAGATATGAAGGTGATAGGTGGTGAATGATAGTGAAAAATGAGACATGATGAAAAATGGGTAAAGACTTCTCTGTACAAAAGATTCTTTGCATAAATGCTTCTGTATGTAAAAGCTCCTCTGTGTTAAGATTTTGTTTGTGTAAAACTTCTGTGTGCAAAAGCTTCTCTGTGTAAAAGACTTCTCTGTGTCAAAGCCTCTGAGTGTACAAGCTTCTCTGTGTAAAAGTTCCTCTGGGTAAAAGCTCCTCGGTGAAAAAGCTGCTCTGTGTAAAAGGCTTCTCTGTGTAAAAGCCTCTGTGTGTGTGTGTGCAAGCTTCTCTGTGTCAAGATTTCTTTGTGTAAAGATTTCTCTGCGTAAAAACTACTCTGTGTAAACGCTTCTGTGTGAAAAAGCTTTCCTGTGTAAACGCCTCCGTGCGTAAAGACTCTTCTGTGTAAACCTGTCTGTGTGTAAAAGCTCCATTGTGTAAAGGCTTGTGTAAAAGCTTCTGTGTGTACAAGTTTCTGTGTGTAAAAGTTTCTGTGTGTAAAGCTTCTGTGTGTAAAGGTTTCTGTGTGTAAAAGCTTCTGTGTATTAAAAAAACCCTATGTAAAAGCTTCTGTGTAAAAAAGCTCCCCTTTGTCCTGTGTGTACAGGCTTCGCTGCGTAAAAGCTGCTCTATGTATATAAAAGTTCTGTGCGCCGTAAAGTCTTCTGTTTGTATAAAACCTCCTGTGTGTGAACGCGTCTGTGTGTACAAGATTCTGTGTGCAAAAGCCGTGCTGTCTCGGTCCCTCCCACCGAAGATCTCCCCAAGCTATTTCCACGCTTTCCTCCCAGCAAAGCTCTCCCCAAACTATTTCCACGGTTTCCCCTCCGTCCAGCATGCTGTCTCGCTCCCTCCCGGCGAAGCTTTCCGCAAGCTATTTGCACTGTTCCCTCTCCGTCCCGCATGCTGGCTCGCTTCCTCCCAGCAAAGCTCTCCGCAAGCTATTTCCAACGTTTCCTGTCCGTCCAGCATGTCTCGCTCCCTGCCAGCGAAGCTCTCCACACGCTATTTGCACGTTATTTCCTCTCCGTCCAGCATGCTGTCGCGCTCCTTCCCAGCGAAGCTCAATGCAAGCTATTGCCACTGTTTTGTGTCCCGTCCAGCATGCTGTCTCGCTCCCTCCCAGCGAAGCTCTCCGCAAGCTATATTTGCACGGTTTCCTCTCCGTCCAGCGTGCTGTCTCGCTCCCTCCCAGCGAAGTTTCCCCAAGCTATTTCCACGGCTTCATCCCGTCCAGCATCCGGTCTCGCTCCCTCCCACAGCAAGTTTCCCCAAGCTATTTCCACGGCTTCATCCCGTCCAGCATCCGGTCTCGCTCCTTCCCAGCGCAGTTTCCCCAAGCTATTTCCACGGCTTCATCCCGTCCAGCATCCGGTCTCGCTCCCTCCCAGCGAAGTTTCCCCAAGCTATTTTCCACGGTTTCCCGTCCAGCATACTGTCTCGCTCCCTCCCAGCGAAGTTTCCCCAAGCTATTTCCACGACTTCATCCCGTCCAGCATCCGGTCTCGCTCCCTCCCAGCGAAGTTTCCCCAAGCTATTTCCACGGCTTCATCCCGTCCAGCATCCGGTCTCGCTCCCTCCCAGCGAAGTTTCCCCAAGCTATTTCCACGGCTTCATCCCGTCCAGCATCCGGTCTCGCTCCCTCCCAGCGAAGTTTCCCCAAGCTATTTCCACGGCTTCATCCCGTCCAGCATCCGGTCTCGCTCCCTCCCAGCGAAAAGCTTTCCCCAAGCTATTTCCACGGCTTCATCCCGTCGAGCATCCGGTCTCGCTCCCTCCCAGCGCAGTTTCCCCAAGCGATTTCCACGGCTTCATCCCGTCGAGCATCCGGTCTCGCTCCCTCCCAGCGAAGTTTCCCCAAGCTATTTCCACGGCTTCATCCCGTCCAGCATCCGGTCTCGCTCCCTCCCAGCGAAGTTTCCCCAAGCTATTTTATTTCCACGGCTTCATCCCGTCCAGCATCCGGTCTCGCTCCCTCCCAGCGAAGTTTCCCCAAGCTATTTCCACGGCTTCATCCCGTCCAGCATCCGGTCTCGCTCCCTCCCAGCGAAGTTTCCCAAGCTATTTTCCACGGCTTCATCCCGTCCAGCATCCGGTCTCGCTCCCTCCCAGCGAAGTTTCCCCAAGCTATTTCCACGGCTTCATCCCGTCCAGCATCCGGTCTCGCTCCCTCCCAGCGCAAGTTTCCCCAAGCTATTTCCACGGCTTCATCCCGTCCAGCATCCGGTCTCGCTCCCTCCCAGCGAAAGCTTTCCCCAAGCTATTTCCACGGCTACATCCCGTCCAGCATCCGGTCTCGCTCCTTCCCAGCGCAGTTTCCCCAAGCTATTTCCACGGCTTCATCCCGTCCAGCATCCGGTCTCGCTCCCTCCCAGCGAAGTTTCCCCAAGCTATTTCCACGGCTTCATCCCGTCCAGCATCCGGTCTCGCTCCTTCCCAGCGCAGTTTCCTCAAGCTATTTCCACGGCTTCATCCCGTCCAGCATCCGGTCTCGCTCCCTCCCAGAGAAGTTTCCCCAAGCTATTTCCACGGCTTCATCCCGTCCAGCATCCGGTCTCGCTCCCTCCCAGCGAAGTTTCCCCAAGCTATTTCCCCAAGCTCTTTCCACGGCTTCATCCCGTCGAGCATCCGGTCTCGCTCCCTCCCAGCGAAGTTTCCCCCAAGCTATTTCCCCAAGCTATTTCCACGGCTTCATTCCGTCGAGCATCCGGTCTCGCTCCCTCCCAGCGAAGTTTCCCCAAGCTATTTCCACGGCTTCATCCCGTCCAGCATCCGGTCTCGCTCCCTCCCAGCGAAGTTTCCCCAAGCTATTTCCCCAAGCTATTTCCACGGCTTCATCTCGTCGAGCATCCGGTCTCGCTCCCTCCCAGCGAAGTTTCTCCAAGCTATTTCCACGGCTTCATCCCGTCCAGCATCCGGTCTCGCTCCCTCCCAGCGAAGTTTCCCCAAGCGATTTCCACGGCTTCATCCCGTCGAGCATCCGGTCTCGCTCCCTCCCAGCGAAGTTTCCCCAAGCTATTTCCGCAAGCTATTTCCACGGCTTCATCCCGTCGAGCATCCGGTCTCGCTCCCTCCCAGCGAAGTTTCCCCAAGCTATTTCCCCAAGCTATTTCCACGGCTTCATCCCGTCGAGCATCCTGTCTCGCTCCCTCCCAGCGAAGTTTCCCCAAGCTATTTCC
>CAMXCT020002288.1:0-10000 GCA_947184155.2 Cladocopium goreaui | reverse complement strand
TCGCGTCACAACGGTGTACACTTTTTCGACATCGCAACTTCCAAATGTGGTCCGAGCATGGTGTGTTTTGTATATGTTGACTTCGAAATGTGCTTCGCGTCACAACGGCGTGTAATTTTTTATCTCATCTGGCCAGATGGCTCCGCACCCGCCGCTTTAGCGAGCCTACTTTTCGACCCTCCGGAGCCACAAATCATTGGAAAACCACAGTGCTTCGCGATTTTCCTACCTTTTCACACATCTACATCTTCTTTCTTCTGATTCTTTCTTTTCTCTAATTTTCTTTCTTCTACTCTTCTCTTCTCTCTAACTCTTCCCATCTCTGCTTTTCATCTGAACATACTTGTCAGAAGTTTGATTTCTAAATTTCCGTCGATTTTTTTTTAAAAATTAATTCAAAATCATATATATATATATATATTTATTATTAATAATTTGTTATATATATATTTTCTATATATATATATATTTCAAAAATATTAATACATAGTTTAGACAATAAATAATTATATATATAATTATTTATTTATATTAAATTTAGAAATTAATTATTTAATATAAATAATTTATAAAATAAATTAAAGAAAGAAAAAATAATATTATATAATTAAATTCGAAAATAATTTAAAAATGTATATAATAATTAATTAATTTAAGAATTAAAAATTAAAGAAAAAAAATAATATTTTTAGAATGTGTTTTGTAAAATTGTGAAAAAAAAATATGTTTGATAAAAATATTATTTGTTCCATATATTATTCGCTTTGTTGTTTGGTTATTTAAAAATTTATATTTATATTTTCCGGTAAATTATTTGTTGTTATATATTTTAGATGATCGTCTTAATAATTAATTGCCCTCTTTGTCCCTGGTTTTGTTGTGGCAAATTTGTAATTTGTTTCCCATTGTTTTTGGCCAACCTTTGATAAATTGGAAATCCTTTGGGAAGAATTGGAGGAACAAAGAGGGCACACACAGTTGGTATATATTAAAACCCTCCAAATCCAAAAATATGTAAATTCGCTATCTTTGAATTCAGTATGCAATCATATTGAATGTCCTCTCAGTGTGTTTCTTGCTTAGCAGAATAGGGATATGTTACATGTTGTTGCAGTGGCGTGGTAAAAAAATTGGACAAGCTAAATGTTGCTGGATTTTGTTGCTAGTGATCAAATCTTAACTATATATTTAGGAATTATTTTTTGTCGCTTGAATGAATATGATCAATTGTTTCTTTATCAAGGCAAAGTCCCGGTCTTAGGGGCCCAATTTGGATCTGCCTGCAGTGATGTACGCAGAAGTCATTTTCACGTTTTGCTCATGTGTTCCACTCTTCAGTTGAGCCCCTCGCCCCAATGCCGGTAAGCACATGACGCCCCCACTGCTGAACCTTCCGAGAGTTGCCACAGCAGGCCCTTCACCAAGAACAGAAATGGCGATCAAACACGCCTTCGGATTGGCATGGTGAGTGGTCATCATCATCTTCACCAGGCCTTCACCTGCAGCAATCGTTCCTTTCTTTGCAATGTCCCGTTGCTAGGCTGCTAGGTGGAATCTGATGATCCTCCACTCTCCAAGCCCCTTAGCCAACTTCTTCTGCTGGCCTCCCGCTTCTTTAATGTCAGATACCTCAGCACAGTCTGAGCTCAAATGAAGGATGACGAGAGACCTCGTTGCCTCAAGGTGAGAATTTCTGAAGCAGTGCTCAAGAAATAGACACATGATGACACATGCTTACACGCTTGGATCTCCGGCACACTTGGTCTTGTCCAAGTACTTCGCGAGGGCCTCCACTAGTTGTACTTAAATGTGACTGTCACAAGGCTCCCATGATGGTGTGCTTGCTCAAGATGCTCAAGTTTAGAATCACAATTCACCTTGGACCAGCAGGGGTTGAAGAAAACGTTTGCTTTCGAGGCCGCACTGTTGGGAGCAAGACCTAGGCCTAGTTGACCCAGCGCTTTGAAGTTGGCACGTCCAAAAAAGTATTTTCAAGTCAGAACTATTCACTTTCCGTTTTGGAGAGGCTCATTACATCTCACGACGATTCAAACATTTTAGCCTGGTTTCGTTCGTTGGTCCCCGTCTTAGGTTAAGCCTACGCCACCGAGTATTGACTACTGAGGGGACACCCAAGTGCCTGAGTCTGGGCAAGAGCCATATGATGCCAGGTGTAAAGGAATTTCTGTTCAAGGAAGACTCGTGCCACCAATTCGGAATCGCAGCGGGAATTGTTCTTAGCTCATTTTTCAAACGGAGAAACAAGCACATCAACATTGCAGTATTACTTCCCTTTCACCTGCTTTCTTAGGTCTTACTGCGGGAGCTGGTTCTTGAGTAGCCTAGTTCAGCTTGTACATTGATTTCACAAGCCCCTAACGAGACTTCTATCTCGTTGTGTGGCCAGCAGGAAGGAAGCTTCCACGAACAACTGGCTTGGTAAGGTTTCCTACTTTCGTTGTTGTGATCAAATTTGATTGGAAAGCGGGGAGTTCTTGATGGGAAGCAGCGGCCAGAGTCATTACGGTTCCAGAGGTTTAATGATCTTAATGATTCATGAAAAGAAATAGTTTGAGCCAGCGGTTCTATGTTAATCCGAGATCATCTTGATCTTCGTACGGAGCACCACCACACAGGCAGTACATTGTCACCTCCAACGCAGCAATCTGGAGCTCGACGTCTCCACCATGCTGCGACATTGCCTCAAGAAGTGCTCCCTCCCGGCAGTGCCACCATCGTCAAAGCATCTGAGATCGCAACTGTTTTGGTCAACTCAACTGCCCGCCTGCACATAACAAGATGGTTCAGAGCATGCTGCAAAGACCAGGGAAAAACATACTCCTGTGAAAAACATCCTGCCGAGAGAGCATGCAAAGCGCCTGTGAGAATATCGAGCTCTCTCTTGGATGTCTTGAGGCCATTGAACCCCACTGCCAAGTGCTCGGACACCCTGTCAACGTGCTTGCTCAGCCAACAAGATCCAAGACATTGGAAAGATTTGGAAAGTATTTTGGTATATTTTGTGGTAACAAATAAGCGTAGCTAATGATCAGCTAATGGCAGCTATTCCAACGTAGTCAGCTGCCTTCGTCTGAATCAATGCATCTGGCCCATGACGTCGCATGGCTTCCTCCACCCGCCTCAGAGTTCGCCACTGGTATCACAACAGGAATGTCTCAGGACTCCAGACCAGAAACCCTCCCATTCACACATCAAAAGCCAAGAAGCTCCATGCCGCCAACATCTGCAAATGCCCTCAATCCAGCCTGAAACGGAGCATCTGAACTTGACAGCTTCAAACTCCTGGGGCGCAGAACTGCAAGATTTGGGCACTGAGACTTCCGCCCAGCGATTCCCCACAAGACTAGACCTGGTGCAAAGCCGTTGTGCTGCTTGACATCTCCAGTTGGCGACCACATCCTAACAAGACCAAGCTTCGAACATGGCTTCGATGCCGGTCCTTGGGGCAGCACATATCTGACACCCCCCCAGCCACCAAACAATGGCAAGAAAAAATGCAAAAATACAAACATTTGAAACATGTTCAGTGCCAGATTGAAATCTCGAATATCAAGAACAAGGAGACCCGCAGAACTATACATGACAACATCCGAGAACCTGACAGCTGGACCAAGCTATCGTCAATGAAGCGAGCCATGATGCTAGCTGCAGCCCGGATCGCACCTGTCAAAACACTCTCCCTGTCAAGTGTGAAGGTTCCCGTAGTTCCCGTATGATCAACGCCCGCACCATATCAGCTGCCTGCTTCAACTAATGCAGCGGGCAGGTCTCGAACAGAGTCCATTGGCGAGAGAATTTTGGCCTTAGTTCCATCAGATGGAAAAGAAGAACAGCGGCGCGATGCACCTTCAAAATCTTCACGTCTACCTTTCTTGCTGAACAAAGACTTGAGGCCAGGGAGAATGGACGAAAGCCAGGCATTGGAAGTGGAACAGGAATGAGGGAAAGGTCGTTCTTTCTTGGACACATAGCTTAGCTGTTGGATCTGCTCGGCCAACTGTAATAACATCTAATGACACGATTGCGGAACAGAAGTGGAAAAGAATGGGCACAGTGATCTGCAACGGGGTTTCAACAATGTGCAAGAGAGAGCGCATCTCACGAAGCGTGAAGTTCCACCGATTACATGACGCTTTTCACCAATGCCAAGCGGTAATGGTGCCAATCATGCCTTCACCTAGCCACTCGCGGTGAAGCTATTGATTTATGTCTGCTGCTCAATATTTTTTGACTTGAAACCAGAACATCACCGAATGGGACGCCAACAGGAGGCTATGCATCATCAATGCAGGGTGTTGGTGCGCATGGGACACATACGTCGATGCCGACACTAATCACTAATAATGGAGCTATGTTTTGCCTGCAGTGCTGGTGCTGTTTCTCTTGCAGTTGCTGTGTCGTTGTCACTATCGGCAAGCACTTGCAAGACAGCAAAGCAGATTGCTAGGCATGGATGGCAATAGTGCATATTACCCTTTTGGTTCTGACTCTGATGGTCTTTACCCCTGCTTCTTTCAAAGGACCCACCAGGGGGCGGTCTGGGGGGTATGACTGGGTATTTCCTATGGCTGGTATTTTTGATCAAGTAGGAGTGAGCTAGCAGAAGCAGAGCATTTGACATCACTGCACCCAGGAGTTTGATGACTTCAATTGTTCTGAGGCAAGGGCAAGAGCCAACCAACCAACGCCATCCCCAGGGTTTTTGCATTCCTGCTCACATCTTGTGAAGCCCTGGCCCGAGTGAGAACATACACTGCCAACAGTCACAGACCTGCACCACTATAATTGTGGAACTTGCTCAGGCAATTGGCCTCAGCTGCCTGTTTCGCTTCTATCACCTGGCTTCGATGCAACTCCCACGCAACATGGTGGCTTTGTGATCATGCGGTTGCGGAGGGCGCCTCGTTGGAAGAGAGCTGCAGTAGCAGCTGTGGCACAATCTCTTTGCAAACAGCCTCTCCAAGTCGGAAATGTAGGAAACTTCACCGATCATGATGGGTCAAATTTCTTGACCCGAAACACGATGTGAATACTTACCAGACATTACCAAATTTACCAAATTTGTCTATCCCCGATCTTGACTCATACCTAGGACCTGGAGTCCTAAGATGGATCCCACTGGCCTCAGCACTGCATGCGGCCAGGAACAGACCGCAGAGCGCTCCCGGCGAACCCGCCGGGAGCTGCACAGGCTGTTCAGGCGGAGGCCCACCGCCTGAGCAAAGATCCCCCTATGATCTGGTGCTGCCCTGCTGCCATCATGAAATCTCCACTGAGGTTGCATGATCACACCGCCATGCACCACGTACATATCTAAATTTTAATCAATGGTGTTTCTGGCAAGTTCCTGTCTGGTCGAGGGAAGTTGATATCCGGTGACTACTGGTTCTTTACACTATCATCGTTGATGCGCAACTGCTTACTGCAGGTAATCGCTGCTGTAAGGCCGCGGGTGGTGCCTTCGCTTTCTGGCTTTACCTGCCGCTTGGTGCAAGAAAAATCGCCAAGAACAACCAAAAACCGAGAAAGCGTTTAAAGATGTTAAAAGCAGTTTAGCCGGTCCAAGAGCTAAGCAACAGCTGCAGTTGCAGTTTCCCAAAGACCAAACTTGCCGAGATCTAGGAGCCTGATCTGGGGGAGGGAACAAGTGTTACTTTCAGATCTGTTGATCTTCTCACATGCCTCTGCAGCGATGATTCTGGCCAAAGCTTCGCTCGCTCTGGCGCCAATCTCCTAGGTCCATCATAGGTCATGCTGTTATTGCAAGGCGTAAATCGATTTATGATTGTCTGCGCGCACCTTCAACCCTTGAGGGCCCCAAGAAACATCCCTCTATCAATGCCAGGACCTGCCCGTCCTTTGGCTCAGATTTGGATGCCATCGATGTCAGCAGCTGCCCCATGACCTGGGACTCAATAAATACCCAACTTCCAAGGATGTACCAAGGCCGTGCAAAAAAATGGCTTTCCCCAAGAGGCTGCAACATCTGGCTGCGCTAGTCTGGTTAACGCCACTTCCTCACAAGTGCCGCCATTGTCAACTCGAATCATCATAAATCATCAAGGCCCCTAACAATTTTCCTCGGGTTCTCATGCAAACATCGTTGAGGAATTCATCCCACGACAAATGTCCTGGTCATAGGCCATGTTTGAAATGGCTCTCATGGCTGTGAGCTGCACTGCCTGAGCTCATCAAATGACAACCTGTGAAGCACGGTCCATGGCAGCATCCGGCAATGCACTGAGTCTGCTGCTCCCTCTCTGCTATGCAAACGCACTGCTCTAAGCCTCGAGTTTTGATCTAAAGATTCACGACATTATTGCTGATTCCTGACATCTCTCCTGCCATTTTCTATGGGATTTGCAATAATGTGGTAAACCAAATAATGAACTTAATAAACCATCCCCAGCATCATCATAAATGGGTGGTACAAACCATCCCAAATGGTAGGTTTATGGCGTTTGTTTGCCAGTTGTACCCGTAACCCCTTCGATGCACCACTCAGGTGATGGCAAGGCCGGGAGCACTCGCTCGTCCTTGCAGGGCGCCGGTGCCAACAAACCACAAACGAATATAATGCGAGATGATGTTGGGTACATCCCAGGCATGGCTAGTTCAATAAAATTATATACGTAGTTATACATGTACGGACATTACAGTGCATGACATGACATGACATGACATGACATGACATTACATTACATGACATTACATTACATACATTACATGACATTACATTACATTACATTTACATTTACATTTACATTTACATTACATTACATACATTACGTTACGTTACGTTACATTAGATTATATTACGTTACGTTACATTACACTACACTACACTACATGAGATGACATTACATTACATTACATGACATGACATGACATTACATACATATATAATTATATATACATATATTGTTAATGTGTGTGTGCTATCAAGTAATTAAATGACACCAAGAGATTAGCACCGCATCACTGCTTGCACCGCTTCAAATGGCCTGGCCAACCACCCGAGCATTGGCATACGCCAGAGAGGAAAGCGCCTTCAGGGCCTTTGCCTTAGACGACAAGTGGATCTAACTTACCAATACAACATTTTTCATGTTTTTTGTATAGAAAATGATGAATAATGAAGATGATGATCATGATGATAATGATGATCATGATGATGATGATGATGATCATGATGATGATCATGATGATGATCATGATGATGATCATGATGATGATCATGATGATGATCATGATGATGATCATGATGATGATCATGATGATGATCATGATGATGATCATGATGATGATCGTGATGATGATCGTGATGGTCATGATGATCATGATGATCATGACGAGTGACGACGTTTGTATTTAGAATTTACGGCATTCACAGTGCATTTCCCATTGGCATGTTTGCCTACCAAAATGCACCCATTGATTATAGAAAAGGGACATCTACAGTATGGACGAGCGTGACTTCAAAACACGAAGACGCAAAAACAAACAGAGCTTCTGACACATTCTGCGGGCACTGCCTGCAGGCCATCGCTGTTTCTTGATGCCAAGGCCGAATGAAATGAATCAGTGCAGTGCTGGCCCTTTTTCACCATTGCTGCCTCGTATTCGGCCATGTGGACCAGGACCTTGGATGTTTGGATGCTTCTTACCGTTCTCAAGTGTTCTCACCACTTTTTCTGCGCCAAGGAAAAGGCATCTTGAAGATTGTCGCGGTTGAAGGCCTCCCGTGATGTTTCGCAGCTTTGCATTGGCTTTACATTACATCTTTGATTGGACGTCGATTCATGCTCCACAGGACCATGTCATGGCCTTCGCATCTCCAACTGGTGCAGGGCGAGGCTGGTGTGCCCTTGAATCGTTGATCTGACATCTTCATTGCAACTGATGGGTCTGATGGATCTGATGGATCTGCTCTGGGTTGCCCTGCCCATTGGTCACCTGCCCACTAGTTGCGTACCCTCGCGTTGGCCCCGATGATGCCTTAGAAGTGCTCCATGCTGAGACTTCAAGTGAACCAGGAGCAACTCCTTCTTTCACAGTCTGTCAAGGTCCGCACCCCGGCAGGCAACAACGGTTCAAAGCTCTCTTGAACTGCCTGAGCAGCAATTGGCATGGTGCAACTAGACGAGTGACCTGCAAATCCGCGCGGTCCCTTGCTTTTCTGAGAGGGGCACCAAGCCCCGCAACTGTTTGGACAGTAAGAGATTTTCCTGGCTCTGTGAAACTGAAACAGCTCTCAGGCTAAAGCTACATGAGGCGAGCCACCATTCATGAACTGTATGAGATCCATGCGCAAAATAAAGATCCGCTCCTTTTCATTCAATTGGAGCAAATACTTCTGCAGTGCTTCACCCTGTAGTCCGAGATACGCCGCCTCCGGTGCACAGGTCTAGTAGGATTACACCCATGAAGGGTTGATAAGCCACCCATTTGGGAATGGTTTATACCACCTATTTATGGTGATGACTGGGGGATGGTTTATTACTGCTTTACCCACATTCGGTCCTGAGTAGGGGTCTAAGCCTCCCATCGCCCGAGGGCCAGGCTCCGTTCTGCAAGGCCCGCTTGACGGACTGCAGCTCAGCTTGGGTGCTTTGCAGCTCGCTGGCGGAGGCCATAACTGCCTCACCTCGCACGGTACCAATGATGGTTGGGAGAGAACGGGATTCCCAGCCAATGGTTGGTGAATGTTGGCGTGGTTTACCCCAAATTTATGATAGTAATAAGACAATAAGATGATAATATGATAATAATATATTACAGTATAATTATAGTTATATGATAATATTATGATAACATTGATGCTATGTGAATATTTACCCAAAAAGTCTCCCAGTATGACCATATGATGACCATATATGATGATTATGATGCTAGTCCCCAATATCAAGGGTAGGTCAATAACCCCACCAAATGTAGGGAGATGAAGATGTAATGATTGCCAGCTGCGCCACAAATGTTCACAGTTGCCATTGTGAAAGTCGTAGCGAGAGAATTCAGCAAAACTGTCTGGGAGAGCGGCGAAAAGATAATCCTACCTACTGCGCCCCGATCCCAATGAACATGCTAACCGAACTGAAAACTGCAGCGAAACTACACTTGCCGTGCATTTGCAGACCGCCCAACGCTGGTGTGTTGACTTAAACA
Organism: Cladocopium goreaui; assembly: GCA_947184155.2. Lineage (NCBI taxonomy): Eukaryota > Dinophyceae > Suessiales > Symbiodiniaceae > Cladocopium > Cladocopium goreaui. Next base: position 814 of record CAMXCT020002288.1, on the reverse strand, counting down.
TCATTTTGCATTGGCAATTGAGGGCGGCCTCTTTTTGCCGGCACACCTTCTGGACAGCTGCAGGGTCAATACTGTGGATAAACAAGACCCATTCAGAATAAAGGCGCTGAACTCTTGGCAATGCACCTTGTAGTAATGACTGGCGAATATCTTTGCCATTCAACTTGCTGCCAAGAGGTCATGTGGCTACTAGAAGTTGTTAAATGTGTCTGGGGTGAAACATTGAAACACCAGTAACTGGTTAGCAGCGTCAAACCAGCTTGCTGGTCATTGCCACGATGCCTTTGGTGAAGTCCTGGGCTCATGCTGAATGACACAAGCGCAGCTTTGGGATTTGACACGGTCATGTTCCCAGTCCTCGAACATGTCAATATGGGAAACGTTCCTCATCGCCGCAATGGCCAAAGATGGTGAGCCTGGTGAGGCTGGTTGTGTTTCATTCCAATCTGCGATGACCTGGTCCGTTCGGTTTGCGCCACGACCGCCACCCGCATCGATGTGGCCGGCGGCCTTCAGGGGACATGGTCATTGCCTTTTTATCACAAGTGGATACGGTGAATAGCCTTTATGCTGAAACATGCTGAAATAGTTTTCAGATGTTATTAGCTCTTGTCGCAACTGTTGCTGGCTGCCTGGCTGTGGCATCCAGCTGTAGCAAATACTAGGATTTTATCTTATTGAACCTGCCTCGTCCAGGGCAGCGATGAGTTGCTCCAACGCTTTTGCTGCAGCCTCTGTCAAAGCTGCTTGGCCACTTCTGCGCGCTCCGGCCAAATCAGCCCTGGCCAGGTGCAAGTTACGGGCATGGAAGTTG
>CAMXCT020002287.1:52232-106122 GCA_947184155.2 Cladocopium goreaui | reverse complement strand
TGGGGGGATCTCGTAGTTCTCGGGGTTCCAGAGCCTGTCTTCACTTTGTGCGGCCACCCACCGGCGAAACGCCGGCGGAGCCAGCTCCTGCAAGGCGCTGGCCGTCTCAGAGTCCGAGGGTTGACGGTTGGGTGAAGATACTGTGCTATCAAAAGGTCGGCCTACTTCAAACAAATGAAAGTTGGGTTAGCTAGACTACCCTCTGGGGATGGAGTTCTTAACAAGGGGCTTCGCAAACCCCATAAAGCTCATCGACCTAGCCTTGGATCCTGCAATCAAAAAAGCCTACAATGCTGGTTATGTTTGAATCACTGCACCTGCTTCTTCAGCTCTGGCATATTTCTCGCCCTGGAGAGAGCATGTTATTGCATTCGTAGTCAGGTGATATGTTTGGGTGCTGCATTCCTGTGTCATTGTTTTGAGCCGATTGCAGGCCAGACACTGGTGCGACTGCTTCTCCGGGGAAGGCGAACGGTGCTGGCTCCGCCTGTTTGGGTGCGTCTGCGTGGCGCTTTTTCGGTTTCGGAAAATGAAAAATAAGCTTCGGTGGTATCCCCAACAGCCGCAGCATTTTATTTTTACAAATCTTTCTGAAACGTGCTGCGAAGACAAGCGCTGGAAACACCTCAGCTGGGTTTCCGTGAGTTAAATGGCCGCAAACCCTGTTGAACCTGACCTGGCTCTGCACCAAAATCCCAGACCTTCTCTGCACCAAAGCCTCCCGGAACCTTCTCCAGAACCTTCTCCAGAACCTTCTCCGGAACCTTGTTGAACCTAACCAGGTTCTGCACCAAAGCCTCCCACACCTTGTCCGGAACCTTCTCCGGAACCCTCCTGACAAGGCTCTGCACCAAAGCCTCCCGGAACCTTCTCCGGAACCTTCTCCGGAATCTTCTCCGGAACCCTGTAGAACCTGACCTGGCTCTGCACCAGAGCTTCCCACACCTTCTCCGGAACCCTGTTGAACCTGACCTGGCTCTGCACCAAAGCCTCCCGAAACCTTCTCCGGAACCCTGTTGAACTGGCTCTGCACCAAAGGCTCCCAGACCTTCTCTGCACCAAAGCCTCCCAGAACCTTCTCCGGAACCTTCTCCAGAACCTTCTCCAGAACCTTCTCCGGAACCTTCTCCGGAACCCTGTTGAACCTGACCTGGCTCGGCCCCGAAGCCTCCCACACCTTTTCCGGAACCTTCTCCGGAACGTTGTTGAACCTGACCTGGCTCTGCACCCAAGCCACCCAGACCTTCTCCGGAACCTTCTCCGGAACCCTGTTTAATTTGACCTGGCTCTGCACCCAAGCCTCCCAGCGACCTTCTCCGGAACCCTGTTGAACCTAAGCTGGTTCTGCACCAAAGCCTCCCACACCTTCTCCGGAACCTTCTCCGGAACCTGACCTGGCTCTGCACCAAAGCCTCCCAGACGTTCTCCGGAACCTTCTCCGGCTCTGCGCCAAAGCTTCCCAAGAACTTTTCCGGAACCTTCGGAACCTTCGGAACCTTCTCCCGAACCTCGTTGAACCTGACCCGGCACCTGCACCAGCGCGCACCGGAGCTATTCTGGGCTGAAGACCCCATTAGCTTACGCTGTTGGGGAATAAAGGCATTGGCATTTTGTGTTCGGGCTCCTGAGAAGCACAGGAAAAGGGAGAGATCAACAGAATATCGCCCGCTGGAGCGGTGATCGCGGCATGGTAACCCTCCCGCCCGCGGGTGCCTCGGGAGGCAGCTGCTTCTTCGCCTTTCTTGCTGTCGCTTTGGCTTCCTTCTCTCTTTTGCGTACTTCTTGGAGAGTCATCTCGTTTGCTACCTTTTGCTTCAGAGCCTCCGGATATTTTGGGCGTCACTCAAAATCCGAACGGGTCCACACCTTGCACTAGCACATGCTCTGCTGATCAAAATGTTCTCTCACCTGAAGCGGCAACAGAGCTTAAGAAATTAGATGAAATTAGAGGATATCAGAGGATGCAACTGCAAGCAAAAGTAAACACGCGAGGTTCTGGTGTTCGTGAGGAGCCCACGGGCTCGGCTTGTCTTTTGCAGGTTGGCAGGATACATCCTCAAGGCCCCCGAGCGAGACGCACATCATTGCTTTAGAGCGTTACCAAATGCAGAAGCGCCAGGCCGCTAAGCAAGTGCAGCTTACCCAACCCCCTGGCACGAAATAAGCAAATGGCAATACCATTGGTATACAAATGTTTTTTTCAACAGGTCTTTGTCGAAGGCGGTCGTGCCTCTAACCTCTCTTCTTCCAGGAGACATGTTTGAACAGCCGCCCTGCACTAGGAGGCGTTGGAAGCGCGATCTGAAATTAGTGCGCAGCTGTCACTGACAGGACTGGTTTCCCTGTTTGCTCCCGCCTTGTCGCGCCTGGTGGTTTTGAGGCTGGCCGCTTGCGCAAGGGCTGTTTCAACCGGCGAGTCATGCAGCGCCATTGATTAGATTTGACTTTGGCAGCTCCACATACGCATTTCAAAACCAGGAGACACCACCTCCTCATATTCTGCCTCTCCCAAAAACATGGGGCCATTTCTCAGCCAAGTAAATTGATGCCCTTCAATCACCTTTGTATGCCGAAGAAAAACGCGTAAATGGAAGCGGGGGAGCAAAGGGGAAAGCCACACGCGTTCCCTGAGCGCCGCGGTAAGCCGCCACAGCTTCTCAGTGAAGCCAGAAAGCACTTGGCTGCCCATGGTCGGCCGCTTCCATGCCTTGAAATCGATAGCAACCACCCACCAAGGGTTTCAAGCAGGCACAGCGACAAAACTATTGCACATTTGCAAGAATTTGAAAATCCTCTACTGGTTTCAAGGGGAAGCGAAAAAAACCTGCATTTCTAAAAATAATAAAATCATTGTCAGCAAGCTGTCAACAACTGGTTGATTTTTCTGTTCCGACGAAAAAGAACCCATTATATCTTGCTAATAATTTGTCAAAACCAGTAGTTTCGCACAAGGCGGTGGCAAAAGTTTCTAAGGTAGGACACCTGTAAAGCCCACTCAGCAACAAAACATGAACCCAGGGCTGTGGACCATGTTTTCCCCAAGTTCGTTCCCAGGGTAGCCGGGGATGCCTGGGATGCCTGGGGTGCCTGGGATGCCTGGGATTCCTTGTACCCCCCAGTGTGGGGACTTCTTAGTAGGTTCCTGGCATGATGTAAATCCTGCAAGTCTTTCTCTTGAGGCCCTAGCTGGGTGATTTCAATTGGGTGAATAGTCATAATCAACTAACTCATTGAATGTTACTATGTACCAATGTATTTGTCAATGTATTTGTCAATAATTTGTATTTGGCATTGGCATTGACCGGCTTTGAATATTTCAATTCATGGAATCATGGAATCTTTCAATCTTTGAGCGTCTTGGATCGATTGTCAAAACAATCAAAAATACCCTGGTATTTTGATGATCACAATGGGCCAATGAGGGCTGAGTAAAATTGAGTCAAGGCCAGCTGATAGCCGATGCGATGATAATTATGTTGGCGACGATGATGCTGACCATGAGGGTGCTGAGGGTGACTATGATCCCCAAGTAGACAAGTGGTTGGTGTGATGCATGGATGGCAGAGCGAATCCACTGATGGACCGAAAGGTGGTTGGAGTCGTGTTTTTTGGAACGGTTGCAATGGTTGCAGTGGCCACCTCAATTCAGCCCCAAAATTGCCAAATTTGCGGGCCGAGAGCCCTGCCCAGACAGCTCCAAAATGGCCAAATTTGAAGCCCACGCCCTCCAGATTCAGCCCCAAAATTGCAAAATTTGAGGCCCAGTTCCTGCCCAGATCCAGCCCCAAAATGTCATTTGTTTGCGTCAAAGGTCTGCGATTGTCAGCTGCATCTCTGTGTGTGTCTGTGTCTCCACCTGTTCCTGCCCTGACCCGCACAGCTTTCCACCAGTACCCCATTCACAATTGCACACGTGTCCATTGTTTGGACGTGTCTGGATGGAACAAGTCACGTGAAACTGAGCTACAGTCCACGGGCACGTTTGTTGTGGCACTTTAAAGTCTCGCAGCAAAAATCGACGCATGTGTATATATATATATATATATATCATATATCACTTATCATTTATAATATTTATATGAATAATTCTTGTTGCACATATTTGGGAAATGCCTCCTTGCAAAAGCGCCAAGTCCCTCCAAGATGGAACGGCTGATCAATTTAGGCCACCTTTATCTTCCTGCGCTGCGCTGCTTGTTGCGCAGTGTGTCACAATGCTTATTGATTATTGATGAGTATTGCATGGCTTATAAAGTATTATACAATATTAGACAAAGTCAGCGGCATATCTCCCTGGCCACGCTTTTTCCTTGTCAAATCTGCTTGAATTGCTGGCGGGCCAGGTCTGGACAAATGCAAGGGCAAATTTGGTGGTCAAAACCCCTCTTGAACATCCCAAGAAGCAAACTCAAGAATCGTCGTGTTTTACTTGCGTGCCCTGGTTCTGGCAGGTTTTTGGATTTTTTGGCCAGAGTATTGTTTTATGTCTTGGGATGTTCAGTCTTGACCTGTCACATCGCCGAAAATTGGACGAAGCCCAAATGGGACATCTTCGAAAACGTGCTCGCCTGGCCGGAAAAGGATAGCAGGATATCAGTGCCTTCGACAAAGAGAGGAGAAAAATGGAGAAAATTGTTTCCGAAGTTTCAGGGTCTCAAAGACACAGCCCTTTCAACAAAATGGCAGCGATTGGCATCATTCATTTTTCCATGGTTGGCTTCATGTGGGGTACAAGGGCCTTTTTCGGGGGATGGGGCACCCTTCGAAAGGGCTGAAACCGTGAATGTGTGTGTGTGTGAAACACCTGAAGAGATGAGAAACTTCTAACAGTTGGTTTGCGTTTAGTTTCAGCAGGGGGGTGGAGCAGGCCTGCAGAGCTCCACTTAACAAAGCTCTCTGCAGTGCCCTGAGGATGTCACTGGAGACGTCCAGTGACGTACCTGCACAGTTGTGATCACCTGTTGTTCAGGGTTTGCTTCCATTCAATTTTCAGTGTGATGATGGGACGAGGCTCAACCCAAGAACCTCCAAGTCCTTTTTTTGCAATTTGCTGCACCGTTGCCGCAAAATGTCAATTTGGGAGCGATATGGTTTTGTTGACAGGGAAGGGTCAGCTTCCAAGTTTCTCATTCTGCACTGGCTATGGCGATGGTAGCTTTTTGATACTTGTCGGTTCCCTTCATCGACCCACTCCTGTTAGGTGTAATTGAAATGTTTTTGCACGTAAGACGCGTTCCACAACAAAATTCGCAATGGCAATTCTGAGTAAGTGCGTGACTCATGCTGGAGTCGTCAAGATGGCATGAATACCTTTCTAGGTAGGAAGTTCGAACCTCCGACCTGATCTCTGAATTTACAATTTTCAACTTGGTAATTCGTTTAAGTGAAACAATTGGCCTTTTCCTCATGTCTCACTGTCGAATGATGCGTGTTGAACTACGTGCCGCTGTGCCTGGCTTCACTTTTTTCAGAGCGCTTGCATAGCTGGAAGCCGCGACAACATCTTCATTTTCCGCGCTGCTCGAGTGACTGCTCAGTTTTATCGCTATTTGAACATGACAAGGTCTAGGCTTCAGGACATGCCTTTCAGGTGTCACCGGGGTCCTGGGGTCGGTGACCAATGAAGACACCTCCCCGGGACCCGTGCAAACGTACCTGCGGGACCGTGGTGGCCACCAGCTGCGCATACAACTCCATATATATATATATACATACATACACATGTAACTAACCTAATTGCACGTTAGGGGGCCCAGTGCCCGACGGATCACTTAAAAGATCCACTCTTGTCTAATGTGAAACATCTGAATAGATGTAAAACTTCAAGCAGTTGGCTTGCATTTAGTTTCAGCAGGAGAGTGGAGCAGGCCTGCAGAGCTCCACTTAACAAAGCTCTCTGCAGTGTCCTGAGGATATCACTCGCGACGTCCAGTGACGTACCTGCACAATTGTGATCACCTGTTGTTCAGGGTTTGCTTCCATTCAATTTTCACAGTGTGATGATGGGAAGAGGCTCAACCCAAGAACCTCCAAGTCGTTTTTTGCAATTTGCTGCACCGTTGTCGCAAAATGTCAATTTGGGAGCGATATGGTTTTGTTGAAAGGGAAGGGTCAGCTTCCAATTTTTTCATTCTGCGCTGGCTATGGCGATGGTAGCTTCTTGATACTTTGCCGGTCTCTTCATCGACCCACTCCTGTGAGGTGTAATTGGAGTGTTTTTGCACGTAAGATGCGTTCCACAACAAAATTCGCAATGACAATTCTGAGCAAGTGTGTGTGTGTGTCAAATTTTCTTCAAGCACACCTCTGATTTTTGTTTGCCTTATTCTCAATGCGGATTCTATCCATAGGTGCTTTTGCTGTCTATGTGAGTTGCCACTTGACAGAGTTGGGCCACGCCAGGGCGTGCGGGAAAAAGCGACACCCTACCCAAACAACAAAAAACAACAAAAAAACAAAGTCAGACCGCGCCTTTTGGCTCAAAGTTCAGATTTTCCCTTTAGAAGCGGCAGCTTTCCCAGAAGTTTCTTAGCCTTGCGAAAGTGGTTGCTCAACTTCTTCGGAAATCATAGGAAATCATCTTCGTCTGACTTGGCGTGAAATCATTTGAACTGGTTTAAATGCAAAGTTCACTACTTAACCGAAACTTATGAATCATTGAGCTGATGAAGAAAAGCGCAAACAACACATGGAGTTCCAACGTTGGAAAACACTGCGTGGCTCGCAGGGACCATTCTGCGCCTTGGGCCAAGCTTTCAACGTGGCCTGGAACTCCTGGAGGAGAAAGCGGAGCGTCTTTGTAGCGTCTTTCAATATTAACAAAAAATTATTATATCATGGCAGGTCAAACATTTAGTCAAATCGCCCAGGGGAGCGAGCACAATACTTGACCGCTAAGCATTGCAAGCCATTGCGCAAAGGTGCATTTTGCCGTCTTTCTATCATTAAGTTAAACTTAACCAGTGTGAATTAATGCTCATTAATTTGATGCGCAATTCCTTTCCACATACACAACCCGCTTGAGCGTTTCAAATCGTGGAGTTGGTCCCCGGTCGTGCTCCGTTTGCTCCTGAGGAATTGCATTAACGCCATGGAATGCCCCTAGGACCAACCCGATGGCCACTGCTCGCGCTGCATTGTCACCGCCAACCATCGCATTGGCCTCAAAGAAGTTATCAAAATTTGAGGAAGTGATCAAACAAGGCAGACCAAGGCAGAGAATTGAATCGAATCGTCGGATCATTTTGAAAAGTTTGAGTTTCGGTCTGGGTATTTGGAGTTCTGCAGCTTAAGTTCCCCGGCTTTGAGCCCAGCCACCAGGTCATCTTGATACCTGTGTCTCTTGTATACTTCGCTGCGCGGCTGTGTCCAAAACGTGACAACTGATGCAAACAGCAGTCCCTCTTATCACAATCGCATGCAAGTCATGCAACCTAATATGTTTAAAATGCACAACGATACACTGTTGCACATTGAACGAAAAAACTGTTTACCTTGGTTTACCTTGGTACACATTGATTGTGAGGCAGGCGGCTTCAAAATTATGTAGATGCTCCCAGGCAGAGTTCCTTCAGTAGGAGATGCCTTGCCAACCTCACTGCAAAAGGCTCAATCAAAACGAACCAGGAACGAAGGCCAAATAAGTTAATATAGCAATGGAGTAGCGCCAGCTTTTACCCCTAAACATCCGTCAATACTTAAGCACAAAGAGCTGCAGGAAGCCACTAATGTCTTGACATGCCATGTACAGCTTCGCACACCCCCGCAGAAGGAAAATTCGGCAGGAATGTTTCCTCTGCCTCATTCAGTTTTCGTCAGTCCTGCAGCTAACGCAGCCGGCTCAAGCTCCAGGTTTCGCTTCGGGCGCCCAGAACCATAATTTTCGTCGGCATCGCTCGTCAGCTCCATCACCCTGGCTCTCAGTCCTGGACCTCCAGCCGGTATCAATCTCATCGCATTGTCCTCCGCAGCTTCCCTGCCTTTCATCCATCTCTTCACTGCGCTGACTGCCGTCCACGGCATTGTCATCGCGGCCCACAGGACACAGAACATCAGCCCATAGAACATCAGCCCATCGAAAAACCATGTCTCGGTATCCTTGCTATCCTTCTTCTCAAGCCTTGCCGGCTGAACCATTCCAAGTGCTGTCACCACTTGGATCACACTTTGGCATGGAGCTTGCCGACTGTTTTTACCACGCTTGAAGTCATACGGGTCTTCTCTTGCTCAGTTGCCCTGCACTCTGTCTTCTTGAGACTATCTTCATCTCTCCTCTGAAATTCTCCAGCTTTGCAACTGGTCTGGCAAAGCTTCCATTCCATCGTCAGCCACATCGCCATTTGCCCTCACTGCTAATGAAAACTTCTTCTGGCGCAGCACCTGTTGCACCCACAGGCTCTTTACTTCTAAGTGCCTGACTCTTCCTGCTGCTTGCCTCTGGAAACTCCTCTTGCCGCACTTGAATCCAAATGGACTCGCATCTTGGTTGGCATCCCCAAGAATCCAAATAGTTGGCCGTACAGTAGTACAGTGATAGAACAATCCGTCGATCAAGCCAAAAACGCAGGTGCTGATTTTGGACCCTCCACAGGCTGTTGGTTTTCGCCTCCTCTTGCAGTTTCCCCAAGGTGTGTCTGAGTAGCACTCCAGAATACTCCAGATATTCTGGGCTTCCTCCAGCTTCGAAATCCTCTGTGGATTGGGCGCCTTGCAAGTCCCGCCTTGCATGTCGGCCACCTTGAGTTCTTTAATGCCCGTCGTCAATTCACGTATGGCGTATTGGCAGTCTGCCGATCCTGGCGCCATGTACATCAGCGTTCCAACCGCTGCCCTGTTCAGCAATTCAGCTTCTCTTATCTTTGGCAGGTGCCCTGGCTCCTTTTGCTCCTTCTAGGTGCAAGAGCTTCTTGACGCGCATCCTTTCCCTAGGTACTCTTCCTCTTGAGGTGGTAGTACAGCTTTCCACCTGGCATGTTGTGCCAGGGTATTTCAGATGCGGCCTCTTTCTATTACAATCCCTGCTGCGAACTCGACCCACTAGCGCCCTTCCACCCTCCTGCCAGACCATTCTTTCAACAATTCCCACATCACTTATGCTGGGCACTGGCTTGAACTCAACTGCCGTGAAGAGTACTCCAGTTGCTGTCACCGGCCTTCAGCTTCTCGGGCGGTCCTCCTTCATATCTGTCCTCTATCTCAACCTCCAGCTTCTTTCACCGTTTGACTGACTCCTCAACCGCTGCTCGGTAGTCTGTCTCTTCCTCTCTTCTGAGAATCCTGATCCACTTGCATTGGGGTTTGACATCTCAGCCCTTTCTTGGCTTTCTTGCCGCTTTCCTCTTTCTTTTCCTCTGGCTCCTCCGTTGCTTTGTTCTTTGGCGTTCCTCTTGCCATGGGCAGCGTCTTTCTTCCTGTGACGCCTGCCTGTGGCTTTGGTGTTGCTGCACTTGCTTTCCTTGGTCGGCCGGTCATTGTCTCTCGGTTCCATTGCGCACCCCGCATCGGTATGATGGCTTCTGGGATCCATCGCAGCTTCTCCTCAAGCCATCTTTCTGCGCGTGCTGAATGCACTTTGTTGGTGCTGCCCACCAAGAACTGGTCACTTTCATTCACTTTTCCAAGGAATACGCCTCGCCCAACTGGAGTCTCCTTTCAGCTGGTGTCCGCTAACACTAACCTTTCTGCTGGACGAAGAGTGCAGCACCTTGAACAACAGCACTGCTCCAAATGCGAAGATTTGGCCCGTGTAACGCGCTGGCTCCCACATGCTTCTTCGTAGGCTGTCCTCATGTTGGCTTTGATGCCAAACCGTCCTCTGGCCCAGGCTGCATGTCTCATCATCCGTGGTCATGCATTCATCGCTGAAATGATCTTTTCCTCCAGGTCACTCCTCAGGGTCACCAAGTCACCTTTCTCAAGGTCTTTGGTGCTGCCCCCACCGCTCCCCCTGTTAGTAATTCGGTTGTTTTCAGGCGATTTATCTGGTTATCAGCCGTATTGGCTTTGTGATTGTTAATCTTTTGGGGGAAATCGTTTATTAGGGTTTGGGGCCCCTGTCAAAACCCCACTCGGGTGAGCGACCAGTCGCGGACACCTCCTCGTCGTCGCGGGATCCGTGGTGGTGCTCCTGCGCGTCGCAAGCGATTGGCGTGGGTGAGCTGGAACCTTTCGCAAGAAAGACAGTGGGACGAGAAACCAGTTGCCCACGCAGGTGGGCAACAGCGTCCATTGTTTTCTCCAGCGCTTGGGAGCCGGAGTCAAGTGACGACGAAGTTGATCAGACTGAGAACACTCAGGATCCTTTGACTTACCCTTCAAGGCCTTTGTCTCAGTCAACTTCAGAAGTCACTCGATTGGTCCCAAGACCCAAGGGTGTTGCAAAGTCATCTTCATCCTCATCCAAGCCATCGGTTGCGTCGGGTCCTCATGCAAAGGCATCTCAGGTGACAATTTCTCGGTCAAAATCCTCTTTTGAGAGCAGTCCCAAAGGGTGAAGCAGCATCTTCTTCGAAGGGATCGGCAACTCCGAAGTTTTCTGCGGCATCATCTTCAAAGGGTTCAGTTTTTGTTGAACCAACTGCGAAGTCAATCTCTAAAGGGTCGGTACGACCGAAATCTCCGGAAAAGGGTTCTTCATCTAAAGGCTCTGCGAAGTCGAAGTCGATGGAGGGGAGCTCATCTTCGAAGGGATCTGCATATCCCAGGTGCATTGATACGTCATATCTTCAGGGTGTGAAGTGCTGGAAGTTTGACGATCACGACAACTTGGTGGAGCAGCAGCTTTCTTCGATTCCGGTAGCGTCAAACGGAAAGATTGTGGCGTTTGATTGGCATCAGGTCACCGATACTTATCGAAGGCATTTCAAGCTGATTGGGACACTGCAGAGTTACCTTCGGTTCTTGACGTTTATCATCAAACGGTTCACAGTTGTGGACAATTTGACAAGGTGATTATTTTGTCCCACGTTGAGCGCGGCGAAAAGAATTTGGAGTTCCGCCTCAGGTCCACTCGGGTGAATCGTTTGCCTGTTGACCTGGTTTTCGTAACTGAGACCAGGACCGGAGCCGGGGGCAAAGCAGCTGTTTTACAAGCGCTTTTGGGTGATCGGAACATCACACGGTCAGTGTTGCTTGACAACAATTTGCAAGTTTGTTCTGAGATTGAACGGGTTGGTGGCATTCCTTTGAACATCAGAACTCAGCGAAGGGAGCACTGGTCGGGTCGTGCAGCTTGGAACATCGGAGATCGTTTGCAGTTTGTCGAAGAGTGGCTAAGCCAGTGATCAGTTTCAGCAGCGCCATCATTTTCATTCGGGGCAGGCAGAGTTTTCTCAATTTCTTGATCTGTGGTTCGGCTGCAGGAGCGCCTCCACAAGGTTGGGAGTTGGCCAGGACTCCTTGTCAGTTTGGAAGTGATTTTAATTCGAAGGTTTCTCTCGATTTGCATTCGCCTAGTTTCATCCGATTTGCTTGAAGCATTTCACCAGCCGAATTTTTGACTTTCATGGTCTTTTCTCAACTCATTCGTTAGGCACATCAATTTGCTTTGTTTCGAAGTCCTTGGATCCTAATATCGGCACTTTGCTTGCGGATCTCAAGGTGTATTACCACGTCAGGTGCCGAACTTTCATTTGGATTGTGCCAGTTTTTAGTTTGAACGCATCCGATAAGTTCCAAAGAGACCATTTGTCCCGAACATCCGTCAGTCAATCACTTCATTTTCCGAGCTTGTCCCTAAGAGATTTGAGTTTGATTGTGTTGTGGTTGAATCAATCCAGATATCAGTGTACCAATTCTCAGCTAGGCTGCATCGCGCCTCTGAGAGTCGAGTGAAAAGGGCAATTGGTGTTGGGTGTTGATGTCTTCTGGCCCAACTGACCCAAGTTCGTCACTTCTGAATTTGTCTTCAGATTCCATGGAAGTTCCTGCGATGGTTGCTGGTAGAAGTTCATCAGCCTCCTCAACTGGGCATAGGGTGAGTAGCAAAACCCGAAGAGATAGTCAAGGTAAGCCTTTGGCCATCAAGGACGCACAAGGGAGAACTTTGGTTTCTATGAATCCATCCAAGAGGGGTTCCCGTGATGTGGAAATGGGTCCAACTCCAGAGGGTTCTCCAGGTCCTGCGGGTGTAGCTCAATCATCCACCACTCAAGTGTTGCATTTGCATGATGAAAGATTTCAAACAGTCATCTTGGAGTTAGTCCTCAAGAGTTTGGGGCAGTCTTAGCTCAAGCTCAACGTCTTTTGGATGAACCCCGCCCTCGCGCATTGCATCTTGAAGGTGTTGCCCAGGAAATCCATGATAGAGCTTGCGAGCAGATCCAAAAAATGAAGAGTATGGTTGAACCCCTTTACCAAGCATGCCAATCAAAGGACTTGACGATGCATGGTTTGAGCAATGACTTGGGTGCTCTTCAAGATGAAGTTGCTTTGGCCATAAGGATAGTGAAATTCAAAGGTTAATGACCGAGTTGAGTGTTGCGAAGCAGTCCCTGGCTTCTTCCCTTGAAGTGCGTGAGCAACTGCAGGCGAGTTTGGCTGCCTCTAGCGCCGCTCGCATTGGAGATAGAGTTCCAGTGCCTGTCCATCATTCAGTTCCGCCGGTCGATGTTGAAACACAGAGTACAAACAATGCCATTCTTGAAGCAATTCAATCTTTGTCAGCCAGATTAATTAGATGGTATGTCAAGCCGCCGTGTTGACGCTGTCCGCAAGGCCGTCAACCTGAGCCAGTTGATCTACATGGCCGAAATGGAGCGGGCGTCTCGTCTCTCCCCTCAAGTGGGTTGCCGATTCCCGGAAAATTTCCCAATGAGCCTTTTGGGGGTGATCCTGGTGATGATGGTGAGGGAGAAAATGGTGAAGAAGAATTGATTCAAGATGGTTCCCCAACAACTGAAAGGGAGATTGTTGATCCCAGGACGTTACAACATGCAAAGCTGGACCCGATCCCAAACACCGCTGCTGATTTCAGGAATTGGAAGAGCACCCTGATTTTGTTGCTGGGCCAGTTGGATATCAGTGGTTCGGATTATTTGACGTCTTGGGTATCTCAAGCATTTAAGGTCAACACTGCTGAGTTGTGCGCTAGTTCTTCTGAACTTGTGCCACGCCTGGATCGTTGGCTGGCTTCTGAACTCACCAAGGGGTTGACAGGGGTTCCTGGCTTGCAATTCAAGGTGCAGGGTTACATTGAGCGTTGTACACGTGATGGGACCGCTCCACGCGGTCGTGCAGTGCTTCACATGGTCTCTCGTCACTTTGACTTGGATCGCGACCGTGGGTCGCTGATTACGTCTCAATCCATCTTTCAAGTAGAATTGCATGGCTACTCAACTTCGGACTTACAAGATTTTTCTGCACAGGTCATGAAGGTTCTCAACAGCATTCCTCATGATCAGTGGCCGAATCAAAGAATGCTTGGTGAGTTCTTGTTTCACAAGTTGAGAACAGTCAGAGGCCTTGAGAGAGTGATTGATGAGATCAAACGGTCAGCAGATGACTCACCACTGGGACTTTGATTTCTTGTGGTCTAGATTGCAAGAATTCCTGGTTGAGGAAAGGGAGGATGCCAATGCAAAGTCCATAGAACAACCCCTCAAAAGCCCAAAGAGATCAGCAAATGTCCCAAAAGCAGAAACCCCGGCCGTACCGGCCAAAGCTGCTTCAGCTGCTCCAACCAATGCAAGTGCAGCCGCAGCTCCTCCATCAAAAGCTGTGCCAAAGAAAGCTGATGCGAAGTCACCTCCGAAGGGAAAATCAAAAGGACACGGAAAACCATTGAGTGCGGAAGACAAGGCCAAGACGCCATGTATCTTCCATCAGATGCCATCAGGTTGTGTGCATGGTGCTAAATGTGCCTGCAGTCATTCGAAAGCTCCACCTCCGAAGCCAAAAAGTGAGGGTAGCGCAGATCCAAAACCAAAGCCAAAGACTGCGCCGGCTGCAGCTGCCAAGACCTTGGCGACTGTTGCCATCCTTGCTGCAACAATGCTTCAGCCATCCCAAGGCTGGACAGGTTGAATGGGCTGCGGATTCAGGTGCTGGAAGACATTTGACTTCCTTTGAGGCTCTGAGCGACCAAGGTTATGACCGTTCTTTCTTTGATGGTTTTTCCCATCAGTCTCATGAAACTCTTCGATTCTCGACAGGTAGTGGCCAGAAAGATACATCCTTGTCCATTGGTTTTCAAGATCGCAATGGCTTATTTGGGAAAGCCAATCACTTTATCCTGGACTCATGTCCCATGGTGCGGTCGATTGGACTTGATGTCGAGCAAGATGGACTTGGCTTCATTTGGCTTCCTGGTTGTAAACCATACTGCGTGCGTAACCCTGCCGAGTGTCATGTTAGCTGTAGTGAAGATAACAAGTTCTATGCATCAAGAGTTTCTCAAAATGCGCTCTTATTTCAATCCAATTTTGAAGTGATACCTGGAGTTCCGGCCGCCGTTGAACATCCGGCCGGCGACTTCCATGTTGAGACGCCTCCTGAACTTCTTGACGAGCCAGTAGTTCCTGATCCGTCAGTTGAGTCTGCTGTTGAGCCTGGAGATTTAGGAGAACGCTCTTCCAGAGCTGCTGAAGTTAGGGAAGTCGCTCCCAGAGGAACCTCTTCTGATGCTTTCTGATGCGGTTGTTCGTGCAAGAGCCGAAGCTGTTTCAATTGAACATCGGATCAATCATTTCCCAAAGCATCCCTTGTGCAACATTTGCAATCGTGCCAAACTCTTTTCAAAGAGGATTCGCAGTCATCGTGTTCCCGACCCAGGGTCAGACTTGCCAGGGAGTTCAAGGTTTGGTGAACAGGTCGCAGTTGATCACATGGTTATTTCAAAGTCTTCAGGAGGGAAGGAGTTTCTTGTTTTGATTGTGTACGGCTCATCTAGTGGGATTGTCAACGCATATCTAGCATCATCAAAAGGTTCTGATTTTGTGTACTCTTGTCTCCGTCATTCTGTTGGCCTGAGATTCAAAAACCCAGACACTGTTTGCCGAAGTGACGCTGCTCCAGAGCTTGTGAAGGCGATCCATGATTTGGGATGGTTGCCGGAAACGGCATTGCCTCGAAGATGGCCGCATAATTCAAAGTGCGAGCGTATGATCAGAACATTTGAGGAATGTTGCAGATGTTTACACCTTCAAGCTGGCTTTGCGGTTTTGCCCAAGGTGTGGCCGATCACTTTCAGGTATGCGGCAGTTGCAATCAGCATTGACAAGTGGGAGAAAGCCTTTGGAACTGAATGCAAGGGTCCAAGCTATGCACTGGGTCAATTGTTGTTTTATCGAACCATCGAACCAAATCTCAATACAAACCAAAGCTGGATCCGAATGCATCACCAGCACTCATGGCTGGGTGGAAGTTGGAATTTGGACTCAGGTACAAAGGTGTTTTGACTCTTCTGGACTATCAAGCGTTGCGTGAGGGGAAGATTGTGTGCGTTCAAGCTCCTGACAGGGAAGTGTACACACGTGACAGGGTGACTTTTCCATTGTCTGATGTTGCGGAGAAAGCACTTGAGAATTTTGCTGATCCCTCAACTGATGGTTTGGAACATCAAGATCCTTTGCCCAATTCCTTTCATTGAAGACACGCCTGAAGTCAGAAAGAAAACCAAACGAGTTTACATCACCGTTGGCCGCATTCAGCGGTTGGGTCCTACACCAGGTTGTCGTGCCTGTTTAGCATTTACTCCGAATCACACTCCTGAGTGCGTAGCTAGACATGAAGAAGCTCATGGTCATGCTTCGCCTGTGCCTACACCTCGTGCACAGGGTGAGTTGGAAGAACTGCAAGATGAGGTTTTTCCACCTGGTTTGGATATTGAACATGAACCTTCCATTGCATCTCATGATCCATCCAGAAGATGTTCCAGAAGAGGATGAAGATCCCATTCATGGGGTTACTTCAGGTGCGGCAGTTACTGCAAGCATCGCGCGCGATGCAGCTACAGTGTTGCCTCAAGATCATGTTCAAGAGTTGTTTCAGGATTCTTTTGATCAGGGGGGTCAGATCGGTTGCCTTGGTGCCACGTCGACTCCAGAAAAGAGGATTCCAAAACATGGCAAAGGTAAACACAATCATGTTGGCAAAGATATTTTGTTCGAATTTGCGTGTGCCAAAGACTCTAACCTTGGTGAAGTTGGACATAAGAATGGTGTGAGAGTTATCCGGCTGTGCAAGGAAGACATCAACTTGGAAGATCCTCACAGTATCGAGCAGCTCATTGCTCAGGTTGGCGCTCCGAAAGGATGCTCTATCCACGGGTCCATCGGATGCAGGCCATGGAGTCAATGGCAACACTTAAACCGGACGAAGTATCCCAAGCTGGCGGCAAGGATCAATCAAGAACAAGCGGAAAGCGCTGCATTGGTGGAACAATTTATCCGGGTAGCTGACATCTATGGTGGAGATTGCGGTTTCGAATGGCGGCGTTATTGCAATGGTTGGGCATTACCATCGATTCAATCGTGGATTCTTGAGCGGAACTTGCATTCTGCGACTTTCAATGGATGTACTGTCGGAGTTGAAGCCGATGGCCAGCCAGCAAAGAAGCCTTGGAGGTTCATCACATCTTCATTGCGCTTGGCCGACAATCTTGCAGCCTTAAAGTGTACTCACAGTAAACATGCACCACTTCAAGGTAAATGGGCTAGGATGTCAGCATTTTACTCAGAACCACTGTGCAATTTGATGATCAACTCTTTGTTTCCTCATGTTGCCAACCAACACGTTTTCAGCATGCCGTGTAATGCTTGCTCACGACAATCGCATCGTCAGAAGCTTGTGAAGGGTCATCCTTCAGTGCCTTTGGATGTGTTAATGGCTGAAACTGGTTGTCATGAAATTAGAACTCCTGCGTTTGTGCAGGAAAGAAACTGGACCGCAATGAGTGGAAGGGCCATCCAGAAGCTCTCAAAGCCATTGAAAATGAGAAACAGGGTCTTCTTGCCAACGGGACATGGGATGAATCCAGCATTCGTCCAAAGTCTGAGATTTTAGCTATGGCTCCATCAACTGGCAATAAGATTCACATCTCTCATGGTTATTGTGAGTATCAAAAGTTTTGAAAAGCCATCCAGCGATTGGATTGTCAAAGCTCGGATTGTGTTTCGAGGGGACGCGGTCAAGGATGAGGAGGATCAAACAGCAGTATTTGATGACATTGCAGCCTCAGCTCCCACCAGCCTTGGTGGACTCAACTTGATTGTGGCTTATGGACTCCTTGATGGCAATGAACCTCCCACCAGCGATTGCATCAAAGCAAATGTTCAGTCTCTTTTGAGTTCATCCCAACCTACTTATGTACTTTTACCCATCGAGTTGGTTCCAGATCATGCTAAGCATATCCATCAGCCTTGCGCCCCACTCATCAAGTTATTGTACGGTCATCCTTTGGCCAGTGCGTCTTGGCAGAACCATCTCTCGAAAATCCTTGCCCAGGAATTAGGGGGGTTTGAATTTGAACAGCTACCATCATGCTTTTATTTTCCAAGTCTTCGTTTGGCATTGTCGGTTTATGTGGACGCCTTGACATTGTCTGGTCCCAATGCCAATCACTCCAAATTTTGGGAAGTCTTGAGAAAAGTTGTGCAACTTGAAGATCCAGCGCCACTTTCAAAGGTGTTGGGGAGAGGTCACATCAAGCATGATGGAGGTTTAGCTCTTCACCCCACTGATTTTGCAAGGCAGTGTGTCAAACTTTTCGAAGAACTTTCAGGGAAACGTGTCAAACATGTTCGCACTCCTCATGTGGATTGGGGTAATCTTTTGGCTACTGATCAGGCTGACGGAGGGCAGTTATCCAACGTCGCCGCCAAGCTTGTGATGAAGTTTATGTGGCTTGGTCGAATCAGCAGACCAGACCTTATGGTAGCGATCAATGTTTGTGCAGGTCACATCACCGCATGGACCGTCAATGATGACAAGCGTATGACCAGGCTTGCTGGCTATGTTGCCGCAACTCTGGACCACTGTCATATCATGCGTGTTCTTGACAAGCCGTCTGACCTGTGATTGTCAGTATACGCTGATGCCGATTTTGGCAGTGCACCCGATATGAGATCAACCTCTGGGTACCTGCTTGCACTTGAAGGTCCACGATCTTTCGCATTAATTCTATGGTGTAGCAAGCGGCAGCGTGCAGTTTCGAGATCAACCACCGAAGCTGAATTCGTTTCATTGTTTACATCTTTATTTACTGAAGCAGCGCCGTTGCTTGAGATTTGCCAGCAGCTCATCACACCTGAGATTGTGCTGAATTGCTACGAGGACAATCAGGCTGTTCTCGCCATCATTGCCCGAGGGTTCTCACCCAAGTTAAGGCATTTGAGCCCGTTTCATAAAATCAACGTTGCTTCAACCTGTGAGGCTTTCAACGGGCCTGACATCAATGCAGAATACATTGAGACGCTTAAGCAGCGAGCCGATGTACTCACAAAGTCCCTGTAAGTGTGTCTGCGTGGGATTCTGCACTCAAGCTTCTTCACATAGTGCCGCTCAAGACCTGAAGCTTTGTTTCCTAAGTGAGTTTTGCATTCCGTATGCATTTCAGGAATTCCGTTTTCTCTTTTACGACCGAAGGCATCAAAAACCTGACGTTGTGTTACGTTCGAACGTGCATCATGTTTAGTGGATGCGACTAAGCCCCATCTGCTTTATTCTCATAGATTTTCTCGGATTTTGTGTAGTCACTTCCTTGAATTTCGCCCGGCCCGGACAGTAGCTGTCTTCCAGCCTTATGCCCGTGAATTTTAGGCTGCGTCAGCGCCACATTCACGTGTACCGCTCAATTAATGGCTGCTTTGCGCCTCCTCTCAAGCATCCGTTAATTAATGCATCCGCACAGTAGTGCATGAAATCGCCAGGCATGTCGAGATCACCGAATTGATTTCTGCCATCTCTTGCCTGGAATCTATCTGTAGGAGCTATGAGATTTGCATTCGTCCGTAGGCCTGATCAACCCACGAGTAGGATCCATTTGTCAGTGTTAGCAGTAACAACCCTGTACAGTGCGTCGTCAGGGGGGACTTGAAGAATATGGTGTAAATCATAACCATATTCTTCACTGTAAAGCCTCCCTCTGAACATGGTTGTTATTACCTATTTGGCTCAAGATGAAAACAGTCCGCAGCCGCTGCCCTTCGGTCACGTGCGGTTGTGTCTTACTGGTTTTCTTGAACCCCCTGCTAGTAATTCGGTTGTCCTCGTGCGATTTATCTATTACAGCTCACCAAGAATTCCTATAAGCAAACTGGTTCCTATAGTAATGTCCTATTTTTGAAACTTCCGCCCCGGCGCGTGCCGGGCACTAACTGGTATATATATATATATGACTATATATGTGCGTATGTATATACAACGGGTCAAAAATTGCTCTGCATGCAACAGAGAAAATCACAGATCCAGCGTACACATGCATACGCTCAGCCGGGTCGTGACTGATCACATAGCTGGCCTTCCCATACCCCTTAGGTTCAGCTTGAGTGCAACATTGTGGAACCTTTCCCGCTCTGGAAATCTGAAACCCGGCCTTGATTGGCTCGCTCTTTCCCACGTCCCAAAGCCGGGCCATCGATGTCATTGCCAAATCATCCACAAACTCCTGATACCGGTCGCAGAAGGTCACAGAAGGTCACTGAGGTCGCCGAAGCAAAGAGTCACGCATAGTCAAAGCATAGGAATCCCAGTATGTATCATTGCATATCAGTGCAGTATGCACCATATGCACCATATCTATCCATATCTCTTGTGGCATCGTGCGCCATTCTGACGATCTAGTCCTTGAAGCAAAGCTTTCTGCGGCCGGTGTGAAGAACTATGAGTCGATAGATGTCGACAGTATAGTACTTACATGTAGTTACTGTCGTGCTCACTGTCTCAGGTCCGTCTCAGGTGTTTCTTGTTTTTCTTGTCTTTCTTGCCTTTCCTGGCCTGAGCCCATGGGGCCGATGCAATGTCTCTCCTCCTTGGACAATGGTTTGGTCGGGTCTGTCGCCTCCTCAAACTTGGCAATGCCTTGCTTGGCCTAAGAAGCATTGGGAAGCATATCGTGCGAATTCGTTCCGGAGTCGTGCCGTACCTTCGATGTGCGCAACACATGCTACGACATGCAGCATTGCATGCTTGTTTATCAGGTTTTGTCTTGTGCGGTCTTGTGATGCCACCTTCTTCCTTGGACTCGGACCTGCCTTCTGGCTAAACCATGAGGACATTTCTGCAGCAACCTCCTCGATCGCCTGGAACACAGGGCTCGCAAACACAAGAGACGCAAAAGCATCATTGGTTCCAAAATGTTCCAAGATGTTCCAAGTGCCAAAAACAATCAACCACTTGCGACGTGCGACTGCATGGAATGTTGTTCGTAAACCTACCTGAGAACTGCATTCAAGTCTGCAATGCATTGCAATGCTGCAAAATCCACACGCATCCATCTTTGGTCAATTAACAGATCAGTGATGATCTTTAAGCATCTTTCAGCCATCCGTTGGCTCCATCCATGGCTGAATGGCTACATTTTTGTCATTGACGTTATTCGTATGAAGATCCCGATGCCACAGTGCTGGGCCTGGCGAGGTTTCAAGCCACCGTGGATGATGCGGAAGGCCACTCTCCCAAAGAACTCTCCCCCACCAAGCGCTTCAGGATTTCGGTGCGTGAACATCATCGTGCCTAAGAACAGGTACACCAGGTAGGCCAGTTTGGCTTTTGCTGAGAAATTGCAAGAACATATGGATTGAAAGTGAATGAAAACGGAGGAGGTTCTTCCATCATGCAATTACACTCAAGGCAGATCAAGCTGTTTGTTTTGGGAAGTTTCAGATTGGCCAGTCTGACTTTAAATCGATCCCGTGTAGAAAAAAACAAGATGCAGCCCACGAACCCGAATGCTCACACGTATGTTAATGGTACAGATGTCGAAACACATGGATATGCAGTCACGCAGAACACTTTCCTGCAATAGTTTATTTGAACAGTCTTGTACATATTTCCCTTGTTACCAGTCTGCAGTGTGGAGTGGAAAGTGTAGAATGTGGGGTGTGGAGTGGAAAGTGTAGAGTGTGGGGTGTAAAGTGTGGAGTGTAAAGTGTGAAGTGTAGAGTGTGGAGTGTGGAATGTAGAGTAAGGAGTGTGGAGTGGGGAGTGTAAAGTGTGGAGTGAGGAGTGAGGAGTGTACAGTGTAAAGTGTTAAGTGTGGAGTGTAGAGTGTAGAGTGTAAAGTTTGGAGTGTAGAGTGTAGAGTGTAGAGTGTGGAGAGTGGAGTGTAAGTGTGGAGTGAGGAGTGTAAAGTGTAGAGTGTGCAGTGTGGAGTGGAAAGTGTAGAGTGTCGAGTGTGGAGTGGGAAGTGTAGAGTGTGGAGTGTGGAGTGTAAAGTAAGGAGTGTGCAGTGTCAAGTGTGGAGTGGGGAGTGCAGAGCGTGTAAAGTGTAGAGTGTGGAGTGTGGAGTGTAAAGTATGGAGTGTAGAGTGTGGAGTGTGGAGAGTAGAGTAAGGAGTGTGGAGTGAGAAGTGTAAAGTGTGGTGTGAGGAGTGTACAGTGTAAACTGTTAAGTGTGGAGTGTAGAGTGTAGAGTGTAAACTGTGGAGTGTAAAGTGTAGAGTTTAAAGTGCAGAGTGCAGAGTGTAAAGTGATGTAAAGAGGAGAGTGTGGAGTGTGGAGTGCAAAGTGTGGAGTGGGGAGTGTAAAATGTAAAGTGTGGAGTGTGGAGTGAAAAATGTAAAGTGTAGAGTGTGGAGTGGAAAGTGTGGAGTGTGGAGTGTGAAGTGTAAAGTAAGGGGTGTGGAGTGTAAAGTGTGGAGTGGGGAGTGTAGAGTGTGTAACGTGTGGAGTGAGGAGTGTGGAGTGTAGAGTGTGGGAATGTAGAGTGTAAAGTGTAGTGTGGAGTGTAAAGTGTAGAGTGTGGAGTGTAGAGTGTGGAGTGTAGAGTGTGGAGCGTAAAGTGTAGAGTGTGGAGTGTGGAGTGAGCAGTGTAAAGTATAAAGTGTAAAGTGTGGAGTTTAAAATGTAAAGTTTGGAGTGTAGAGTGTAAAGTGTAGAGTGGAAAGTGTAGAGTGTGGAGTGTGGAGTGTGGAAAGTGGACTGTAAAGTGTGGAGTGAGGAGTGTAAAGTGTAGAGCGTGGAGTGTGGAGTGTAAAGTGTAGAGTGAAGAGTGTAAAGTTGGAATGTCACAAAGTGCCACGCCTGCCACCCAAAACGAGATGACAACCTGCTTGGAAACCTTCGAAAAGGAGATGTTTTGCAGCTTCCCACATAGAAACGGCGACGTGTCTAGAAAACCAGAGACTCTTTCGGCACGTTATCAAACAGCTTGGAATGTCACAAAGTGCCACGCCTGCTACGCAAAACGACATGACAACCTGCTTGGAAAGCTTCAAAAAAGAGAGGTTTTGCAGCTTCCCCCATAGGCACGGCGACGCCACAGGAAAACCAGAGACTCGAGACAAGACACATGGATGCAGAAAAACGAGCATTTCGTGCGAGACTTCCTCCAATTTTGACATTTTCGACACGTTATCAAACAGCTTGGAATGTCACAAAGTGCCACGCCTGCCACGCAAAACGACATGACAACCTGCTTGGAAATCTTCGAAAAAGAGACGTTTTGCAGCTTCCCCCATAGACACGGCGACGCCACAGGAAAACCAGGGACTCGAGACAAGACACGTAGGAACATCAAAACCAGCATTTCGTGCGAGACTTCCTCCAATTTTCACAGTCTGAAACATACCGAAAGGACATGTTTTGCAGCTTCCCCCATAGACGCGGCGAGGCCACCGGAAAACCAGAAGCTCGAGATGAGACACGTGGGGGCATCAGCACGAGCATTTCCTGCGAGATGTCCTCCACTTTTGACACTTTGTAGCATCAAAATCGACGTTTTCCTACGAGTTTTCTCAGGAACCTGAAAATTTGCAACCTCAAAATCGATGTTTCGTGCGAGGCTTCCGTCAATTTTCATCACATCTCACAAAATGCCACGCCTAGCACGGAATTTGCACCTTGTCGCCACTTGACTCAGCCCTGACAATGCGATTCGCAAAAAACACGCAACGCGACACGTCTAAAGTGCTGCGCCTGCCACGCAAAATGACGATGGACACGTCCAAAGTGGCGCGCCTGCCACGAAAACTGCATCTCATCTTACGCAAACGTCGCAAAAGTATTGCGCCTGCCACACAAAAAGACTTTCGGTACGTTACAAAACACGTCTGAATGTCACGAAGTGCAACGCCTGCCATGCGAAACGAAGCAACGCGACGTTTGAAACGTCCAAAAACGACCCCTTTTGCAGAACTTACCATAGGCACGGCCATATAGCAATCGCGCGAACGGTTGCGGACGGTTGCGGGCGGTTGCGGACGGTTGGGCAACGTCGAGCGAACACACCCTCAACCCCCAGACCCCCACAGTGAAACGGGAACCCTTGCTACGCATTCGGGAATGAAGAATCAAGGTCCACTTTGACGTTCTACCCCCTTAATAATAAACACTAGTTAATCCCGGGACGTTTTTTAATGTTTTGTTTTTTAAATCAAGGTCCGTTTTTTAAAATCGAAAATGTTATTTGTTTTCTATTTCAGATTGTTAGGAAAACTTCGAAATTCGAATTTGACAATTTTCTACTTGTATAGATTTTAAAAAGGAATTTGATCGGTTGTGAAATCAAAAAATAGTTGTTCTTAATTAAGTTTTTTGTTTAATTTCGAAATCCAATTTTTGAAAGTATTTTAATTATATAGATCTAAAAAAGGATTTTGATCGATTTTGACATCGATCATTTCAGTTTTCCCAATCAAGGTTTTAAACTTTATATTATATTGGGGGAAAGGATTATATAATCAATCAATACCGGTATCATATCTAATTCATTGTATGTCATAGCAGGTGTCATTGTTGAATTTGATGATACTTTCTCTTTGTATGCGTTTATGGCGAATCGCGCGCTGCTTTCACGACATCTTCCTCCTTATTGAAGACGGCATAGGCTGCAGCATGGCGCAAAGACATAGCCTGGGCAAGAAATATTGATTCGCATGCAGTACAACGTACTCTAAGTCTCGGCAAACATGTCAATTAACAAAGTACATAGAGAATTATGAAGAGGCAAGGTTAAGCAAATTTATATGCAGTAATTATCAAACGTAATCTTCCGCAAAGCACTTTCCAAGAACAAGATGCAGCCCACGAACCTGAATGCAGTCACGTAGAACACTATTGTGAAACAAGTTTTTTGAACACTCTACATTCTTCTCCTGTTACCGTACCAGGGCACTGTAGACTGTGGAATGCGGAAGAGGGTGGAGTGTAAAGTGTAGAGTGTAGGGTGTTGGAGTGTAAAGTGTAGAGTGTAAAGTGTGGAGTGAGGAGTGTAAAGTGTGGAGTGAGGAGTGTACAGTGCAAAGTGTTAAGTGTGGAGTGCAGAGTGTAGAGTGTAAAGTGTACAACCCCCATGTACAGCTCGCTAGATGCTTTGCGGCCGACTTTATAGAGAATAGCCTGGTATAAACTGGAATGGCCACATGTTTGGAGTCTATAAAGTGGAAAGCCACCATGTTTTGTCTATAAAGTCAAAATCCAACGTTTGTATAAAGTCGCCTGGCCGCGTAAAAACATAAAACCCGATGTAGGTTTTTGAGGGTACTTGTGAACATGTCCCATGACTATAAAGTGAGATGCCGAACATCCAGATAGTAATACTTGTGTCGAACAGTGGCACTATAATGTGGATTTCCTACTAAACAACGATCGTTGTAGTAGCGATGATTTTCTTAATTGCGACGATGGAAGCATCGACATGATTGTCTATAAAGTTGAGGGGCCACGTTCAAACTTTGGGGGAATATCATCGATCTCATCGATGGGGAACCCAAAAGACTTCGAATGACTTCGAAACCGAACGAAACCGACAGCCAGACAAATATCTATATCGAAGTCGTTAATAGAATCTATGGTAAAACAAAATCTATGTTGGACTGGCCACTTTATACCCCCTCCCCCAACAGAGAATGCCTCTATAAAGTGGCCAGTCCAGGTAAAACCCCTGAAAAAACATAATCTATGTTGGACTGGCCACTTTATACCCCCTCCCCCAACAGAGAATGCCTCTAACACACTTTCCTTTGAAAGGGGTCCTTGGGGTGAAAGGGGTCCTGGTCGCGCCGCGCGCGCGCCCAGGACCCCATTCACCCTGAGGACCCCTTTCAAGGGAAATCTTCTTCTCTATAAAGTGGCCAGTCCAGGTAAAACCCCTGAAAAAACAGAATCTATGTTGGACTGGCCACTTTATACCCCCTCCCCAAACAAAGAATGCCTCTATAAAGTGGCCAGTCCAGGTAAAACCCCTGAAAAAACAGAATCTATGTTGGACTGGCCACTTTATACCCCCTCCCCCAACAGAGAAGTTTCACTCTATAAAGTGCTTTGCCATGTATACAGCCCCAACAGAAAAATATTGGCCCGAAATAATTGGGGAGACATGTTTCTATAAAGTGGATGGTGTGACATATTATGGCCATTCTTTGAAGGGAACCAACGGTCTATAAAATGCATTGCCGCATATATTGGGTCGTTTCCTTGTGGGGAACCAGCCGGGTATAAACTGGAAAGCCAACGTTCTAATAAAGTCATCTTCCAGGTCCAAGGGCATGTTTCTCGCGCAAAACACGGCTTTATCCCCCATTGTCGGTATATAAAGTGGCGACCGGAAACCCACTTTATAAGCGCAAAGGATGTCCACTTTATAGTGAGCTATACATGGGGGTTAAGTGTACAGTGCAAAGTGTAGAGTGTAATGTGTAGAGTGTGGAGTGTAGACTGTGGAGTGTGGAGTGTCAAGTGCAGAGTGTAAAGTGTAGAGTGTGGAGTGTAGAGTGTGGAGTGTGGAGTGTAAAGTGTAGTGTGTGGAGTGTAAAGTGTGGAGTGTGGAGTGTTAGGTGTGGAGTGTGGAGTGTGTAAAGTGTGGAGTGTGGAGTGTAGAGTCTGGAGTGTGTGAGGAGTGTACAGTGTAAAGTGTAAAGTGTGGAGTGTAGAGTGTAAAGTGTAGAGCGTAAAGTGTAGAGTGTGGAGCGTAGAGTGTGGAGTGTGGAGTGTATTGGAGTGTAGAGTGTGGACTGAGGAGTGTAAACTGTAAAGTGTGGAGTGTAAAGTGCAAAGTGTAGAGTGTAAAGTGTGGTGTGTATCGTGTAGAGTGTGGAGTGTAAAGTGTAGTGTGGAGTGTAGGGTGTAGAGTGTGGAGTGTAAAGTAAGGAGTGTGGAGTGTGAAGTGTGGAGTGTGAAGTGAGGAGTGTGGAGTCTGTAAAGTGCAGAGTGTGGTGGAGTGTGGGGTGTGGAGTGTGGAGTGTAGAGTGTGGAGTTTGGGTGTAAGGTCAAGAGTGTGGATTGTAAAGTGTGGATTGTAAAGTGTGGAGTGTGGAGTGTACAGTGGGTAAAGTGTGGATGTGGAATGTGGAGTGTCGAGTGTGGACTGTAAACTGTGGAGTGTAGAGTGTGAAGTGTGGAGAGTAAAGTGTAGAGCGCATAAAGTGTAGAGTGTAAAGTGTGGAGTGTAGAGTGTGGAGTGCAAAGTGTAAAATAAAAAGTGTGGGGTGTAGAGTGTGGGGTGTAGAGTGTGGAGTGTAAAGTGTGGAGTGTTAAGTGTGGAGTGTAGAGTGTGGAGTGTAAAGTGAGGAGTGTAAAGTGTAAAGTGTGGAGTGTAGGGTGTAAAGTGTAGAGTGTGAAGTGTAGAGTCTAAAGTGTAGAGTGCGGAGTGTAAAGTGTAGAGTGTGGAGTGGACAGTGTAGAGTGTGGAGCGTGGAGTGTAAAGTAAGGAGTGCTGAGTGTAAAGTGTAGAGTGTGGAGTATAAAGTGTGGAGAGTCAAGTGCGAGGTGTGGAGTGTAGACTGTAAAGTGTGGAGTGTACAGTGTAAGGTGGGGAGTGTCATGTCATGTGTAAAGTGTGATGTGTAGAGTGCGGAGTGTAAAGTGTAAAGTGTGGAGTGTAGAGTGCAGAGTGTAAAGTGTAGAGTGTAAAGTGCGGAGTTTACAGTGTAGAGTGTAGAGTGTGGAGTGTAAAGTGTGGAGTGTAAAGTGTGGAGTGGGGAGTGAGGAGTGTAAAGTATCAAGTGTGGAGTGTACAGTGTGGGGTGTGGAGTGTAGACTGTAAAGTGGAGAGTGTAAAGTGTAAAGTGGGGAGCGTCGTGTGTAGTGGAGTGTAGAGTGTGGAGTGGAACGTGTCGAGTGTGGAGTGTGGAGTGTAAAGTGTGGAGTCTAAAGTGTAAAGTGTGGAGTGCGGAGTGTAGAGTGTAGACTGTGGAGCGTGGAGTGTAAAGTGTGGAGTGTAAAGTGTAGAGTGTAAAGTGGGGAGTGGGGAGTGTGGAGTGTAGAGTGTGGAGTGTAGAGCACGCAATGCGACACGTCTGGAGTGCAGCGCCTGCCACGCAAAATGACGACAGAGATCTCCGAAATGCTGTGCCTGCCACGAAAACTGCAACCCATCTTGTGAAAACGACGCAAAAGTATTGCGCCTGCCACACAAAACGACTTTCGACACGTTATCAAACAGGTTGGAATGTCACAAAGTGCCGCGCCTGCCACGCAAAACGACATGACAACTTGCTTGGAAACCTTCGAAAAGGAGAGGTTTTGCAGCTTCCCCCATAGACGCGGCGAGGCCACAGGAAAACCAGAAGCTCGAGATGAGACACGTGGGAGCATCAAAACGAGCATTTCCTGCGAGACGTCATCCAATTTTGACACTTTGTAGCTTCAAAATCAACGTTTTCCTACGAGTTTTCCTTAGAACCTGAAAATTTGCAACCTCAAAATCGATGCTTCGTGCGAGGCTTCCGTCAATTTTCATCACGCCTCACAAAATGCCACGCCCACCACGGAATTTGCACCTTGTCGCCACTTGACTCAGCCCTGACAATGCGATTCGCAAAAAACACGCAACACGACACGTCTAAAGTGCAGCGCCTGCCACGCAAAATGATGATGGACACATCCAAAGTGGCGCGCCTGCCACGAAAACTGCATCTCATCTTACGCAAACGTCGCAAAAGTATTGCGCCTGCCACACAAAACGACTTTCGGTACGCTACAAAACACGTCTGAATGTCACGAAGCGCAACGCCTGCCATGCGAAACGAAGCAACGCGACGTTTGAAACGTCCAAAAACGACCCCTTTTGCAGAACTTACCATATACCATACGGATCCTCCTTCGAATTAGGGGGGAGGTGTCGCACCCGGCTTGTTGTAGTACAATTCCATGGGATTTTGAAAAACCCTACAAGAAGAGTCGGTTTTGGGGAGTTTTGGCCCTTACAAAAAGCATAGGGTTTTAGCACCCTCATTCGACTTCAAACACCCATACCATTTTAGAAGGTGACGATTTTCTTCATGATATGGAAGTTGTATATTTGTCGATGACCTTTTTATAAGAAGTTGTGATTTTAGATGGCGTTTTCGGGCATCATTTTGTAAGGACACAACTTCTGGTGCCCTGTTCTGGTTTTCCCGGACTCGTTGATTTTCAAGCAGCCTTTTTGTAAGGATTCCATTTTTTGCCACCTTTTGGTTTGTTTTATATTTTTTGTATTTTTGCTTCTTTGGCCTCATTGCCTACCAGAACTCCTTTCATGATGTCTCGCGTTTGTATTATCACATGAGTAACATTGGGATGTGGGCTGGGGCCTTTTCGGAAATAGCCAAAACAGCTATCAAATGATTGAGGCGAATCAAAAACATGTACAAATCTGAACAATACTTTGTATCAATGCCTAAAAAGCATATATTCTTGCAAAAAGGTTCTTCTACTCTTGACGACATCTCCTTACAAAATGTCATTGCACACCCTGCTGAGTTCTTTTTTGTTTTTCTTTTTTATGTTCAATAACAGCATCTTGAGCTTACAAAAAGCCTCAAAAAGACAAACTCGATGGTCTTATAAAATGACTTGGCACCTCAAAACTCTTACAAAATGAACACTTGAAAATCTACAACTTTGCCTTTTGGGTGCCCTGTTACAAAAAGGCCTGGTTAGGGGTCTTTTTGTAACTACAAAATGACCCTATATAAACCATTTGTAAGAGGGTCGACACCTTCCATTCTGTAAGGGAAATTCGATCGGGGATCCATACGGGGCTTGCGAATGGTTGCGGACGGTTGGGCAATGTCGAGCGAACACCCTCAACCCCCAGACCCCCAGAGTGAAACGGGAACCCTTGCTACGCATTCGGGAAAAATCACGAAAGATCCTCGCAACAGTATTCAATAGGTAGCCATTGTACTCGTGCATACGTGTGCTATGTTGCAATCCAGAAACGTTAGAGTTGCCTCCCAGCTTGTCGAAAGGCACATTCTGACTCACCTATCCGCGATAGGTGCGGTCGCTTCTCGTACAAAATGAAAAATATGGGCTGCTCTGGACAACGCGTGAATCACATTGAACATATAGAAATGTATTGAACGATAACTTAACGGTACTTAACATAACTTAACTTTTCTATAACTTCTCTGACATATTCGCGGATTTCCTTTACACGTGCCACACCGCATGATGCCTGCGCCAAAGTTTGCTTGGTTTGGGTGCACAGCCACGCTCCCCAGGACTTCGTCACGCGCTGCTGCCAGTATGGGATCAAGGCCTCCAACCTACCACGTGATCCACGTGAAGGTCTCATTGTCAACAAATTGGCACAGCACGCCGTGTCATATGGTTGTCGAATGTTGTCGATTCTTTTTCTTCGTCCTGCTTCTCCAAGCCTGATTGGAGATGAAGACTCGGAAGAACTTCTAGATGCCAGGAACTCCAGGCCTTGTGAAATCTTGTGAAGGAACTCACCATGCCAGCCACTGTTGCATCCGCTTCCGTCATGACACGTCAAAACACAAAAGAAAATCCTCTGAAGGCCTGGAGGCCCAGGCCGAGTAAGTTGTACTCGCCGTAGTCAGTCTGGTCTCCTACACAATCATACTATCCGTTACTATCCGCAACCAGCAAAGCATAGCATGGCCTAGCATGGCATAGCCTTAAGACGCCTGGAGTTTCCAATCAGCACGTGGTCACCGTTGCATCGTGTCCTGATTTTTGCCCAGGATGGTAGTTGCGCCTACCCCAGCCCACCCCATGTGTGGTGCCACCCATAGCTTCGCCAGGGCCCATGTAGCGCTGGATGGTCCCTCCATAAGCCTCCAACCGAGACAACAGCAGACAACGTTGAATTCATCTGCACCCGACCATCATGTGGGTTGTACATGCCGAAATTCAAGGAACCAGTATCCAAACGCCATCTCAACATATTTCAACACTGTGGAACACATGACTTCAAAGTCAAGAGGATTCAAGGGGTATGCACTTCAAGTTGATCCTGTTGATCCTGCCTTGACATTCTTTCCTTTAAATCGCGTCACTTTGCTGTTCATGAACTGGAATGACTTACTCTGTCAACACATGTGTGCAGGGAGCCTCCTTGATGACCTTGGCATCATATTCATAATGAGAACCTCAGAGCTCCAACATGCTCCAACCACCATATGCCACACTTCCAGCACATGATGACGGAAATGCAAAGGTAAGAAACTCTGAAAAGCGCCTGAGAAGCTTTATATACTGCATATGTGTAAACAGTTTATAAACAAGTACTAGTATGACCTCTGCAAGCCCCATCGTATACAGTGTCACCTCCAAAGCCACGCGAAGGTTTCCACAGGACATTGCCTCGTGTAAATTATTAAACCTTCGCCAAACAAGGCCAAAATAAATCTAAATTATGCCAAATGCATCCAAATAATCTAGAAACTAAATACTATATGCGTAGAAGCTGTCTACTAAGCCACCTTTCTCTGGCACAGACCAGGAAGCCAAGACATAGCGCGTCGGCCACCAAGGAACCAAAAAATGCACCTGCAATTCACGTGCAACTGATGTGTGGAAGAATCTGCCATGATTATCCGTGACGTCTCACTGATGCCTGAGCCATTCTGAGCCTCATGCTCCGCGCCTTCAATCCTGTCCTGCATGGAGATCTTTTCTCCTGATGCAAGAGCCTGACCCCCAGCGCCCTGAGGCTGTGCAAAGACATTTGCCTGATTTGCCTGAAGTTCTGAAAAGTTCTGAAATGAAATTCTCTGAAGATTGTGAAGCAATGTGAAGCAAGTAGCAAGTGCAAGCGTGAGTGAAGCAACGCCAATCATCGCGGAGAAGCCAGGCACATGTGGCACACTTTGTGGCGCTTGAGCCCAAGCTTTCCTTCAACAATCTTCGCATATGACCCGGAGGCCGCAGGCCGCTTCATTTTCCTTGCAAAATTAGGCCTATTGAATCCCAATTATTCATATTGTAGAATGCCTAAATGGGTACATGGTGGATTCTCCGGGGCATTCCTTCTGTGACCAAACATGGTAAACGACACAAACAGTGCAAGCAGCAACATAAGTTGAATCAGACTCCAAATGCCCAAAGCGCTCGTGCGCTCGATTTTCCCAGACGCTGTCAGTTAACAGCGACAACTGGTCATAACTGGTCCCTTTCGCCAGGTCAACCGAGGCCAACTATAATTCAACAGCCCTTTAGAGCAGCAGAGCTTTCATCGTGTGCGATGCAAACATCACCATTCCTGCAGCTCCGAGCAACTTAGAGCAACTTAGAGCAACTTAGTAGGTGTGATTGACGGTACGGTGTGATTTGGATTTGGATTGATTTGGATCTGGGGGATCCAAATGTCGCTCTGCCTGCTCTCGACTGCTCAGGTCCAGGCCATGCTATGAGTCTGGATCATCAACAGCAGCAGTTCGGCTGACGGCGGTTGAATGTAAAAAGATGTGAAAAGTGAACAAGGATGAACAAAGGACTCTACATGTTTCTACTTCAAAAGCGATGACCAAAAACTTTCAGAGGGCATGCTGTTTGAGGTGTTTTTGTGATGTTTTGTGCTTCACTCGGGGATGATCGGGTATGAGTAGCGAGGCAATGCGGCAACTTTCACCTGTCCCACGACCTGTCCTCTGTGTGGTTGCCGTCCAGACCTACCATGTTTTAGCGTTGCTCAACTTTGCTCAACATTGCTCAACAGCTTATCATTGCTTACAGAATCTTACAGATTCTTACAGCATATTGAGACCATTTTTGGCCTGACTCAAGAGATCGCAAAAGCCATTGTGAAATGACATAATAAATATATATAAATAATATAAATGAATCAAATGACGTCAAATGACCATGAAATCTCTGCAAAAAAAAATACGAAGCTGATTCAGACCAAGACCACATCGCGGCATGGCCTTGGCGTCTTTCGCCAGGAGTCTCCGGCCGAAACAGGGCCACGCTGTTTTGGAACCGAGGCTCTTTGCGCTCGTGGTCCTGGCGCGTGATTTTTTGCCAAAAGGAGCAAGCATTGTACCCCATTGTACCCTACATTTGTTATTTGTGACGCTTGTACCATCTTGATCCATCTTCTACCCTACATTGTCCCTACATTGGTAGCTGACTGCGACAGCTGCGAAATGCTGCGACAGCTCCCAAACGTGGCCAACAGCATGCGAAGCCACATGCAGACCTTAGCATTCCTCACATGTCTTTGCCAAACTTTTTTTGCCTTCGCATCTCAATACGTTCTTCAAATTTCCTCAACCTCTCCGAGGTTCCGTGCTACCTTTTTTGTCAGCTGAAAGCATGCGGTGCCCGAGACATGGCTGTTGATCAGAATGGTCGACGAATGGTCGACTGCAAAGCCTTCTGACCAGGCAGCGCTGCAGCTTTGGCTCTTCAAACGCTTTTCGCCTTGAAATCCTTGAAAGTCTGCAAGAAAAAGCCAGCAAGAGTTCCAGCAAGAAGCATGACAACCCCAATCCCAAATGCAGAGTTGCCCCCACGAATGCGGAGGAGCTCCAAACAAAGGACCGTCTGACTCCAGCAAACGGGGCTTTTCCGTTTTCGAGTTGATACGATCATGCCTAAGCCGGCTAGGATAAACCAACATCCCATTCTCAAGGATAGCTCTGCACCACCTTTGCCCAAAAATTTGATGATGTGCGACCATCGAGGAAGGAGAAGTGCACCTCCCAAAAATTCCAGCACTCCAACTATTTGAGATAGATCATGACGCAGGAAGCCTGCTGCTTTCAATGCACCAACGCCCGTCATGAAAATGCAGAGCCACCAGTGTAAGTAGGCTTGTCTCTTGCTCCAGGATGGAGGCCATGGTGGCAGCGTCGGGAATAACAAATCCGACATAGCACACGACGATCTTGGAAAAGCAGTCGTAGTCGTAGCACACGGATGCACACGGTCCTAC
This sequence comes from Cladocopium goreaui, assembly GCA_947184155.2. Classification (NCBI taxonomy): domain Eukaryota; class Dinophyceae; order Suessiales; family Symbiodiniaceae; genus Cladocopium; species Cladocopium goreaui. The sequence goes on along the minus strand of CAMXCT020002287.1, from coordinate 72,851 downwards.
ACACGAGCCGGTACGGCCTGTGAGCCCAGCCACCGGGATCGCGACTCAACAAACCAGTGCAAGGTCAGTGACCGAGGTCCATATTGCAAGGTGGAAAGTTGGAAAATGTTGGAATCAAGAAGTCACAGTGTCAAAGGATATCAAAAGCGCTTTAAAAAATTGGTTTCCGTTGCTGGGAAAATCCACAAAGGCAAAGAGAGTGGTGACAGCAAGTCAGGAGAATGCCTGCAACGTGGTGCTTCCTGTCCCACAGTCCTGAGTGAATATCACAGAAAAGAAACTTCATACCGACAGCATCCTACAGCCTGGCAGCCAGCCTGCTGAAACAAATCTGTGTAGAAAGCAGACTGACGATTGCGGCATCGAGACAGAAATCATCAGAAATCGTTTTGCACTTTCCTTTAGGTCAATCTGAGGCCAGCAGGTTTTCCAAAAAATCCCAACGAAGGATTGGTGATGCAGTGATGATCAGATACCATTGAAGAGTGTGTGCGTTTGTGTGCGTTTGTGTGCGTTTGTGTGTGTGTGTGTCTGCCTGTCTGTAAGACTACAAGACTTCTGGCGTGGACACTGAGCTTTCTGCATCATCTTCTGCATCTTCAGGCACTTGGTGCAGGCAGTACCTGGCGCAAGCCGCAGGCATTCCATGACAGTCCCTGCTCAAGTTTGATGCCGAAACGCAAGCAACGCGGCGAGTCACGCTGCGAGAAGTCCAGCAAAAGTCACCCCGGCAACGGTGCTTGCAGCTGCAACTACCTGTGTAGCAAGCTGCCACTGTTCGTCAAGCCATGTCAAGCAACTCGAGACTCCCTCTCTTTCTCTTTCTCTCTCTCTCTCTTGATGTGCGCGTCCACCAACATCCATTAGCTGCACATAGCTGCACTAGCTCTGTCAAAACATTGTGACATCTATGTCAGAAGAATCTATGAAACTCTATTCAAGCCTGTCAAACTGTATGTCACTCTGGCCTTCATTGCTGCACCAGACCCGCTCCTTGTGAAATGATGGCTCTTCAAGATATTCAACTCAACAATGCTTGCTTTCCCTGTGCTTTCCCGAAATGTTGATTTCACTGCTTCCGGAAGTTTGAGATGATCTACGATAATTTCACAGAGTCTTGGCAAAATATGGAAAATGTTGCAATTCAGCAGAGTGGCACAAGGTCAGCAGAAGTAGGCGCAAGAGTCCCAGCATAGACATGAGCAGCTGTGGTTGGCAAAAGCCCCAACAGAGTGCCTGCAATGATCTGCCACAAACCGCATCAAACCACCACAAACTCGCGTCCAGATGCGTCCATCTCTATTTGCTGAGTCTGGCTGCTTACTTTTTCCTGCTTGGTTCTTATTCTTGCTTGCTCCCTGCTTACTCTATCTCTCCTAAGTGCTTAATTACTTCTTGTTTTTTCCTGCTGTTGTTCCGTCTGATCTGTTTCAGGCCTGGTACGAAGATAGTCCAGGGAATGTCCGTCAACAAAGACAACGCATAGTTCTTGACCACGCATGGAATTGGAGCTATCCTGCACTCAGTACTCAAGGAGAGTGATGCTGGCTATGGTGACTCGTCGCCAAAAAGCTGAACTAAGACGCACCGCAGTCCTTACAAGAAAGACTGATGCATGGCCACCTCGCTCAACACCTAAGCTGTTCACACATCGGGAGATGCGGAAGGCAGCAGCATCAAGGGCTGGACATGGCAGGCATCAAAAAGCGGAGAAGTCCCAATGTCAAAACCCTCTGAAAAACGACAGCAAGAAACTATAATAATAGACGACGGATGGCCCGAGAGCGTAGAGGAGCAGGGTCTTCTCTTGTTAGTATGGAGACACCATATTACAAAACAATATATATATATATATATATTAAAGATGTGTTATAGGCAGTCGAGAAGGAGGAGTATCAAGACAAAATAGCAGAAGTACAAGACAATAGTTTGCATCGCAAACACTTTTACACACAGAAGCTTTTACACACAGACGCTTTTACACACAAAAGCTTTTACACACAGAAACTTTTACACACAGAAGCTTTTACACACAAAAGCTTTCACACACACAGAACCTTTTACATACAGGCACTTTCACACACAGACCCTTTTACACACAGACGCTTGTACACACAAAAGCTTTTACACACAGAAGCTTTTACACACAGACGCTTTTACACAGACGCTTTTACACACAAAGCTTTGACCCACAGAAGCTTTTACATACAGAAGCTTTTACACACAGACGCTTTTACACAGACGCTTTTACACACAGACACTTTTACACACAAACCCTTTTACACAGACGCACTTTTACGCACAAACACTTTTACACACAAACATCTTTACACAGAAACACTGTTACACACAAACCCGTTTACACACAAACACTTTTACACACAGAAGCTTTTACACACAGACACTTTTACACACACACACGCAGACACACACACACACACCCTTTTGCACACAAACACTTTTACACACAGACCCTCTCACACACAGACAGAAACTTTTACACACAAACCCTTTTACACACAGACACTTTGACACAGAAACCCTTTGACACACAGAAGCTGCGACCCACGGACCCCATTTACATTTACACAGAAACACTTTTACACACAAACCCGTTTACACTCAAACACTTTTACACACAGAAGCTTTTACACACACACACACACAGACACACACACACACCCTTTTGCACACAAACACTTTTACACACAGACCCTCTTACACACAGACAGAAACTTTTGCACACAAACCCTTTTACGCACAGACACTTTGACACAGAAACCCTTTGACACACAGAAGCTGCGACACACGGACCCCATTTACACACAGACCCTCTTACACACAAACGCTGACACTCTTACACTCACACCCTTTTACATCCAACACCAGTTAAATCGCAATTTTACCTCGGTTTTTGCACATCGAGCCTCGTTTCGTGCGAAAGGGTTGCCCCGGCACTTGTAAAATCGCAATTTTTTTCAGTTTTTGACGATCGACCCTCATTTCGTGCGAAAGGGTTGCTCCAGCACAAGTACAATCGCAATTTTACCTCAGTTTTTGCGCATCGACCCTCATTTCGTGCGAAAGGGTTGCTCCGGGGCACGTAAAATCGCAATTTTTCCTCAGTTTTTGGCGATCGACCCTCATTTCGTGCGAAAGGGTTGCTCCGGCACTTGTAAAATCGCAATTTTTTTCAGTTTTTGACGATCGACCCTCATTTCGTGCGAAAGGGTTGCTCCAGCACAAGTACAATCGCAATTTTACCTCAGTTTTTGCGCATCGACCCTCATTTCGTGCGAAAGGGTTGCTCCGGGGCACGTAAAATCGCAATTTTTCCTCAGTTTTTGACGATCGACCCTCATTTCGTGCGAAAGGGTTGACGTTTCGTGACTCCTCGCCGGCACCACCCTCGGCCTAAAGAGAGAAAGATAAAGAAGGCGAGAGAGAGAAAAGGGAGAGAGAAAGGAGAGAGAGAAAGGAGAGAGGAAAGAGGAGAGAGAGAGAGAGAAGATGTGAGTATGTGAAGATGTGAGTGCGAGAGAGAGAAAGTGAAGATGTGAGTATGTGAAGATGTGAAGATGAGCAGATGTGAAGATGAGAAGATGTGAAGATGAGCAGATGTGAAGATGAGCAGATGTGAAGATGAGCAGATGTGAAGATGAGCAGATGTGAAGATGAGAAGATGTGAAGATGAGAAGATGTGAAGATGAGAAGATGTGAAGATGAGAAGATGTGAAGATGAGAAGATGTGAAGTGAGAAGATGGGAAGATGAGAAGATGTGAAGATGAGAAGATGTGAAGATGAGAAGATGTGAAGATGAGAAGGTGTGAAGATGAGAAGATGTGAAGATGAGAGGATGTGAAGATGAGAAGATGTGAAGATGAGAAGATGAGATACAGACCCCCACTATTGGAAGAACCCTGCGCTCAGACGCTCTCGGGAATATATATATAAATAATATATATATAAAATATGTGTATCTGTGTGTGTAGTATCATATAGCATCTTCAAAAGTGTGCCCCAATTAGCTGCAATCAAGTGCTGTCTAAAACTATCTTGGAGATAAACCACTCCTGAAAGAAGTGAAGTTAAATGAGATACGGATGATACGGTGAAGTGGGCTTGTTTGCACACCAATGTTAAGCTGACAACTTGCAGTCGTTCGGTGTGGTGAGCTCTGGTGGGGCTCAGTAGTTGAATGTGTAAGGGAGGGGTGATGAGGGGTGATGGATATGAATATCACACCTGGAATCTCAAATGCAATCTAATTTCAGTTGCGGTATATAAGTTGGTCAAAATAGTAGAACCAAGTAGTGGAACCAAGTGATTGAATTACCGACTGCTGGCGGTGTCATGGTTGTTGCTTTCTCATCATGAGATGGCATGCTTGGGGTTGCGTGCCTGCACTGGTTCCCAGGGTAGTCGTAAGTTTTCAGTCACTGTCGTTCCATTCGTATCCATCCGTTCGTATCTACTACCGTATCATTTACTTATAACACCTTGTAATTTTGGCCAGTTGCCCTGTTCAATTCTATGGAACTCTAGGATTATCTAGTTGCCATGTGTCAATGTCCATGTTGGTTCCAGTTTTCTCTCCTGCGTTTGTTTCTCGAGGTCAGCTGTGACCGCTTTGTTCCACAGTTGCCTCTTTACGCTCCTTACTTCTGTTCCTAGCGCAGTTTGACATGACCAGAAGGCCCATGTGTTCCTCAGGTGTTCATCTTTTTTGCCATCAAAAATCATGAGCATGTATGTAGGTGGACAGGATGTGGTGATTGTTGTTGAACTCGTAACTTGCATATTCACTGAAACCTTGGGCCAAGGCTTTTGGCTGCGTTCAATGCAGTAGGCCAAGACTGCATTCTTTCTCGCAGCGACCTGATGCATTACACCACACACTGTGCAACTGTGCATGTGCACAATCCTACTGCACAAATCTGCACGATGCATGGCTTCCGCTCCGCATTGGCAATGCCACATTGGCAATGCGTGGAAGGTTCAGCGTCACACTCTCGGACGTTTTGACAACCTTAAGCGATGAAAGAGGGGTGAAGTTGACCTTTGAATCAGCATCTGGAGGGCGCAAGAATTTGCAGAGAAAACACGGCATAAAATGAACTAAATAATTATAACTAAATCAATACCTGGCATCACTTGGCATCTGGGCACCTGGCATCCAACAGATCTTCCAACCCCAAACGCAGCCAGTGCTCCCAGCGCTTTGCCCGCAAAGGCTAACTCAAGTCCCTGTCAAGCCCGTCCAAAGTATGCACACTGAGATTGAAGAGCTTGACTATGATGACTTGACTATGGCGACTATGGCCTTCTGGAAGCCAAACAGGTATCCCTCACCTGACGAAGTGAAGGGCGGCGAATTGCAGTGCCAAACAGCACTCCAGAAACACTTCAGCATGGTGCCTAGTTCGAACAGGATGTGACCGGGCAAGGAGACGACAATGGAGGCTGCATGGAGAGGAACTAACCTTGACAAATCAAGAGTTCTGTCAGAACGCCATCAGTCAATCGCGATCAAGCCATGTCAAACGGTAAACTGTTTTCTTCCAGCCTCACAGTCTCACAGTATCTCGAACATTCAAAGAACATTCCCAATCTGTCAAACTTCGCACACCCAATCCAATGCCAAATGCCCAAGACACGCTGCTGCTGGAGTCGCTTTGATAACGTCCACTAGGCGGGTGTTCTCAAACAAGAACCTGAAGACAAGGGCGGCAACGGCAAGCAACGTCATTCGGAAGAGTCAGAATAGTCAGAACGCGGAAAACATTGGAAAACATGGAAGAATTGACAGCATGTGACAGCTATGTTGCATCGTGAGCACACGGCTCGAAAGGATCCAGCGAGAGGATCCCAGCGGTCCCAGCGTTAAGGTTCACGCGAGCTGCCATGTCTAGCACCAATCGGCTGGCCTTGCCACGCGTCATTGGCCTCGGCGTTGGCATCTCAGCTTATTTCCCACAAATCACCATCAAATCAACTGGTATCACCTGACATCATGCTCTCTTATGCATGCTTGTGCTCGATTACATATATCTCTCTCTCTCTGTCTTTTGCTCTCCAGTGTAGGGCTGTTGGCTGAGAGCCTCGCGCTGAGAGCTAAACCTGTTCCCAAATCATGACAGGTTCATCGACAATTTCACACAACTTCAAGTGCGCATCCTTTCAAATCCTTTCTCATGCCCTGTACGGTATCAACTCACTAAACAATGTCAGCAGTAAAACAACAAAGATAACAAAGACAACAAAGCCTAGACGTCTGGACCATCCAATGCCTACTCCAACCCCTCTGAAAATCAGCAAGCCTTGCGAAGCTTCTGTGTGGTGGTCAGGGCCCTGCAGGAACGCAGCAGCCTGACGAAAGTGAGATGCAACCCTTAGCAAGAAGTGTCCTCTGTCCTTCCCACGTCCCTGACCACTGTATATCCACTGTTCATTTCGTGCCAACCTCGCTCTCGACACATCACTGTCGTTTCGTCTCGCCACGTGATTCCACGTGATTGCTGCTAAGCAAGCCAGACTTTGGGTGGCAGCAGAAAAACGATGCAGTATAGTATGTGGTTTTATGTGGCAAAACATGGCAAAACCTGGTATAAGCATGTGTAAGCAATAAGGGGCAATAACCAACGGATTCCCAGTGCTGATGCTGCAATATACTGCAACAATATCAACAATATGCAATCATCTGGTTCAAACAGGCTTGGAGCTTGACGTGCCATACCAGATCAGACACACGGGAATGAGAACAAATACTTACAGATACTGCTGTCATGGCAAGAGTGGCAACTCAAAATGAAGTGCGATATTTGAAAAATCTACAAGAGCACAGCATGGACACAAGTTTAGTTTCCAACTTGAGTTTGGAGATATTGGCGCCAATAGTTGGTCGCCCAGCCAAACATGAAATACCAAGCTTTCAACTCACTCAAATGCTGATTTGAGAAGGGAGTGGACGAAAGCCAGCCTCCTGGCCTTTGTATCCTCTCTACCCACACCAGCCGAAGCAAGGACTCGTTTCCATCCAGGCGTAAACTCATATTCCTGACCCCTCCTTTTCTTTCCAGGCACAAAAACTTAGCGAAAAGCAAATGCTGAACGTTTGCCGAAAATTGAAAGCATGTTCAAGGTGCTTTTTCATCTGCTATTTTCAAGCCGCTCGCATTTACTCTATTGCGTGAATCTGTCATCACAAAGCATTGCACTTTCTGACGTCTACCGTCTACCACCTCTTCAAGTTTCCCAAACTACCTGGCAGTCCGGCTACTGATGAACCCCTAAGACTAGGTAAAGGTGGATAAAAAACACAGCTGGAAGCACCAAAACACCGCTAGTTACGATGTTTTTGCAGCTGCATAACAAAGCAAGAGCAAAAAGCACGTAAATCAAACGTTGTAAAAGAAAAAACACTGCAATTTACCGCGTGCACCTTACAAAACATTAGTCTTCACCCTTTTTTCCCACAATCTACCTTCAAACAACACCGGTTCATTAACTGTCTGGAAAGCATCAAAAATTTGAAAGAGCCTCCTCAGCGCCTGAAGGACGTCAAAACACCCATGAATTCTCAACTGAGCTACGGAGCTACGGGGTTACAGAGGTACGGCGCTACGGAGCTACCTGACATCTCCTACTGCAAAGGCATGCTGTGCATTGCTGTGCACTGCGCGCAACACATTCTTCTTTTCTTATCATTATCATTCCAAAAAATCTTGCACAATCTTGATGTATCTTCACCACGTCCTGACTCTTGATATTCTCGCCTTGGAGCTTGGTGTAAGTGGCCTGGGACTTGGCCAAAATCTTGGATCTGCCCAAAATTTGAAGCTTCCAGCACTCAAGTCATGAAACTGAGCTCGGAAGATGTGCAACGGCCGTCTCAGTCTTTTTGTTTTCACTGCTGCTTTGGAAAGCAGTTGGCCAGCGAAACTTTTTTGGCATAAGTTCTCAACGGAGCATGGAGCAAGTCACTCAACTGCCCAGGTCCTGCACCCCGAATATCCCAACTAGAGCCCAACGGGCCAAGCAACGAGAATTGATTGAAGCATACTGAAGCATGTTAATTGCTGAAGCTAGGAAACACGTTGCTATAGTGTTGGATCCTGATTAGTGTCATGGGACTCTGTTGTGAAACAATGCCCAAAAATTATTGAGTATTTTCAAATACTTTGAAAAGAACTCAATTGTGAGATTCTTTTTCTCAGATCCATTTTTTTCAGGAAGAAAAAAATGGTTCAAGAAAAACATATAATTAATTACACTTGTTTATTTGCATACCTATCGCTCCCAGCCCAAGCAGCACAACTGATCCTTTTTTCTTAACAGTGAATGCTTGCTGATTCGAAAAACACTGAGACTTATTCAATGGCTTATCAAACCCTTATTTAAAAAACGGGACCTAAATAATTTTTCAAGGGGGTACCCCATGAGTGACCCAGATCCTCAATAATGTAATTGCTTCGATGGCACACTATTGTGCACAACAATTTTTGAGGTGGAAAAAACAACAAAACCTTTTATCCACCTTTCTTTGGGTAAAGCTGGTCCATTTACTGTAGAAAACCATATCCATGTTAAAGCCTTGAAAATGCAAGGTTTCCCAAATAATTATAGTAGGCACAGATGACACGGGACTTCGCGGCCGATTTATCCCAGGATGGGATTTATGTATCAATTTTGCTATGGCTGCTATGGTTTCTAAGTACACATGACATGGGAGTTGTGCGCCGACCTAACGGGCAGGTATTCCCCACTCTTTTGACTGATGACGTGCGAATATTTGATCAAATTTATTCAAATTTGACATTAGGACTTCCAGGACAGCACAGACGTCCAAGATGGGAAGTGGCAGATAATGAGATGGGAAGACGAATTTACCACAGGAGGTGGGACGTCCAAGATGGGAAGTGGCAGGTAATGAGATGGGAAAACAAATTTACCATAGGAGATGGATGGGACGTCTAAGATGGGAAGTGGCAGGTAATGAGATGGGAAGACGAATTGACCACAGGAGATGGGACGTCCAAGATGGGAAGTGGCAGGTAATGAGATGGGAGCACGAGTTTACCACAGGAGATGGGACGTCCAAGATGGGAAGCGGCAGGTAATGAGATGGGGAGACGAATTTACCACAGGAGATGGGGCATCCAAGATGGGAAGTGGCAGGTAATGAGATGGGAAGGCGAATTTACCATAGGAGATGGGACGTCCAAGATGGGAAGTGGCAGGTAATGAGATGGGAAGACGAATTTGCCACATGACATGGGACTTCCAAGATGGGAAGTGGCAGGTAATGAGATGGGAAGACGAATTTACCACAGGAGATGGGACGTCTAAGATGGGAAGTGGCAGGTAATGAGATGGGAAGACGAATTTACCACATAAATGAATGAGATGGGAAGGCGAATTTACCACAGGAGATGGGACATCCAAGATGGGAAGTGGCAGGTAATGAGATGGGAAGACGAATTTACCGCAGGAGATGGGACTTCCAAGATGGGAAGTGGCAGGTAATGAGATGGGAAGACGAATTTACCACATGATATGGGACGTCCAAGATGGGAAGTGGCAGGTAATGAGATGGGAAGACGAATTTACCACAGGAGATGGGACGTCCAAAATGGGAAGTGACAGGTACTGAGATGGGAAGACTAATTTACCACATGACATGGGACTTCCAGGATGAAAAGTGGCAGGTAATGAGATGGGAAGACGAATTTACCACATGACATGGGGCTTCTAAGATGCCGTCCCCAGCTTCGAGCGGGACGACAAACAGCGGGACGACAAATTTCGCAGAATAGGGAAGAGACACAGAAGAATACGAAACAGGTGGGGAGAGAGTAAGGTGGAGAAATGTCTGGTGTGCGTTGTGTGTATGCACAGGTAGTTCATGCAACCCTATATACGAAGTTTAAGTCGTTTAAGTTTAAGTTTAAGTTCATGCAAAGTCTTACTAGCAATAGCCACATACATATATGATGCATATACACACATATACACTCATAGATAACTGCAGGCTAGCACTTAGAATATTGACGTATTCATCCTGGAGGATCCAGCGGGCTCCGTTCGAGGCCCGGGTGGAAATTTCCACAATATTCTATCTCCATTGCGCTTAGAATATCCGATAACGAAGATGTCAATAAAACATTACTTCTCGCTCAATAGCTGCTAAATAGCTGCTATACTAAATAGATCTAAATAGCTGCGCAATAGCTGCTAACTAGCTTTTAAATAGCTGCTAAATGCTAAAAACGAATACCGGACCCAAACGCGCCACCAATGTAAATACCGTGCAAAGTAGCTGCAATGGCTGCCAAGTAGCTGCTAAATAATTATTAAATAGCTGGTTGGTGGTTTGGAACATTTGTGATTTTCCATATATTGGGAATAATCATCCCAAATGACTAATATTTTTCAGAGGGGTTGAAACCACCAACCAGATAGCTGCTAAATAGCTACTAAATAGCTGCCAAATAGTTTCTAAATAGCTGCTAGATAGCTACCCAATAGCTAAAGAGCTGCTAAATAACAGCTAAATAGCTTCTAAGCTTCTAAATAGCCGCTAAATGCCTGCTCAATAGTTGCTAAATAGTTGCAAAATAGCTGCTAAATGGCTGCTAAATACTTGCTAAGTAGCTACTAAATAGCTGCCAACTCGTTACTAAATAGTTGCTAAATAGCTGCTCAATATCTGCTAAATAGCTGCTAAATAGCTGCTAAATAGCTACTCAATAGCTAAAGAGCCGCTCAATAGCTGCTAAATAGCTGCTAAGTAGCTGCTAAACAGCTGCTCAATAGTTGCTAAATATTTGCTAAATACCTGCTAAATAGTTGCAAAGTAGTTTCCAAATAGCTGCTGAAGAACTGATAAATAGCTTCCAAATAGCTGCTAAATATCTGCTAAATAGCTTCCAAATAGCTGCTAAATAGTTGCAAAATAGAACAAGGAGGTGGATGGATTCATGTGACTTTTGAATATTCTAACTGCTAATGTTTTCCGAATAAGCCAAGTTTTGTATTATTGGAATATTCTAACTGCTGACGTATAATTTGGGATTACTCTAACTGCTAGCAGGTAGTTATACACCCATATACAATCTTTGTTCATTTGGGAAGTGAAATGTGCAGTGTGTGAGTTGGTTGACGTGACATGTTTTGCATCTTTTAGAGCCCAAACAATTGCAGAGGTCCTATGTCATGTGATATTTTTTTCGAGGCACTTTACAGATGACACGGGGCTTATGCATTTTTCGTTTTTTTCACTTTGCAGATGACATGGGAGATTGCGTTTTTGGGATATGCCCGGCTACTCCCATGTCATCTGCAGGTACTACAGATGCCTTATTAAACCATTATTTAAAAACAGCACCCAAACAATTTTTAAAGGGGTACCCCATGAGTGACCGAGATCCTCAATAATGTAATTGTTTGGATGGTACCCTATTGTGCACAAAAAAAAATTGGGGCAATGTTTTGTTTTTGGGATTTAAAGGAAAATCAATTCAAAGTAGATTAAAACGAATTGAAAATAAATTGGTTTCAAATGAAACCCTTTCTTATCAATAGTTTTTTTCGAGGTTTAAAGAAAAAAATCAATTGAAAGTTGATTCACATGAATTGAAAGCAAATTGATTTCAATTGAAATCCTTTCTCATCAATATATGTTTTGAAGTTTAAAAGGGAAAAGCATTTGAACGTAGATTGATTTCAATTGAAATCCTTTCTTATCAATATATTTGTTTGAAGTTTAAAAAGAAAATCAATTCAAAGTAGATGATGAACATGAATTGAAAGTAAATTGATTTCAATTGAAATCCTTTCTTATCAATAGATTTCTTTGAGGTTTAAAAGGAAAATCAATTGAAAGTAGATTGATGTCAATTGAAATCCTTACTTAAGTTGACTATCCTAAAAATTGTTGAGGGGGGCCTACACTAATCAGGTTCCAACATTATGTGATGTTTGATTGGGCTTCGCACCTTTCAAATACGTCTCAATACGCAGTGGCTGGAGACATTTGCGGGACACGGGAAATGTGTTCTTCCTCTGAGCAACCCCAAGGCTGTCCAGAGAACCAACTGGCATCATGATGATCTTGGAATGTCGATAGCACCTTGGCGTCTTTAAGCCGAAAGGACTGCCTCCAACGTTCACGCACTATTATGTTTTATGATGTTTTATGATGTTTTATGTTGTGTTATGCATTTTTCCTTTGCAGCTTGCAGCTTTCGTTGCGCTTCTATATTTAAGGCCTTGGGGCAACCTTTGTTGAGAAGCTTCTCGATGGGATCATTTGGAGCCCTCTTGCAAAAAAGCTTTTGTGGAACTTCTTGTTTGATGGTGTCTTTGGAAACCTTGGCACTTGATATACCTCACACTTCTCAAACGCTTTGTGTTGGAAACAAAGCGTTTGGAAATCGGGCTTTGAAGGACTTGGTGCTGCAGAACGGGGGGAGTCTGGTGCTGGAGAATTTGTGTTTGGGAGCTCCAGGAACCCAGTGTTGCGATGTGAATTCGCCAGGGAGCCAGGGGCCAGGGGCGTCATAATCACGGTTGAGAAAGCAGCGTCATGAACAAGTACCAACATCCGCTGTTTGAACCTGGTCTTCCGAAACTCTATGAAACTCTGCAACAGGGATCAAAAGGGAACGTTCAAGGCGCTTCTTGGTGAGGAAAGGTCTCACCCGCGCATGCGTTTTGAGACTCACAGGCACACGCTTGCACTGACTCCCGCAAACCTGTTCAGAACTATGTTTGGAAGACCTTGCACTTTGTGGAACCTGGGCAACTGGGAATCTAGTTTCAGACTGTTTCAGAAGCTTCCAAATCCTTCAGAAATTTGCGACTTTCGGCAGCGGGGTTATACCCTTGGGGACTTGATTTCGCGAGATCTTTACGATACCGAAAGAGTCCTAGGGTCGAAAAGCCTACTATGGACGCACAGCAACATGACACAATGGCCCATGAGTCGACCAAAAGCAGTAGAAATATGATGAAATATGTAGAAATGAGCTGAACAAGGAAAATACGCTTAAGGCACCGGCCTGTTCATGATCCACGTGTGCACCCCCCCACAACCAGTCCAATAGGAGTGGCATTATTTGCTCGAGTTGAGCCGCTGGCGACAAAGGAAGAAACGAGTCCAACTTAATGCCACATACTTCACGCTGCATCTGCAAAATTGTATCATGAAACCGCAAACAGCGGTGTTCAGGAGACATTTCTCAAGGGCTCCATTACCACACACATCGTGCTACATCGTCCTACAATCATGCAACTTGCAGCGGATGTGTGTGCCAGGTGCAGGAACCAGGGTGCTTGGATTAACGCGGGACCGGAAAGAGGCCACAAGCATCCCAGCCAACATGAATACAAAACAGGCAAAACATGGCCAAGGTATCTCAAAACGGAGCATGCAATGCATTGCAATATCATGCATTCTCCACATTTGGCCGCCGGTGCAAAGCAAGGTGAAGGACATCTCTCCCTCAGAAAAAACTGGCGAACCTTTTTTGATCTTTTTTGGTGCGCCAGTCAAAAGCTGTGATTTCAATGGGTCTTCCTCCTTTGTGGACGTTGAGACTGTCATTGAACCATATTGAACCTCACGTTCACACGAACCAAAACGAGTCAGTTACCTTGAAACACCAATTTCAACACCGGATAAAATCCGGATAAAACGGGCTTACAAAACAGATCAAAACAGCAAGAAATTCAGGAAGAAACTGCACAAATCAAGCAGTCCTCAGCCGTGAACAGCGAATCCTTCCTCGGAAGTGCTCACTCCACTCTGCTCCCCTGACAAAACCAGAAACAAGTTGAACTTCAAGTTACAACAAACTTCACAAACAGGTCGCAACAGGCTGCATGCATGCTCTTGCCAATTCTGCCATTCCTCATATTGCAGCTGTTGGTTGCAAGCAGGACAGTCTCGTGTGTATGAATTGCCGGGTCGGGGTGCCAATGGCTGCCACTGCTGGCTTGTGTTCAAAGACTGACCGTCACAAGTTGAGGATAAATTGGATTGTGAAGGCTGATTGAATCTTACTTTTCAGCTCTATATGGAAATAGTATTCTGCTGCATTCTGAATTGTAACATGTCCTGCTTTGTGTTCGATGCCGGAAAGTATGGCTCAACTTGTGCAGGCAGCCCCAGCAGCCCGAGAACAAAATTCCTGGAATTTGGCCAGGACAACGGAACTTTGGGGCATGAGCCGCATGAAAAGCTGGAACTGCAGTGACACACTGCCCTCAGCTTTATCTCTGAGTCTCGGCCCACAAACAAAAACAAGTCGCATAAAATGCAAAGTGCTACATTTCAAGAGGTGAAGCACATCCATACGTACATCTATTGATACACCTGTCAATGCATCAGGACACGAAGGCCAATTTCACCTGTCAGCGAAAGCTTTTGCACATCTGCACATCTTGGCACACATGGTCTGGGTAAGTTGCAGGTCTTCAGGCACAGCTTCCAGCACAGTGTACCATGACATTGATGTGCATGATGCCACAACTCACGCACTTGACGTTTTCTGTCTATCTTTTTTCCCTTGTTTTTTTTTCTTCTCTCTCTCTCTCTCACATTTGTGACATGTTTTCTTCTCCTCTTGGCTACTGCGTGCGACACCTTTGACCTGTTCTGGCATCTTTTGAATTCAAAATGCGCAAGGGTACCGCAGAAAGCTGCGCCAGCGATCGAAGTCCTTTCAAAGAATGCCCGGAGGGTGGAAGAGAAGTTTGCATCAATCACAGACTTTCGAAGCAAAAGGTGCACATCACAGAAAATGCAGCAGTATACTACAGTAAACTCAGCACTTCCAAAGCTCCAAGGGATGTGCGTTTGTTCGAGATAATATTATATATATATTATATGTACATGTGTGCGCATCAGTATGTATGTATACATATGCATAGCAATATTTCTATCTGCACATAAGATACAACAACAATAGAACATATATTAATGTGTAGCAATATGTGCGCACACGGTATTAGATACAAGTATATCCTGGCGGGTGGGAAACCGCGCTAGCGGTTGAGCATGTTTAAAAAAAGGGGTCTGGCACTGTGGCCCCGAGCGCATTTTATAAGTCATGTTTCTATGAAATGATTTCATGGTATTTGCAGGGTTGTGTGGCTTTGGGATGATGGTTGTTTTTCACTTCTGCACACGCCGCTTGAGTCTGTCAAGCGTTTGCTTAGCCAGTGACTTGAGATTGCAAGAAACATGAACGATATTGCCCCCGCCCCACCCAAACCCCTAGCCATCACGCAGCCATGACGTAGCATCACTTGAGATTGCAAGTAACATAAACGTTATTGCCCCCACCCCACCCAAACCCCAAGCCATGACATAGTCCTAGCGTAGCACCACTTGAGATCGCAAGTAACATGAACGTTATTGCCCCCACCCCACCCAAACCCCAAGCCATCACGTAGCCATAGCGTAGCATCACTTGAGATTGCAAGTAACATGATTTATTGCCCCAGCCCCACCCAAACCCCAGCCATCACTAGCCCATACGCAGTAACATGAGCTTGAGATGCAAGTAACATGAACGTTATTGCCCCCACCCCACCCAAACCCCAAGCCATCATACGTAGCCATAGCGTAGCATCACTTGAGATTGCAAGTAACATAAACGTTATTGCCCCCACCCCACCCAAACCCCAAGCCATGACATAGTCCTAGCGTAGCACCACTTGAGATCGCAAGTAACATGAACGTTATTGCCCCCACCCCACCCAAACCCCAAGCCATCACGTAGCCATAGCGTAGCATCACTTGAGATTGCAAGTAACATGAATATCATTGACCCACCCGACCCCACCCAAACCCAATTTTCAAAAAGTGGCACGACTACACGCGCGGTTTTCCACCCGCTAGCAAGTATATCATCTTTTAATATAGCTTAATATCATGGCCAAGGGTCTGCGCGTCGCTTGCTTCCCAAGGGAGTGATGCTGGCATTTGGTTTGATATAGCGATCAAAATTCTCAGGGAGGTCCTTGGCACTTGGTGGAGCACATGTCGCAGACTGGGACGACACTCGGGCCGCTCGGGGATTTTGATTGTACATTGTGAGGACATGTTAATCAAAGTTTGTCGCAGGACCTTCTTAGAAGGGCAATGGATTTTGAATCCAGTGCTCTGTTCTAGGGCTCCTGAGGCTCCTGGCCAAATTGGCTAATGAAATTGCATGTCATTTCGTTCGACACTTTGGACAACTTCGTTGCGCAAGAAAATCCATGTCAGCCTTTTCATCGGCCGCTGTCTATGGACTGTATGTAATTCCTTCCAATGCACCAATCAGCAAATCTACTGTAATCAAATCTATGCATTGCTATGCACTGTTTCAATGGCACCCGTTTGATACCAAGTAATACCGAGTATATCCAGTCCACGTCTGGCTTGATCGGTATATAGTCCATGCTGCAAAGGCTCTTTTGGCCTGTTTCGGAGTGATGACTCTAACACTGACTTGGAGAGGAATTGAAAAACGTGACCTCAGTACAAGTCCGACCTGCGTTGCTTGCTAAGGTGCAAAGTCAGCAGATTCCAAGCGCTTGAGGAGTGGCATCGCCAGCCTTTCAGATTCCTTCCTTCGAGAAATCAAGACCAAGAGCTCCTGCCAAGTCAAGCGAACACAAGGAAAGCAACTGTGGACATCTTGCGCATCATACCAAGTACACTGCATGATAATGCTTCTTGATGTTTCTCAGTCGAATCACTTGGACATTGACATCACATTGCACTTAAATTCTCGGACAGATTCCCTGCCGACACGGTTTGTCAAGAATCAAACACAAGCAGTAACAAGACTAGGACGACCTGCAGGGCATGTTGCAAGCCACTCGAAGGCAAGGAATCACACAAGAGAGCAGGTTTATGGTTATCATGCATATTCCTTGTTTCAAATCATGTATGGAAAGGATATCACATCAACGAAAACAAAGCCATGCAAGAAGAAGGAATTAAAAAACAAAAAACATTTAGGATCATTCAGGAGCCAGGATTGTTACAAGAACGTGATGCATCAGTACTGAGGATATAACAACAGAAAGTGGAAAATGGACGCTGGAACCAAAGCAAAAGCACGTTTCAAATAGCAAGGGATGGACCTTTATGAAAAAAACATTAAAACAACATAAAACCACTGTGCAATACTGTGCATATCAGTACCCCCAACGAAGGTGATAGAATTTGCGGGGCAAGCATGCATCAGTAAAAATTGATGAAACTATACAAACATGCCACATGCTCATGTATGTTCATGAAATGTTCATGTCATATATGCCTTTCATGCGCCTTTTGGATCCTGTCGGCATCTAAGTCAAAGCTCCTCGATAATCTTTGGATGGATAAAGGCTCGCCTGAGTCAACACAGCAAATGAACACATTGATTGATTAATATTCATATAATTGTGAATTGTGATGCGTTGATGTGAGCCAACACGGTTTCGCGCTCATTGATGCTGGAAAGGATGGTCCGTTGATGTCCATTGCAACGGCCGGAAAACGACCAAATCATGTTGCTCCGTCTGCCTTGAAGGGGCGGCGTCTTTCAATCCGAGCGCTTCATCCAACAACTCCACCGCTTTGTCCTCAAACTTCAAACTGGGTTTGAAACGTCTCAGATCGTTTCAACTCTTCAAAAACATTCAAAAACCAAACCTCAATGCCAGACTTCAGTGCCAAAATGCACCAAGAATGCACCAAGCATCACCAAGCAGAGAGACATGCTTTATGTATCTTTATGATTCTTTATGCATCTTTATGTCATATGATGTAACTTTGCATCTTGAAATGCTCATCGACTGACCATGACCGACCTGCCGAGGTGCAAGCAAACCCAATTGAAGGCAGCACTGCACTAATTGCCTCGAGAAGCCCACGCCCATCTTTGAATTGTCTCACGTGCACACTAATGACTACTAGTTCTATCGAGTTGAGAACTGCAACCTTCGTTTTGTGTTGCTTTGCTAACTTGCTACAATTACTTGTCACGTTGTGCGTGCTCTTGGGACGTAGATTTGAAAGACTTGGAATCTGATGTATCTGATGTACCTAGATCATTCTAGACTGTCCAAATCAGTGCTTTGATATATTATTTGCTTTTGAAAATCATGAGACGGGTGCCTGCTGCCTTTTGGGGGTCGTTCATTCATGACTGCTTGAAGCCCGTGGATATCAGCCGACATCGATGGTGCTCAATGTCATCTGAAGAAAACCCACCGGAAATGTGGCTGCTTAAGGCTTCAGACCTGTGCTAAAAACTGTGATTGCTGAAGGCCTCTGATGACAGCGGTGCAAGCTAAACAATATTCCACGATCCTGCAGTAGCAACTGGGGTCGCGTGCTCATAGGTTCGGGTGCTTGGAGTGCAGTCAGCAGTCTCATATGTAGAAAGTGCCATCTCCGGTCTGCCTAGGCATTTTATTCGTTTGATCAAAGTAGATCGAGAAGCAGAAACATCCCGAAACCAAACAAAAGCACACCCCTAAAATACTTTAAATCAAAGCAAACTTCAGGAGTTTAGGAAGCTCGCAACTTATTGCAACTTCCGAGTGAAAAGGTCTTGCGTGAACCACCGCTGCTTGGTCCATGGTGCCGTTCCGAAGTGCTGCTGCAATGAGGGCCCCATACCTGAACTGCAGTGCGGTGTGGACAATCACTCTATTAGGGGTGGCTCGACAGCTCAAAGCACTGCAGCATTACACATCGTAACAAATTATGACTGTGGCACATTGTGGCACAATATGGCAATGAGATATCCTATCAGAATCCCATACATTCGCACGCGTAGAATGCAGCCGGCTTGCACTTCAGAATTTGGTTGAAGGCGATTTGTCTGGACCCACTCGTCGAAGATCACGTAGGCCCGCTTGATTTCGCCACGGGCAGAGTACAGTTTGATGCCTGACAGAACCAGCTATCGAAGGCAACCATATGCACGCCCCAAGGACACCCTAGGCTAGAACACGGCCAGTCATAAGTTTGTAATGAGAAGATAGGCCAAGATATCACCATGGACCAAAATATGCCAAGATGCATGCAGCCAAGGTTGTGTTTGAAAATTGTATGCCCAGGTCCTGCAAGAATGTCGATCATAAATCACCATTGAAGGTCACCATTGTTCTCCTGCCTTTTAGTTAGTGCCTTGCGGGATCTTGCGGGTCAACGTGTGTCAGCGTCATGTCAACAACGTCCTTCATGAAGTTCAGGATACGCTCAGCTTTTTGAAAGAGGTTGCGACTCACACAGCCCTCAAGCCTGAAAGGCTCGGAGCCGCTCTACCGAAACCCATGCAGACAGGCCGCAACAAATGGCATTTGCAGCTCAATGCGGCCGGGTCTCAAAATGTCAAAAAGCATTGCATCTGGCTGCAGCTTGCGCTGCAGCATCAACTCAAGGTATGTCAAGGCCTCTTCCACCTTCGAACCCCATCGCAGCTAAGAAAAAGAGCGCGTGTTGTTGCCAGGTATGCATAGGTATGCCAGGTTCTGGCATGAAATCTGGCCTATCAGTAGTGCCGCACAAGGTGGTGGCGGAAGTTTCAAAAATAGGCAACTATAGGAGAGGCGAGTTGTTGTGACGCATCGATGGCAGAACGAATGCACTGATGGACCGGAAGGTGGTTGGAGCTGTGCTTTTTTGGGGTGGTCGCAGCGGTCACTTCACCCACAACTGCTGGATGTAGTGTGGTGTAGTGTAATGTAGCATATTTGTAGTTGTAGTGTAGTGGCAGTTGCAGCTGTAGTTGTTGTAGTTGCAGCTGTAATAGTAGTTGTTGTAGTTTGTAGTTGTAATTGTAGTGTGGTGGTCGTTTAATGTAGTGGTAGTGGTAGTGGTGGTTAGTTGTAGCGCAGTGACAGTTGAAGTTTTAGTTGTGCTTGTAATTAGTAGTAGTAGTAGTTGTTGTAGTTGTATTTGTAGCATAGCGTTGTTGAGTCGTAGTCCCAGTTGTAGTTTCAGCTGTAGTTGTAGCTGTAGTTGTAGTGTCGTCGTGTAGGTGTAGGAGCAGGTGTAGGCGTGAGTGCAAAGGCATTTGTAGTTGCAAAATGTAGTTAAAGTTCTAGTAGTGGTAGATGCGGCTGTAGTTATTGTTGTTGTAGTTGTAGTTGTCGTCGTCGTCGGTAGTAGTAGTCAGTAGTAGTCAGTAGTAGTCAGTGGTACCCAATAGTACTCAGTAGTATTCAATAGTAGTTATGGGCACTCAGTAGTAGTCAGCAGTAGGTAGTAGTCGTCGTCGCCGTGGTGGTGGTGGTGGTAGTAGTAGTAGCAGTAGTAGTAGCAGTAGCAGTAGCAGTAGCAGTAGGAGTAGGAGTAGGAGGAGTAGGAGTAGGAGTAGGAGTAAGTAGTAAGTAGCAAGTAGTAAGTAGCAAGTAGCAAGTAGCAAGTAGCAAGTAGCAAGTAGCAAGCAGCAAGCAGCAAGCAGAAAGAGGCAAGTTTTTTAGTAGTAGTAGTAGTAGCAGTAGTAGTAGTAGTAGTACTAGTAGTAGTAGTAGTAGTAGTAGTAGTAGTAGTAGTAGTAGTAGGTAGTAGGTAGTAGGTAGTAGGTAGTAGGTAGTAGTAAGTAGTAAGTAGTAAGTAGTAA
>CAMXCT020002287.1:5000-35000 GCA_947184155.2 Cladocopium goreaui | reverse complement strand
TTGGGGAGCACACAAGGAGCAGGATCCTCAAATTCAAAAAGAAAGATGCTACACACCCACGCTAGATTGCATTGAACGAACATGATTAAACAATCTGTCAAGAAATGTCAAACAAACATGTGGAAACCGCGAGCAAGCACGGCGATTTGAATCAGAAGCGAAAGGACTGACCCTCTCGAGGTGGTATAGAAAGCATTTCTGTATGACGAGGAGAAGTGTATCGATGTAAAGCCGACCTATACCGCCTATGCCACCTTACTGTCTTCAGCGTTTTTGTTCAGTCAAGGGCCACTTGATGCTGCTTGACTTGGAAATTCGAGCAAGAATGCCAAGCAATGCAAAGCAATGCCAAGCAGCTTTCTCGTGCGAAGGTCAACAGGAGCGTATTGACTGACATTTTGAAGGCACTTTTCAGCTCCGTGAATGTCTCGCTTCTTCAGCAGCCTCAAGAATGCTCGGCTGTGCAGGAACCTATGGCAAGCTCAGCGCTTTTGCTTTGCTGTCCCCTTTACAACCCATAAGGAGCCCGAGACCTGCAATGCCATGCAAGTTTTGACACTCATTGAATAATAGCAGTACCATACAGTGCCGTACAAATTCCACCATCTTTCTCCGAGTTCCACTACAGTACCGTAAATTCAAAGATATTCAAAAGCAACTGCAGCAGTTCTAAAAATGTGCCCAAGTGACCGCCGAGCAAGGGCCAAGAGTTGGCTTGCACCAGGCCCTGCACGTCTCGTGCTGATTTTGCCCGTCAGTTTGCACGAGTGAAAGGTTCAATGGAATGAGAATGGCTCAGAATGACCTATTGCGCCACACCCAGACGGTTTGGAGCTTGCATCGAACTGATCCAAATTCGCTGAGTAAGGCTTTCCTGTGTGGAGTTCGTGCTGCATCTCTCGGTTGAAGACATCTCTTCATCATGTCTTTTCATCATGAACCATCTCATCTGACATCTGGGCAACATTTAAAGTTGATGCTAATTGACGCTTCTGCGGGTGTTGTATTCGGTACTTGCACTGACTGTCTCTCGTGGTCTGGTTGTTTGGGCCTGGGGCTAAAGGGTTTCGTCCTTGGAAGTAGTGCACAGTCATGACCGCAAAATCCGCGACCGTTTCAGTGCATTGCTCTTGGCGGGATACTGGACATAAGTACTGATCAAAGGGTACTCGACATACAGTAGCCAGAGTTGAGGTATAGAATTGTATGTTGTCTTTGTCGTTTCTCTCCTTTATTCGGTCATGTTCTCAGCCGTTTCATACAAAATCATGGTATGAAATTGAATGAAAGTGAGCGAGAACTAGCTATCCCTATCACTCCCCTAGTCAAGCCCCATTCAGAAATACAGTAGAAGTCCGTAGAGGTACCTGGCTAAGTACCACAAGTCTCGTGTTGTGCGTGTGGCCCTGGATCGAAGGGCCAACTGCCAATTTGCCATGTGGCCAAGATGGCCAAGATGGCCAAGGTGGCCAAGGTGGCCAAGGTGGCCAAGGTGGCCAAGGTGACCAAGGTGGCTATGATATGCTATGACACTATTATGATATGTCATGATCTTACCATGCAAGGCACGCAGCGAGGCTGTCGATCGTGAGAAAGAATGAGAACTAAATTGCAACACACCCCGACGCCAACAGAAAAAAGGGATAACCAAACGTGACAATATCCTTACCTTGTCCGGTCAGTGTTCAAGGGCAGCCCGTCTGCATATCCGTACCATCCGTACCATCATCCGTACCATCCGTACCATCCATACCATTCATACCATCCGTACCATCCGTACATATCCGTACCATCCGTACCATCATCCGTACCATCCGTACCATCCGTACCATCCATACCATTCATACCATCCGTACCATCCGTACATATCCGTACCATCTGTACCAATCCTTACCATCCGTACCATCCATACCATTCATACCATCCGTACCATCCGTACATATCCGTACCATCTGTACCAATCCTTACCATCCGTACCATCCATACCATTCATACCATCCGTACCATCCGTACATATCCGTACCATCTGTACCAATCCTTACCATCCGTACCATCCATACCATTCATACCATCCGTACCATCCGTACATATCCGTACCATCTGTACCAATCCTTTACCATCCGTATTTACGTGCCATGTAAGTGTGAAAGTGCCATGTGTCCGTTCTGCCTTCTGAAGCTTGCACAGCTTGACGAAGCAGTCTGCACGTCGACGGATTGTTGAGAGCGCACTCCTGCAGAACACGCTGAGTGTTGCCGACTCACATTTTGCAGAAATAAAATGTAACGAGGTAAAGCTACCGTGCAGATGATGATGATTATTGTTATAAGTATTATTATGATTCATCATGATGATGAGGAAGAGAAATGAGGAATCGGGAGTCAGGAATCTGGAATTATTGTGATTGCAATTATCATTGTCATCATGACAACCCGGATGCATGCATGTTTGTGCATGTGGAGACTACCTTATCCATCCACCCATCCACCCACCCATCCATCCACCCATTCATCCAAGAAGTCAACAGTTCAATTAGATGCAATTCATTCACTCGCCCTCTGACTTTGTCTCCATGCAGAGCAATTCAGCATAATTCAGCCATGTTTGCTCTTTCTGGTTGTCATTGGTTGTCTCATGTTGTGTCCCCTCGTTCTGGAATCTTCCTGTGTGATCCTGTGAGCCGTGCCTGAAAGTTGCCATCGGCCCCATTTAGCCTGACCGAGTCCAGTCCACCCTTGCTAGCTGCCTGAGCTGGGGAGGAAGCTTCAGCAAAGCTTCATGTGAAAGGACGCAAAGCCAAGCCTCACATATGGTCCCTCACATATTCCACTCCTGATAACACTCTTGATTCCGTTAGAGCATCTTAGAACAATACGATGGACGAGACACATACGATGAACTGACATCTGCAACTGATGCAACCAGGAAGAATCGACGGAAGAATCGACAGAAGAATCGACAATGATTGACGGATAGATACGGCAGATACGGAGAGCTCGGCTGGGAAGTTCCTTTGTCGCTGCTGCCTTTGACCTGTGGCTCAGCCAAGTGCCAAAGGCTGTCATCATGTCATCGAAAATTATAGAAACATGTACAAGCATAATATATTTGCAAACATGATAAAGTTAAATATGAGAATAAAAGGTTATATATATATATGTAGGTATATAATTTAATCATATATAATCGTAATATGTTACGATACTTTGCAAGACACATTCAGATCAAATTGATATCGATTGATAGAATGGGTCTTCTTCGCCTTCGCCCTCTCCATCTTTGCTCTCCTGGCTAAAGCAATGCCGTTTCGCCCAAGGAGAGACATGAAGCAGGGCTCAAACTATGCTTTCACAGCGGGAAAAACTGACAAAGAAAGAGATGCCAAACGCTTGGCATCATGTCGTATCGTTTTTTTTTTTTTTATGTCTCTTTCATATTTTTCGTGGTTTTGTTTTTGTTTCACTTTGCGTCTGAGTCTCCCTCGGTGCCACAGAGCTCTGAACGCTATCAGTGTCGGTGCAGTCCGCGCCGTCTACGCTCGAGGCACTGGAGGCACTGGAGGCACCGGCGTTTGGGGCGCTTGGAGTGCTTCGGGTGGGCCTGGTGCAGCTCACGGCTCTGCAATGCCGAAGGAGCTTCAACAACTTGCCCAGGCATGGCCCGATCCTCAGAACAAACCGAGTTTCAACATATCTTCAGTATATATTTATAATGATTATAATGATTTATATAATATATTTATTCAGTATATTTAGTTCAAAGAGGGGCCAAAAAGTGTGTAATATCGGTCTGCATCGGTCGGAATTGTTCTGCAGTGTTCAATTAGCGAATCGAAGCAGTGAATATTTCAGACCAAGGCACAAATGCCAACCCACGGTGAATGCAGCGATAAGCAAGAGCATCTGCGCCCGATCAAGAAGCATCCAAATCACTCCAAATATCTCCAAATTACAAATTGCGGCGTTGCGCTTCCTTCTCTGTCTCCCTCGTCTTCTCTTGCATTTAGACAAGTTGGCCTATTGCCCACCTTTTCTGTGCTTTTTAGTTTGAGAGTCCGAATTCATGTGTACCCGACACTTGTTCGGAGCCAATCACATATGTTTTTGTACAGCATGAGTCATTGTGCGTACGTGCAAATATATATATATATATAATTATATATACATATTATGTTTGTGTGTGTATTTATTTCCCGGCTCCGAAGAATCCCATAGCCACACAAAACCGCCTCCTGCGCACTTGCGAGCATATCAACGGTTCCTTTGCAGGCATCCTTCGTTGCCTGCACCTGCTGCAAGTTCATGACCTTGGGAAATGAAGGCAATCAAGGTAGGAGGGGAAAAACTTCTGTGAAAAGTATGGTAGAGACATGCAAAGACTATTGAAGATGCATGAAAACTACATCAAAGACTGCATTCTTTGGCTTCTTGATGCATGTCCCCTACAGGCTCAGGCATCCGCCAAAAATGCGATGTATCTGAAGCTTGTAACGTTCATAGTTGCTTCACCTGAAGCACAAAGCACAAGACCCTGAACAAATGCAACCAAAGCCAATTTCCTCTAATTTCTACCCTTCACAGGCGCAAACAACTTCACCGGAGCATAGAGCAATTACCTCTTTGCAACCAAAGTGCAAATATGGAGAGAACGACCCGGAGTCACCAAGATCTAGCCTGGGGGTCCTGGGGTCGAACCTGAACGGAAAGTCAAAAACAAGCACAATCGATCTGAACATGTGCTCCATTCATCTCCACTTAACAGGGTGCCGATGAGATTGCCTTGAAAATGAGTTCAACATCTACATTGAATATCATCTACATCTATACACAATTGTACTCGTAGTACTGTGCGCCCCGTCCATCCTGCGGCCAAGGTGCGGTTCAAACACCGAGCTACGTTGCGTCGCAGAATATCTGATGAAGTAGTAAGCGGAAGAATTTTTGATTGTGAATGCTGCGGTGGCAAGGAAATGGCAGCGCGACATGGTTGCTGAGCATTATATCAGTTCATGGTCAACATGTACAACAAACCAAAATCAGGAACCATCATCAGTCCCTACTTTCGAACGCTTTCACCATTTAAATCCCTTTGGTTCTTTCTATTTCTTTCTTGCCTTTGTCTGTTGCCTCAAGGCTGAAGCGCATTGCATGAACATGCACTCTCACGTTCTCGTCACAAGTCTCTCAAATCTTTTGCAAAAGCACGCAACAATACGCAACAGCATCCAACACCCCATGCGACCTCTGTGCTGCCGGTGCCAGTCACCAAACAACTCCTGAGTTGAAGGATGTTGAAGGCCCGAAGAAACCTTATTTCAGGCAACTAGACGGGGCCACCACTTCTTGACGTATGAATAACATATCTACAATGTTCAAAACCCGACTCTTTCAGGCCTTTCTGCTGTTTCAACACTGGTTCTGTGCTATCTACCCTTGCAACTTCAATTACAGGTTACGGTTTCTTTGAAGGGCTATGTCAAGCTGTCTTACAACTTCATGGCGTACGAATATATCACATATAATGAAATACCAATACATCTACAAAGTTCAAAAACTGGTTCTTTCTGGAAACCCTCTGCTTTTTCCGCATTGCTTGTTTGCTATCTACTCTTGCAACTTTAGTTGCATTGACATGCACGCTTGCCCAACTGAAAAACTATGAAAAACATTGAAAAACACAGAACATCATAAAACATGAAAATTGATGAAATATGCCTGCCAATGCCTGCCCAATAAATATGGCACTGGGGTTGAAAACAAACACCTGATCAAAGCATGTGTTGGCGTTGCTGCTGCTTGCCAAGTAACATCTAGCCGAATCTAGCTATACTCAAGGGCTGAAGGGCTGCAAAGAAATGATACTAAAAATGGGAGCCCTGGCTCTGATTCAGCGGTGCTTCACTGAATACACTGAGCTACTTCGGGGGGGTTGCTCCTATGTAGACCCCAAATGTGGGGTCTATAAGGTTATTAGCCCAGGGCGAATGTAATTATTTTTTCCTTCATTCAGACCTTTAGGCTGGACCGGTATTTAAGGTCTACTCTTGTTTTCCCACTGCCGCTACATACGCCCCAAAAAAACAATTTTTCATATGCACCAAATGCATCTCATTTTTGCACAAGGAACAGCCGTCTCGCAGATATATGCAGATATCTGATCCGAAGCAACACGGCCTCAGAACCTGCAAGACTACATACAGGTGAACCCAGGTGATTCCATTTTATATGGCTTCCAGATCTCCAAGGATGTCTTTCCTGAGGTATCAATATGCCCATGCCCCAAAGGTCTGACTCCTAAGAATAAGCAATGTCATTATGAGTCGTGGTGTATATTGTGGGGAAGCCCATGAGGTGGGAAAAATCTCTTGTCGCATATTGTCGCGTATGAAATGAGCACTTTCGCCAGTCACATCCCATTGAGCCTTTGGTGGTGGTTATTACTGACACATACTGGGTTCTCATACGGATGCTCATGATTCAGAATGGAGAAAGAAAACAGAAATTGATAGAAATTGGATGAAATTGGTTAATAAACGGTTAATATGGCCATGTTTGTAGGTTGACACGCTTAAATCCGAGATGTGCCGACGAATTTCTGGTTTTGGGATGCTTTTGGTGGTTCTAAACAGCTCTGCCCTCAGCAGCCTGTGCCATTGCCATTGCGATGCCATTGCGCATAGGAGACGTCTTGGCAGTTGTGGAATGTTCTGAAATGTTTTGAAATGAAGAGATGGTCTCCGCGGATCATGGACTGTTCAAGCAAATGCCCAAGAATCACATCATCCATCTTCCCAGATCCACATCGAAAAACGGTTCAACATGGCAGGTGGCGATGAAAACACCACAAGGGGTATAGCATGGTATAGCGAAAAAATATGAAACAGTGGTCTAATCCTAAATTCGTGGTTGGTCGCACCTGAAATCTCGGCAAATTTGCCAGCTCCAAGAGTGAAAGCTTTGAGCGAATTCTGTGGCAATGGCTACGCAAAAGATCTTCAGTGGCTGACAGAGGCTGATAACTGGCTGAAGCTGAGAGCCTGAGAGATGTGTCTGTGCGAAACGGCGATGCAAGATGTACCGCTCCTTTTCATCTTCGACTCTACAAGGCACTTTGTCAAATGGGCGTATGAATTATCCTGCTTCAGCAATCGAATTTGCAGCAAGACCGCTGAGATGAGATGCGCAATGGAATTCGCTTGTGGATGCGTGTGGCTAATCGTGGACAGAAGCTATCCCTTTTATCCCTCTAAGCTTCCCACAATGACTTCCGTGAATTCCAATGCCGCAAGCCCAGACAAACAACAATTTTTAATTTCATGCAAGACTCTCTAACTCTCTCTTCTTTCAAGTTGCATTTCAGCATCAATATCTATCAGCTTGTCACACATCAAAAGTTTGGTCGGGGACGAGGTCGAACCGTTACAGAATAGCCTGGCACCATCTGGCAAGACGATGCAAGACCGGAATATACATAGGAATACATCGGATGCCTGCTGCGGCGCCATGGTGCAAGTCAAACAGATTTTCCCCTATCATCAAAGCAAGTTCGCACGCTGTTGCGTGCAACATAAACAACTGCCGATGCTCAGATTGGTTCGGCTTCATATCTTATACCTTTAGCCCAAAATGGGAACAGCGGAGCCAACACTTTCCGACAAGGCGAGCTACTATTTCAATCTCACCATCTCTCACCTATAACTCTTGGCGGCAACGTGATGCAGGGCGTGCGCAATGGCGGGCATAGAAATGTAGCCTTGGTCACAGGGCTTTGGTTCCTGGATCAGTGCTTGCTTTTGAGAGAAGCCAGCTGGATGCAACAATTGCATCACAATCTGCAAAGATCAAAACCACGTAACATACGTAAACAAAAAAACTAAGATGGGTGCAGCAGGACCTCAACACATTTGGCGAGAGAAGCACAAAGGAGCGGATATACAAGCACTGCACTAGGTAAATATCATTGAGTACAGTATCTCTTGTCATCCTTTTTCAAGAACTCTGTTGGCAACACTTTAGGTGCTGCACCACGTGTCACAGTTCTCAAAGCTCCCTGGGAGAGGACCTGCCCCTGACATCAATGGAAGCTGAGGGACAAAATAATCTAAGAGACACAAAATTACAAAATATTCTTCAAGTGCATACATCCTATGCATCCTATGCATCCTATGCATCGCACAAACATTCTGCTGGTTGAAGGGTCACCTTGTCCAAGAGAAATATATAAATAGGCCTCCTTGCCCTTCCATCACACCATAAACTATGTCGACATTTCTAGATTATAGACATCTATAGGACCATAGGAATTCTATGGACATGTATAGGCGATAGGCGACTGCAGCCCTCTCTTGTCCGACACTGTGCTGGTTTGGATTCGAGTGCCCAACGCTGGTAGGTACACCAAGGCCAAGCCTTGGCCTCAGGAAACAAACAACCACATGAAAGCAAACTGGTTCTCTGGTTCATGTTGCTCGATGTTTGGGTCCATGTTTGTGCCTGATGTGTCTGGCTCTCTTCAATCCTCATGCTGCGGTTTGAACATGTTCCGTCCAACCCGGACGTTGTTCCACACTTACAATCATCATCATCATCACCACCATGGTCTCGTCATCATGATCATCATCACCATGGTCACGATCATGATCTCATCATCATTATCATAATGATAGTGTCAACTCATGTGTCCATCAACTTATATGTCTTGTATTCATAAGGGGCCAAAAATCCGCCACCTCCTGTGACAAATATGTTGAATGATGTACTCGGATCTCAAAGTAGATGGCGCGGAATCTTGAGTTGCGCCATCTATGTCAAAAAAAAAATGGGGGATAGATGGCTCAACTCCCTTTAAAAAAGGGCAGTTGAGCCATCTATGTCCCTAAAAACGACATATTCTTTGCAATCTTCTGCGCTGGTTTCTCCCCATATTTTTTTCTCAACATCAAGCTGCCTTTTTGGGACATAGATGGCGCAACTCCCGGGGAGTTGCGCCATCTATGTGGGCATTCCCAGCCTGATTTTGGCGAAATGACAGAAGTTGTTTTGAGCCAGCAAAGGTCGAGACGCTTTAAAACCCAATTTTAACAAGTGACCTGAGGAACCGTTTCTTGACGGCAAAAACGGTTCCTCAGGTCACTTGTTAAAATTGGGTTTTAAAGCGTCTCGACCTTTGCTGACAAAATGACGGAAGTTTTTCCATCTATGTCCCAAAAAGGACAACTCTGATGTCTTTCCTGGTGGTTTTGCCTCCTGTCCTGGGACAACTCTGATGTCTTTCCTGGTGGTTTTGCCTCCTGTCTTGGCATAACTCTGATCGATGTGGCATATTTTGGTTAGGTTGGTTGATGGATGTCGGGAGATATGAGGGAGTTGCGCCATCTATGTGGGCATTCCCAGCCTGATTTTGGCGAATGAGTGGGAGTTGCGCCATCTATGTCCCAAAAAGGCAGCTTGATGTTGAGAAAAAAAATGGGGGGAAACCAGCGCAGTGCCAATTTTCCACTTGGGTTCGCCCCGGAAAACGGACCCCACCAAGTGTCAAGTTTCCTTTGGGAAACTCAGGAAAAAGCTCTTTTTCGGGGGACTTGGTGGGGCCCGTTTTCCGGGGCCAAGCAAAGTGGCAAATTGCCAGAGCGTAGAAGATTGCAAAAAATAGGTCATTTTTAGGGACATAGATGGCGCAACTCCCACTCATTCGCCAAAATCAGGCTGCAAATGCCCACATAGATGGCGCAACTCCGTCATATCTCCCGACATCCATCAACCAACCTAAACAAAATATGCCACATCGATCAGAGTTATGCCAAGAGAGGAGGCAAAACCACCAGGAAAGACATCAGAGTTATCCCAAGACAGGAGGCAAAACCACCAGAAAAGGCATCAAAGTTATCCCAAGACAGGATGGACAGGAGGCAAAACATCCTGTCTTGGAATAACTCTGATGTCTTTCCTGGTGGTTTTGCCTCCTGTCTTGGCATAACTCTGATCGATGTGGCATATGTTGGTTAGGTTGGTTGATGGATGTCGGGAGATATGAGGGAGTTGCGCCATCTATGTGGGCATTTGCAGCCTGATTTTGGCGAATGAGTGGGAGTTGCGCCATCTATGTCCCAAAAAGGCAGCTTGATGTTGAAAAAAATATGGGGGAAACCAGCGCAGAAGATTACAAAAAATAGGTAATTTTTCGGGACATAGATGGCGCAACTCCCACCCATTCGCCGAAATCAGGCTGCAAATGCCCACATAGATGGCGCAACTCCCTCATATCTCCCGACATCCATCAACCAACCCAACCAAAATATATGCCACATCGATGCCACATCTCCTTTCCTGAAGCAGAAAAAAACTCCCCAAATCCGGGCCTGTTTCGAAACAATTCCAAACCACATAGATGGAGCAAGTCAGGCAAGGGCTTGGTGATGAGGACAAAAGCCTGTTTCTAAATGCGTTTGCCACTGCCAACCCCCCTCAGCCTGCTGAACTGCGAGGGGGGTTGGCAACCACATTTACAAAACAGAACTTGTCCTCATCTCTGAACCCATCGAAACAAAAGTCTGGCATTGGAATGGGATTCAAGGGACATAGATGGCGCAACTCATTTTCAAGGTATTGCAATGAAATTTTAAAAGTGTTTTTCCAATATATTTTTGTCAAAATATGTTGAAAAATGAGATTTCTATCCATAAATTCTGCCCACAATCAATTTTAAAACCTTCAGTGGTTTATTTTTAAGGCGTGGCATTGAATTTTTGAAAGATTTGAATGCGATTTAAGGCACATAGATGGCGCAATTCATTTTTGAACCCATCGAAAAAAAATCCGCCCACACCGCTTTGGCGGTGAAGGCGTGCTTATTGGGGGGCAACAGCAACACTAAATGCTCAATGACATTTGTTAATATAGCAGTCGCTATATCAGCTTTAGCTGGGGGGGGCCAAAAACGGTTTCGCACCGAGACCAGAATACGGTGGTGTTTTCGACATTTTTCGAGGATTTTTGGGTGTCTGAGCGCAAGAGGGTATTGAAATGGAATTTTGGGTCATTTTGGTAGCTTTCCGGCAATGGAAAAACGGCCAAAAATGAAAAAAACATTGTACATAGCAAGATTTTGCAGGGTTTTTGGATGCCAGAGCATTGAAAACACTGCAAAAACAAGTGTTTTGGACTGACGTTATAGCAAAAAACGTGTAAATTACCGTATGCTTGACTGGAAACATTACAAAAACACTGTCAAAAGCAATGTTTTGGAAGGATTTACTGCCTTTATTGCAAAAAACGTGTAAATTACCGTCTGTTTGACTGGAAACATTGGAAAAACACTGTCAAAAAAATGTTTTGGAAGGATTTCTTATATATATATATGTTGGAGTTGGCTACCGGCATTGGCACATGGAAAAATTGAAGAAAACACTGTAAATAGCGGTATTTTCAACGGTTTGGAATTGGAAGCATTGTCGAACATGATGTTTTCGACCGGTTTTATGGCGACAAAAGTGTAAAGTACCGTGCTTTGAAGGAAACCATTGCAAAAACATGGAAACACATTCAAAGAACACGGGATTTGGGGGACTATCTAGGCGTCGTTGTCTAGCTATTTGAAATTCCGCAGCTTGGAGAGCCTCCAAGGGAGGGAAAAGTGAAAATTCCATAGCTTGGGAAGCTGTCACGGCGGGGAAAAGTGAAAATTCCCTAGCTTGGGAAGCCCCCACGGGGGGGAAAAGTGAAAATTCCCTAGCTTGGGGAGCCCCCACGGGGGGGAAAAGTGAAAATTCCCTAGCTTGGGGAGCCCCCACGGGGGGGAAAAGTGAAAATTCCCTAGCTTGGGGAGCCCCCACGGGGGGGAAAAGTGAAAATTCCCTAGCTTGGGGAGCCCCCACGGGGGGGAAAAGTGAAAATTCTTAGCTTGGGGAGCCCCCACGGGGGAAAACCACCCTTAGCCCCTCTCACGGACCGAAATAAACCTGCGGTGTGGGCGGCCACCCCACGCGAAGCGGGGTGAATATGGCGTTTGAATGGGATTCAAGGGACATAGATGGCGCAACTCATTTTCAAGGTATGGCAATGAAATTTTAAAAGTGTTTTTCCAGTATATGTTTGTCAAAATATGTTGAAAAATGAACATTCTATCCATAAATTCTGTCCACAATCAGTTTTAAAACCTTCAGTGGTTCATTTTTAAGGCGTGGCACTGAAATTTTGAAAGATTTGAATGCGATTTAAGGAACGTAGTAGATGGCGCAATTCATTTTTGAACCCATCGAAAAAAAAATATGGCATTGGAATGGGATTCAAGGGACATAGATGGCGCAACTCATTTTCAAGGTATTGCAATGAAATTTTAAAAGTGTTTTTCCAATATATTTTTGTCAAAATATGTCGAAAAATGAGATTTCTATCCATAAATTCTGCCCACAATCAATTTTAAAACCTTCAGTGGTTTATTTTTAAGGCGTGGCATTGAATTTTTGAAAGATTTGAATGCGATTTAAGGCACATAGATGGCGCAATTCATTTTTGAACCCATCGAAAAAAAATATGGCGTTTGAATGGGATTCAAGGGACATAGATGGCGCAACTCATTTTCAAGGTATTGCAATGAAATTTTAAAAGTGTTTTTCCAGTATATGTTTGTCAAAATATGTTGAAAAATGAAATTTCTATCCATAAATTCTGTCCACAATTAGTTTTAAAACCTTCAGTGGTTCATTTTTAAGGCATGGCACTGAAATTTTGAAAGATTTGAATGCGATTTAAGGAACGTAGTAGATGGCGCAATTCATTTTTGAACCCATCGAAAAAAAATTCTGGCATTGGAATGGGATTCAAGGGACATTTATACAATACAAATTTGTGCAATTCCACCGTATATACAAGCAAAAATGATCGGAAATGTAGTAAATTTAGTTAACAATACCCTTATGTCCATCTACTGGAGTGGCAGTTGCGCCATCTACCTTCTCATTTTAAAGTAGGGTGATTTTTTCTTCAATTGGCGGAACTCGTTTTATGTTCCAGCTAAAATAGCGCCGTTTTCTTTCTCAGCGCGCGGTGCCATCTTATGGGTATTTTGGTTTTTGAGTTGAGCCATCTACTTTGAGATCCATGTAATCACATCAACTTATCTTCAGAAGGGATGATGAGGATGATGATCATGATAATGATCACGATGATGATGACGATGATCATGATCATGATCATGATGATCATGATGATGATGACGATGATCATGATCATGATCATGATGATGATGATGGTGATGGTGATGGTGATGATGATGATGATGATGATGATCATAATCACATATGCCTCTACATATTGAACGTCCACCGACATGGCATTTCAAAAATACGCAACCCTTCCGCAATTCCGGCGCGGAGCAACGTCAGGGTTGCACTGATGTTATGTTTAGACATGTCCAAAGGGGTGAATGGGCACCACGGTGCCTTCATTGTGCAAAGATGAGTCAGGACACAGTGCAGACCAGTGCAGAGAAGCCGCCGAAGCGGAGTATGGCACCCTGTCCAACTGTGCATGGCCTGCCCAAGGCTGATCTGAGGATCTGAAGCCAGGAATCTAGCCGGGAGAGATGAGAAAAGCAATAAAACGCAATGAACAGCAATGAACATGTAATGTATAAAATGAATGTTCAAAGCAAGTTCAGAGAGATGGCAACACTATGTAACACTGTGCATCACTGCAATCCCTGGCACCTTGATTGGTACTGGCATCCAGCTGATAGTCCTGCGGTTCCGATGACCACATGACCCAAACTTGACATGACTAAATAACACATGTAGATGCAGCTTAGATACAGCTTAGATACATGCAGATACTGAGGCCCAATCTTGTAATCCCATCACTGTTCAATCTGGCATCATGCTACAGACTATAGGATCTGAAGGGATAAAGTCGGATAAAGGATGATGGAGACACACGTGAACTGACTGGGATTCAATGAGATCCGATGACAAAATGTAACAAATGCAACAAATGCAACAAATCTGAAGACAAATGCGTCAAATCGGTCAATTCTGCCAAAAGCCTCGTGCTTGGAGCAGTCAGCGGGGACTGCGGCCAGCTTTGCAAAATGTCATGTGCAAAGGGTGTGAATGTTTGTTCAATGAGGGTCCGATTGGTCTTCATTAAGACCCTCAGTTCAATTTTCTTTGCGCGACCTGATGTTTGCCAAGCATTCGCTTTCATATGAGCACATGAAATTTAAGAATGTGGTCGTCATTTTGGTCTGAGAAAATACAGGTTTCCCCTCAAAAAATGCAGAACTGCTTGATTTTGCTCCCTCTAAACTCTAAACTGTCCCTATTGACCTATTGCAGCACTTTTGTTTCAAATTGATTCAAATTGAATGACCATCTTGGCATCCAAGGATGGCTCGCCTAAGTGAGTTTATTCGCAGGGTCAGACTGGTTTCAGACCTTTTTCATATCCACAGGCAGACCTGGTCAATCCTTTAAAGAAAAGAATGAAAGAGGTGCAGCTGGAAATGGGAGAGGTGCTATCCATTTTTTTTCTATGTTCCATCCTTCTGTTTCTGTTGTTGGGCTGGGTGCAAAGTGGGATGTCTGTTTTCACTTGTGGTACTTAGATGTCTGAAAAGAGCATCACAACGCATCCAACAACATCGTTAGCTGATGGAACACTTCGAGATGATTCTTGAATCTGTGGGCATGCTCAGCGCCAAAAAAAACACTGAAGCCTTGCGGAAGCTGGAACCTGCCCCATGTGGAAAAATATAGATTGTGACAAAGAAGGAAAATTCTGGGCAACGAATTCAGAATAGGAAAGCCAAAGAACTGTGAAGTAAAAGGACAAAAAGAAGAAGGAAGAAAACACAAGAAAAACATAGAAAAACTTCATGCAAGGCACAGTTGTTGTGTTCCGGTTTCAAAACGTTTCAGACTCGTTTCAGGTCACAGCGCCTTGTCAGTT
Organism: Cladocopium goreaui; assembly: GCA_947184155.2. Taxonomy (NCBI): domain Eukaryota; class Dinophyceae; order Suessiales; family Symbiodiniaceae; genus Cladocopium; species Cladocopium goreaui. The sequence goes on along the minus strand of CAMXCT020002287.1, from coordinate 20,058 downwards.
TGTCAAGGTGCTGATCCAACTCTGCGCCACTTCCGTGCTCTGTAGTCACATGTCATCACATGCCATCACCATGATTCAACTATGGTAATACTATGATTATGGTTTTGCAAGACAGAGGAGTAAGAAAGTAAAAAAGGGAAAGTGAATTTTAAAAAAGTAAAAGAAAGAAACCACGGGAAAAGAAATGCAAAGAATACTGTAGGACAAGGATGTCATACCCATCTGAAACTGAAACTCTGAAACAGTTTGCAGTACGATGCACCATGTCAGATCAACATTGGCGACAGATGACAGGCAGTGGAACCGGGAGGCAAGCAAATGCATCCATCTTTAAAAGGGATCCGAAGTTTCTAGAAATTAAAAGCCGTGCCTGCACCCACCTCGGTGGCATCCAGCTCACAGCCCTGGAGTGCCGGGAGTTGAAGATGACTTCAGGAATAACCCAAAGGATGGGGAGAATATGTTTCTTCAACACAGAGCACTACATCTTCTACATCTGGCTACCCAGAAAGCCTACACTACACGGAGGAAAAAAGCACGAGAGGCACAATTTGAGATCAGAGAGGGTTCTTGTGGCTGTGCTACCGTGGGCTCAGACTTCAACAGCGCAGGGAAAACAATGGTTTTCGGTTGACATCGGTTGACCAAGTCTCCAAGTCTCCAAGTCTTGTGTGCTCACTGCTTTGGCACCATTCAGTCTCTCCATGTCTCTCCTTTCGTATGGGGTCCTTCCGGAGCAAATGCCGAGGTTTCGTGGGACCTGCTTTCCAGGTGGAGAGTCGTAACATGTCGTAACTAGTCAATGCAAACATGAAAAACATGTGCCAAATTGTGCCAAACAATTTCAAATGTGGCTTGACTGATGTCATACGATGTTGTGATGCTTCTGAGGGCAATGCCCACTGTGGCTGCTGAACTGGACTGTACCCATGCGGACCTTGCATCATCTTGCGTCGATATCTATTAGTCTATTATATAGATTCTATTAGAATCTGTTGATGTCTGATAGGGATAATGAAATCATAATTGTATGACATGTAATGACCTGCCCATCTATGCAGAATGACAACTTGAAACTTGTTTTGGAAGGTAGGGGGCCAGGTAGAAACCAAGGCACGATTGAACCCCGGGAGGCACTGGTGGAAACACCTGAAACGCAATGCGGTTCCATACATTTTATACACATTTCAAATCGTTTCAATACATGTCGGTGCAAATTGCTTCAACGGTGCGAAAGCCATCACAGCGCGAGGCATTCCCACCTGGACAAAGTGTGGGAAGCACACCGAATGCCAGGATGAATCGGATGGCTTTCTGGGCGTCCAGTCCTCAAACCCAAAAGAAAAACACAATGGGCAAGGATGGCTATGTAAGACTATTATGACAAGATATGACAAGATATGACAAGATATGACACGATACGACACGATATGACAAGATATGACAAGATATGACAAGATATGACAAGATATGACAAGATACGACAAGATACGACAAGATACGACAAGATACGACAAGATACGACAAGATACGACAAGATACGACAAGATACGACAAGATATCACAAGATATCACAAGATATGACAAGATATGACAAGATATGACAAGATATGACAAGATATGACAAGATATGACAAGATATGACAAGATATGACAAGATATGACAAGATATGACAAGATATGACAAGATATGACAAGATATGACAAGATATGACAAGCTATGACAAGCTATGACAAGCTATGACAAGCTATGACAAGCTATGACAAGATATGACAAGATATGACAAGATATGACAAGATATGACAAGATATGACAAGATATGACAAGATATGACAAGATATGACAAGATATGACAAGATATGACAAGATATGACAAGGATTGTCGCAAGGCAGCTATAGCATGCAGCACTCAGATCCATTGTGCTGAGACCCCTACAAAGGTTCACGCCCATACAAGGTCTTCGAGACCGGCTTGCGCACCTCCATGTCCCCACATTCCTCACAGCACCAAAGCTATGGAAAGCTGACGGGTTTGCTTTCGCTTTGCTTATCTCCAACCGTGTCTTATCTCAAAACCTTCAGAGGTCCTTGATGAGTTGAGCTGTCTCTGCTACAGCCCGAGCAGGTGAAATCTCTGCTGGTGTCTCCTCGGGAACCTACAGCTGAGTCCCAAAAATGCCGTGACCACGTGACCAAGAAATACCAACAAAACTTAACAAAACCCAGAAATTTGACCGCGCAAAAACTTGCAAATCCCTCCGGCGATTCTTTGGGCAATGGCAAACTATCAGCATCGATCAGCATCGATCAGCCCTGGCCTGAAGTAGCTCCTGGGCTTGGCAGAGCGTTGCGTCCTGAACTTCGCACACTTCGCACACTTCGCACACTTCGCACACTTCGCACACTTCGCACACTTCGTACACTTCGTACACTCGTAGGACTGAAGTTCTATGCAGCCGCGAGGGCCTGGAGCAACGAAAGATTTTCGGCATCGGTGTCCTCTTTCAATTTGCGCTTGCACAATGCTCTCGCGGGCGTTGGTCTCAGCAATTGTTTGAGTCTAACAAGCCAATGCCGCCATAATGCATCACAACGGGGTCGTGGCCCCAAGCATCTGGACAGGTCACTTAAAACACACGTCACATCATCACATCATCACATCACTGTTTGAAGTTTGATCCTAGTATCACTAGCATCGTGTTTCTTAAAGCATGTCACATCAGGCATCATCACATCATCACATCATGTCTTCTTCGCTTTAGCATGCTTTAGCTATGTTCCAGGCAGGGAGGCCGCGAAATCGATCGCCTGTGAAGGTCAGGAAATGGACACGGAGTGGAAAGCTTTCGTTGTAAAGCTCGGGTGTGCCAGGAAGGAACAATTGGAACGACATGACATCTGCACACAAACAAGCTCAAAGGCTATCCGAGGCTATCCTAGATTCCTGAGAAATTCCTGGGAAATGAAAATCCGTCAAAGCAAAATGAAACCCAAAGGGACCTTTGCATAGCTGCAAGGGAAAGGCTGTCTCCCCTCCCTCATATGTAATGTATGCCGTCCCCTCTGACCGTGCTAACCACCAAACTACCCAAGCTAGTAACCGCTAGTATAGCCAAATCTAGCGTATCTGTCGCTGTCTGGTTGTTTCTCCAATCTGACACGATGTATCTTTCTGTCAGTCTGTCGTCGCATCTAATCCCTCCATCTATATCTCCCTGTCTCTCAGTACAGCACATACCTCTATTTCACCCCATCCCCACATGCAAAAGAAACCAAATCATATATAATCATATACTAAATCATACTAAATAAATTTATATAAATGAACACGTCTTTCATTGTCTTTCTAACAAATTCAAACGGCCGTATTGCGTATCTTTTTTCGAGGGCCCGGCTGGAGTCAATGTGCAAGCGACTGCACACTATTAAGACATGTCTATAGATCTATATAGTTTGATGTTCACCTTTCAAAATGCCGAGGTGACACCGGCTTTAGAAGGACATGGAAGAAATGTGGAGATATATAGTTGCAAGAAAGGATTCTGGGAAGGTGCAATTGTTGCTTTGAATTTTATGCCACCAGGAAGCAGTGGAGCCATGTAAAAACATTTGTAAGAGAAGAACTATCTCAACCTGCTTGAAGTTGGAGGAAAGCGTCTAAAACCAGGGAGCGGAACAGCACATGAACTTCGACCGTGAGCTCAAATGCCAGCCTTGGCAACTTTCGTCGAGTGCCTTGGCCATGAAAGCACGCATGTCAAGTCAGTTGAAACCGTGCGTTCAAACTGCATTGGAGGCTCTGGCTGGCTATGCTGTGACTTGTCTTCAATAGACCTGGCCCAGAATCTGACCAGTGCAGACAAAAATGAAGGCAAACGAATGGACTCGATCTGCTCGAACGGATTCAACTGAACTATACCGAACTATACTGAACTGTTTTTAAAAAACATGTTAAAACACGTTACAACAAGTTACAACCTCTCTGGGCCTTGTCTCTTGCCGCGTAAGCTCGTAGATCTCACACCTGGCTCCAGGCCCTTCAGGCTGGCATTGGATAGCCGCCGTCACCATCTCTAGCATCATCATCCGCATCGTTGAGTTGAGAGCGATCAGTTCCATCAGCATTCTCATGCCATATCATATCATGTCATGTCATATCACATTACATCACCATCAACATCAACATCAATATCAACATCGCCACCGCCACCACCGCCACCACCACCACCACAACAACCACCACCAGCAGCAGCAGCACCATCAGCACCATCAGCACCATCAAATCCGCCCACACCGCTTTGGCGGTGAAGGCGTGCTTATTGGGGGGAAACAGCTACACTAAATGCTCAATCACATTTGTTAGTATAGCAGTCGCTATATCAGCTTTAGCTGGGGGGGGGGCCAAAAACGGTTTCGCACCGAGACCAGAATACGGTGGTGTTTTCGACATTTTTCGAGGATTTTTGGGTGTCTGAGCGCAAGAGGGTATTGAAATGGAATTTTGGGTCATTTTGGTAGCTTTCCGGCAATGGAAAAACGGCCAAAAATGAAAAAAAACATTGTACATAGCAAGATTTTGCAGGGTTTTTGGATGCCAGAGCATTGAAAACACTGCAAAAACAAGTGTTTTGGACTGACGTTATAGCAAAAAACGTGTAAATTACCGTATGCTTGACTGGAAACATTACAAAAACACTGTCAAAAGCAATGTTTTGGAAGGATTTACTGCCTTTATGGCAAAAAACGTGTAAATTACCGTCTGTTTGACTGGAAACATTGGAAAAACACTGTCAAACACAATGTTTTGGAAGGATTTCTTATATATATGTTGGAGTTGGCTACCGGCATTGGAACATGGAAAAATTGAAGAAAACACTGTAAATAGCGGTATTTTCAACGGTTGGGGAGATAAGGGAATTGGAAGCATTGTCGAACATGATGTTTTCGACCGGTTTTATGGCGACAAAAGTGTAAAGTACCGTGCTTTGAGGGAAACCATTGCAAAAACATGGAAACACATTCAAAGAACACGGGATTTGGGGGACTATCTAGGCGTCGTTGTCTAGCTATTTGAAATTCCGCAGCTTGGAGAGCCTCCAAGGGAGGGAAAAGTGAAAATTCCATAGCTTGGGAAGCTGTCACGGCGGGGAAAAGTGAAAATTCCCTAGCTTGGGAAGCCCCCACGGGGGGGAAAAGTGAAAATTCCCTAGCTTGGGGAGCCCCCACGGGGGGGGGAAAGTGAAAATTCTTAGCTTGGGGAGCCCCCACGGACCGAAATAAACCTGCGGTGTGGGCGGCCACCCCACGCGAAGCGGGGTGAATACAGTGACAAATGCCATCACAGACACCTCGGACTTTAAATGCAAAATCGTCACTTGGAACTGTTGTCTACAGCTGCTTGCAGCCGCGCTGGCGCAGCATTTGTCACTTTTAAAACTCGCCCGGGGGTTCTTGATGCAAGGGCAGCACAGTCAGTTGATTCGAGAACTTCTGTGAAGCGGACAGATTCTATAGTCTTGCAACTGAAGTCCGCCACAGCCAATCGAAATGGGAAGGCCACGCCACAGTAAATCCAAATGATGTCAAGTTGTCAAGCCTTCTCTTTCCTGTGCTCACCTTCGAAGACCTTCGAAGACTTCAACATTTTTCCAACAGATGGCTCTCAACAACACCTTCCGTAGAGAATGAAAATGCTGCTGCTGACCTTTGTGCAATTCTACTTGATGCAGCGCTGTTGTTTTTTTGACCTTCTCCCTCCTTTTTTCAAATGGCGCAAGGCAAAGCAACAAAAAACATGCAAAGGCAACGCAGGTTGACCACGAAGTGCTTCGCCAAATGATGTTGAATGATTGGCATTGGAGTTGGCGCGGCTTCTGTGTTGTGATTCTGGACATTCAAAATCCTTTGAAGGCCTTCAGCATGATCAGCATGCGTGAGCTCTGGCATAAGTTGTGCATCTGGGTGGGTTGTGTAGCTGAAACCGTGCTACAAAGCTCGTAGCCTCAAGGCCCTTAAAGATGTTCGCCTGATACGTTGCTCAGTCTCCAAGGCAAAACGGCTGTGTGACAAACAGGCATGGTCGTTCCATACACGATTCCTGAGTGGCACAGGGCGCCCAACAAAGAACATGCAGATTCACTACAGTCACTAAAGTATCGTGCCGTCATGCCCCTGGCTAGTTCATTGAGTTGCTGTGCATTGTGACCAATGTTTCTCAATAGTATCGAAGGGCAAGCGTCTCAATCACCAGAAGGATACCGCTGTGCACTAACAACTCGTAAGCCTGCAGAGTACGTGAATACGATTGAATTCACATGAAGTATCACAAGCAATCATGAAGTGGCAAGGTGACATGCGCAAAGATGTGGAAAGATGATGAAAGATGTGGAAAAATGTCGACAGCATGGCTTGCGAATTCAAATTGCATGTTGTCGTTCCAGCGTCCCAGGAATCATCACCTTCTCGAGTCCGTCTTGTTGAAGATCTTGCGACCAGTGGTGTAGCACCTGCGTCACATCACCCATACGTGTTCCCTTCAGGGTCTCTGTTCCAGCATGATTTGGGCATCGTATCATTCTCTCGGAGCCATGAGCTGAAACATGTGAAAATACACCCGTATATACATTTCTGGCATTTCAACTGGTGGAAGGTGCATGTATGATGGATTTTTTTGCGTATGTCTCAAGTGCTGGCAGCAAAGAAAAACCATCAGCCCTTTGGCGCGGCTGACAAGTTTACAAACCTGTGACGAAGTTTAGTTACATTGGATTCAACTGCTGTCAACGCCATGGTCATTGTCATCGTCATCATCATCGTCATCATCATCATCATCATCATCATCATCATGAGAAACGGAAAAATGAATGTCTTGTTTTGCTTCCTTAATCTTCACATGTGGAGTTGTTTGCAAAACAAGAGACGGATGACACACACACACACACAAACACCGAAAAATAACCATTCAGTAATCACATCAGGCTTCAGCGCGAAAGGCTGACAACAAATCTGTTTCCTCCCCTTGTCTGGCAGACCCAAGAAAACAAAAAAAAAGGCGGCTGTCTCGCCACCCCTGCAAAGGTCCATCTGAATTTCGGCGCGCTTCGAAAGCGAAATGCGTTTTCCCATGGTTTTATATAGCTAAGGGACATTCGGGGGTTGATAGCACATTGAGTTTTCCAATGCCACATTCGGCGAGGCAAAACTCCAAATTAATATACGGATATATACGGTCGGTCCATCCTTGTCCATCCAACAATTCAAGTGAACGTTGTCTCCCCCGCTTCTCCCTGCAACGCCTCTGCTCCACAAAATCAGACCCAAAAGGTGTTGTGGGTCAGGTGCAACAAGAACTTGTTTCATGTCCCCACTATTGCCCCCTTCCCCCCATAACCCCCAACCAACCGGCGCCAAAGACTAAGCTTACGCCTGGAGCGACCGGCGCCCTGCCGCCTTCTTCCCCCCTTCGGGCTGCATGCAATCACATCTTGCACGACAAGAAAGGACACGTCTTTCCGGGTGCCAAATCAAATACTTGGCATATGAAGCCAATCTGAAACATGCCGCGTTGGCAATCTGGCCCAACGAGCGAAGGACGGGAAGGGCCGCCAATCAACAGCACCGCCCCGCCCCGGAACAACAGAACAACAACATCCCCCAGCCCAAACAACAACATCCCCCAAAACAACAAAAACAACAACAACAACAACACCAACACCAACACCAACACCAACCAACCAACCAAACAAACAAACAACAACAACAACCAACCAACCAACCAACCAACCAACCACAACAACAACAACAACAACAACAACAACAACAACAACAACCACCAACAACCAACAACCAACAACCAACAACCAACAACCAACAACAACAACAACAACAACCAACAACCAACAACCAACAACCAACAACCAACAACAACAACAACAACAAACACCAACCACCAACCACCAACCAACAACCACCAACCACCAACCACCAACCACCAACCACCAACCACCAACCAACAACCAACAACCAACACCCAACACCCAACACCCAACACCCAACACCCAACACCCAACACCCAACAACCACAACAACAACAACAACCACAACAACAACAACAACAACAACAACAACAACAAACACCAACAAACACCAACCAACAACGAACAACCAACCAACAACGAACAACCAACAGCGAACAACCAACCAACAACGAACAACCAACCAACAACGGACAACCAACCAACAACGAACAACCAACCAACAACGAACAACCAACCCTCTAACCAGGGGTCTGCAGTGGCTCAGGAGTTCCACCAAGCGGCTTCTTCACCACCGAAATGACAAGAACAACCCTCCAGATCCTCCAGCTGCAGATTGAGTGTGGCACCATTGAAAACAAGCAAACATCGAAACTCTCTGCAGGCAGCCCCAGCAGCTTTGGTCCTGCGAACAAGCTAAAAAGTGAAACAAAAGGATACAAAAGGCACATTTTAATCTGCTGAGGGAGGTACAAAGGCGGGGGACGCAAATATTCCACCGGGGCGAATTCCGCGCGCACAAAATTAGGTTATAATAAACATGCTTCACCACAGCGCCAAGCTGATTTGCAATTCTGTTCTTCATGTAACTTCGGGCAACCGATTTAAGGCCTACCTACTTTTTTCTATCTTTTTCTGCATGTAAGAGACATGCAGCCTGACATCTCCTGTGCATCTACTAGTAAGAACCATGTAGCGTGACATCTGTTCTGCGTGTAAGAATCGTGTCGCGGGACAGCTCGTGCGCATGTAAGAAGCACGTAGCGTGGTAGCTCTTCTGATTCTTCTGCATGTAGCATCAAGTGGCGTAATAGCTCGTGCGCATGTAAGAAGATTTAAGAAGCGTGTAGCCCCACTTCTCTTCTACACACGGCCCCCCCCACACCCGCACCCCAGATATTTTGGCACATGAGAAAAATTGGAACGTGAAGAACACCACAAAAAAGCAAAAACGTTTGAAAAGCGTTTCTGCGGTTTTCCCTCCGCTGGCAAAAACATCGACTGGGGTAGACTGGCAGACTTGCCAGGCTTGGCACACCTGGCTGTTTGCTTTTTCTTGTAGGCAAAGTATAGCTGCTACACACCACACGGCACGTGCAAAATTGCAAAAACATGCAAAAACCGATTTGAAATTTCATAGCACATTGTGCTCATTCAAAGTACATATATAATTCAAGACATTACAAGACAACGGCTTGCTTTTCATGATGCTTTGTGCGGTTGCTCCTTCTCTCAGAGGTCGCTTTGTACGGGGCAGAACTTGCAGTTGGAGAAAGTCGCACTGCAACACCGACGGGTGTCGCGGACATAGATCCAATGCAGTGACGCGCCTCGTGCCGAAGCCACGGAAGTGTCTGCAGACTCTGCAGTAAAAAAGTCTGCTCATCACACAACCGTCACAACCGCTCAGAAAGTCTCTGAAGAAAGTCTGAAGACAGTATGATAAAGTTTGGATAAAGCATGGCCGGGGGATTTTGTTGCACTCTGTAAATAGCAAGTGAGCTCTACGAGTGCAATTTGCAGACTGGCTACTGTATTGCTTTTGTATGTATGGTTGGTGACCCGGCTCTGCTGAACATTTTGCACATCAGCAGAAGCGTGAATTTTGTTTGCAACACAAGCGATTTACAATATCGGTAGTATTGGCCATGCGTTGGCCATGGCTAGTCAAAGCATACTACTGACCACTCTGATTGTGATTTCGCCTGTCTCCATAAAGCTGCCCAGGTCGCACTGTTCCAACGCTGCACAACAGCCAATGGCACAAACAAAGAATCTGCTTCAAGCCTTTATTTTTGGGTTCAAAACGCGGAGCCATCAAACATTTTTGGATAACATCTTAGAGAATGCCTCACAAACCGTTCTGTAGTAAATGGGGGCACAAGGATGCATCAGAAGCAGTGCCTCATGTGGCCACTGAAACCATTCCGACATTATTCCTATAGTCTGCGGCAGGTGACACATTGTGATCTTGAAGTCCGGCAGCATTGTTGCAGCTCCCGATGTCCAACACATGGATTGCATCTATTCCATCGCAGGTCACCTGGAAGGGACGTGACGACTTGCCACAACTGGAAATGTCAAAACGTGGGGAAATTGTAGTGATAGTCATTGCTATGTCATTGCTATTTGGCCGTGGGATGCCGTAATTCGCTTGAGGGGGCCGATGCCCTGGCAAGCCTGCTCTAGCTGCTGCTTGCACCATGCAAGTCCCTTCATCACTTCAGGCCAACTTGATTTCTCCAAGCTTGCATCTGCATACCTACAAGGCATCACAACGGCAACCAGTTGACGTCCATCAAAGCAGGCATCGCATGAGAAGGAATAGGCCACTGTGAGTCGTGCCAACCGAGAACCGCATCATACGAAGTGCCAGCGGACTAAACAAATCCAACAGTGCCGACCAAAACCAAAAAGGATCACTTGCGCTGCCATTGCACCATTTGGATCCATTTGGGGATTATCTCTAGGGGAACTGGGGCGGACAGGATGGACAGAGGACAAAAGGACATGGGGACAAGGAGATGACAAACATGAGGAGCCAGTGATGCACCAATTCTTATGCAAGGCTGCCACGCCCAATGAACAGGACGACACCAAATTTTGGATAAAAATTGAAATCAGGAATGATCGTTTCCGACGAAAAACATTGGTCAACTGAAACCTACTGAAAACCGGCTAAAAGTTTAAAAGACGTTCCAACGCTTGAACGGTTGAACGTCAGTTGCAGTATCGAGCTCCGCCCAGCGCCGCCTGTTTCTGCCAGCCTCATCCAATGAATTGCAGTGGTTATCCTTGTGGGATGCCTGGAAAACCTCCCGTGGAAGCAGAACATACTGAGAGCATCTGAGAGCCGTTTCTGTCTGGTCTCAGGATGTCTCAAGCTCTATTTTGTTCTCTTCACATCTCTTCATTATTCACGCTGCCTCAAGGCCAGGGTATCAATCATTTTCCAAGTCTTTCGCTTGCCACACTTGAACGCCTCGTTTAAATGCTGCCGCCGCTGTCGCAACCACTGCGCAGAGGCACCCGTCGAACGCCATCGGCAGCTTCCCAGGGGGAACAAGGAGCGCATGTTGTCATATGGTGAGACAGCCGACCAAACCAAACAGAATGAGATCAGAAAAGTTATTTTGGATCAACCCAAACAACTAAAAACAACTTCTCAAACCAATTGCCACCACTGCCCGTAAGTCTCAAATGGTGCTCTTTTCATCTCTTTTCATCCATGAAATTTGTCGTGCAAATTCGGCACAGCTATCCAGGTGACTCTTAGCTTGAAAAGAAGATGGAGCATCTGCTCGAAAGGTTGACGGGTCCAGACATGTGCAGAACAGGCACGTTCATCAAGCATCCTAAGGACGGAGATTCACAGGGCCCACAGCACAAGATGGCACAAAATCAACACGAGCAGCACGGCCTGACCTGAAATCGGCCTTCTTCTCCTTGACTTCCTTCGCTTCTTCTGCCTTGATCAAATGATCAAAAACATGTGGCCAAGAACTGCAACTGCTATTAATCTGGCCACATCTAACTACTTTTCAGTGTCACCCTTGAAAGTTGCTTTCTTTGTCTTCACTGCTGCATCGTCTTAGTTGTACTATTGATGAAAGCAGCCAAGGCCACAACTAAAACGTCCTCACCTGGCAACAAAATCAACTCAGCTCGACCTGCTTCTTGCACAAAAAAAAAGACTGGTAGATGCTCCGCTTCAAACAGGGACGCGGTCACATTCGCCCCTACCTCAATGCTCAATATGTCATTCAACCTTTTAAGGTTTAATCTGGGGACAAGGGACATTTAGGTGGGACTTGGGGCCAGGGGTTGGGAGTGTGAGGTAGCATCCCCTGTTTTAGGACTTTTAGGGGCCCTGGGTACGGTCCCAAAACAAACACCCAAGAGCCCACGAGCCCAACGGAAGTTACAACGTAGCATCCAGCGCGTCTTGGAAGTTGCTCTGAAATAAATATATAGATGTTACAACCTAGCATACAGAGAGTCTTGGAAGTCACATGAAACAGATGTTGCAACGTAGCATGCAGAGCATCTTGGAAGTTAGCGCACATGGATGGGCTCCACGTAGCATGCAGAGCGTCTTGGAAGGTGCTTGAAATGGTTGTTGCAACGTAGCATGCAGAACGTCTTGGAACTTACAGTACTTGAAATGGATGTTACAAAGTAACATCCAGAGCGTCTTGATTGGAATTCACTTTCCATGACAGTTGCGATTTGTCCACAAGCTGACTGTTAGAGCTGGAAAACGATCCTTTCCCACCTCTAAAACTGTCGCGCCTGCCACACAAAGCTAGGTCGAGTCACATTCGCCCCTACGCTACGCCCCTACCTTCACCTTCAGTAGGGGCAAGTGCGACCCCACATGAGGTAGGGGCAAATGCGACCCCCGTGCCCTTCAAACAGGCCCATGCTTCGGCACAGCAGGAGTTGTCTTCGCCGGCCGAAGGGTTCTAGACCCATTGCCGCAAGCTCCGCCTTCGCAAAATCGATGACTTATGATGACTTTTTTGGAAATATTTGAAAATGAGATTACCGAGGTTTACCGAGGTGGCAGTACCCGGCTATCCGATGTGTCGACCCTGTCTACCGTTATCCACACTTCAGATCTCGCTGCTCTCGATAACACTTCACATCTGGACGACTGCACACCATCTGCACACCTTACCTCGTCCAAGCTGCGAAGCACTTGTCCTGTCACTTCCTGCTGCCGAAGCCAATTTGCCACCTGGCAGCGCAAAGACCGGAGAGGAAAAACATAGAAAAGATATGGAAAAACAGTTCGAAAAGCATCAAAAGCCACATAAGTGCAAAGTAGACTGAGGATGACCATTGCAGTTGCTATTTCAAAACAACTCAGACCAGCGGAGGAAGACTCAGTCCATAATTCCTAGATGCACCACTGAAACTCAAGCCGAAACATCACCAAGCAGCTGTCAACTACTGCCACATTCGCTTTGCATGCGGCTTTTGATTGTCGCGCGATTTGCTTTCTTAAGCTCGGTTCAAATCCGGTTTCTCTCAGCTCCACGGAAACTGCAGAGTCTGACACTACGCAGAGCGCTGCCATGAATTGCTGGTACCCTGTGCCTGCCCCACATGGGCATCGCTCCAGAAACATTACGAGCCACAAGCTCGTGACTTCAAAATTCTCAAAGCATCAACTGAGCATGAAACAGCTACAGCATATCAGCTTGCACGTGCCGCGAAAGCTTCGATGGCATACCAAAGCCAAGTGGACATCTTCAGTTCTATTTGCAAACTTGCGCTGAAATTGCAGAGTGTATGTGAGCTCATGTTTGTGGATATTTCGGACTCATGTGCCTGAATTATAGACATGCACACACGCCACACGCATATACATATAAATAAATAAATACATAAATAAATAAATTAAAATTAACAAATAAAGAAGCAAATAAATAAATAAATAAATATATATATATACACATACATAAATATACATGCTTATTTGTGTGCGTGATACATATATATATATATGTGTGTGTGTGACTGTGAGCATGTACATATATATGTATATATGTATACATTTGTGTGTGTGTGCGTGTATATATTCAGATATATGGCTTATGGCGTACGTATGTATATATATATATAGCATGATATATATATATACATATCACGTGCAGTATATAATATATGCATATACACATAGATAGATAGATAGATAGATAGATAGATTAGATAAGATAAGATAAAATAAGATAAGATTAGATTAGAATAGAATAGAATAGATTAGATAGATAGATAGATAGATAGGTAGATAGTATCTATCTGATAGATAGATAGATAGACAGATAGACAGATAATATTAGATAATATTAGATAAGATTAGATAAGATAAGATAAGATAAAACAAGATAAGATAAGATAAGATAAGATAGAATAAGATAGATAGGTAGATAGATAGATAGATAGATAGATAGATATACGTTTTGAATTATTTGTGCATTTGTGTGTAAATGAAACAGACAGTTATACACTCTGTGTGTGCCCCAGCTGGAAATGTATACCCGCGCTTGGGTCACATAGTCAGACATAGTCAAAGGATGCATCTCTGCAGGGACTAAGACCAGGTGAAGCATGCGGCGCCAACAAGCGTCATTTGCTGCACGGATCCGGGACAGCCGTGCTTTGAGAAGGCGATCAAAATCAGTAGCAATTAAGGGAAATCACAGTCAAAGCACTGAAAGGACATTGGAAGGATGAACAAACAATAACAGTAACAAACATAGTTTTCCTAGACATTGGTATTTTCTAAGCTCATTGAGGCATGCAATTGTCACAGGATGGTATTGGCCTGACCCTTTTGATCAGTGCTCATGGCATCGCAGAACTCCATTCCGACGTGCAATGGCTCTGTGCTTAACTGCCGCTCCGATCAAAGATTGAAACATAGATGAAAATATTTAAAAAAACTGAAAAATATTTGAAAAAATTGAACGAAGATTGAACCGATTCGCTGATTTGTAAAGTTTACAGTCGCACGGGATGTCAAGGGCCGAGTCAAGGGAACGGGGGGCTGAGCTGTGGGATGGAACGGGGCAGCACTGCACTTCGTTCTACACTTCGTTCGTCCCAATGTTCGCAGTGGTTCTCAGTGGTTCTCAGTGGTTCTCAGTGGTTCTCAGTGGTTCGTTGTTCCGCATCTGTGGCGTTATTACATCCCTCCCCTAGCCGTAGCCAAGTTACAACTGGGCAAGAGAATGTAACTTACAACTGAAGTTGCTGCTATTTTACATGTATGTTTTCTTCAACGGTCCTGATTTGAACTTACATTCTTGGAGGCAAGCTTGTCCAACTTGCATTTTCCGGGCTGCCGACCCCAAAATTGTAGCCTCGTATATCCTCTTTGTGGATTCATCTGATCCCGAAGCAACTCATATATGTATATACATATATATATATATATGTGTGTGTGTGTGAACCATCTGCACAGATGTAAAACTTCTTTTGGTTGCTGGTTCTTGTTTTTCTTGTTTCTACATGA
>CAMXCT020002286.1:0-106182 GCA_947184155.2 Cladocopium goreaui | reverse complement strand
AACCTTCCAAACAGTATGTGCGCGTAATGTAGAAATTTTTAGGAGCCACTGCACGCCATGCCTTCTCAGGCTTAGATGTGGTTTTCCAATGCACAACTGTATATTGCAATCCCAGGGTTATATAAAACGGTATTTGACGTCAACCCCACTCATGTTTTAAGCCTGAAGAAATGGGCCAGGGATGGTCTTGGCACATGTTCGCTAGCGCTTTGCTAGTACAAAGCTAGCGCCACGCTACAGCAAATATATACACAATTTATATACACAATTTTCGGAAATATCTGTAACAAGGACTGGGGATCCTAAACAACATATTATCATATTATCTCAATATCATGCAAATTCCACAATCAATACCAAGCCAAATATACAAAACAACTACGTCCTAGGAATACTAAAGGGCCCGCTACATAACGAATACTAAAATCCTATTGTCGACAATTAATTTCGCAACTTCATTTAAATTTCCTTTCTAGGAATTTTTAACCGGATCCCATATATTATTATTATAAATATAAAAATATTAATATATTTATTATAATATAATTCATTTCAATAAGATTTATTTTAATTATATGTAAAGATACAAAAAAAAAGAAAATTTATATTGGTATCATTAAAAAAAATATTTTTCAAAAATAAAAATAATTTGTCCCATGAAAATTTCACTAATAATAATAATAGGAAAATAAATTCGGCGGAGAGGCAATCGACATGGCAAGAATTCAAGTGGAGAATGTTCGAAAACATGCCAGGCAAGGATGTGAAAGCAGCTAGTGAAACAAACATTTTTATAGGGACTTGCCTTCCGCTTCTACGAATTCCCTTCTCTGCGGAACACTCCATGGATATCAAGAAGAACACTTTCTGAGGAGCACGTGCCATTGCGAGCCCAAATCTATACAATTCATAGAAATCAACGTCCAAAATGACATAGAGTAATCATCGCTAATTTGGGAAGGTCCCATCGCTTACCTAGTATTTTGAACAATTTCCATAAATTTCCACAAGCCAATGTCCGTTCCTTACATGTTTAGTATTGCCGGATTTTTGCGGTTGCTCATATTAGTATTTTTGAATCGGCACCAAAGTTCTGCTTGATTCCTTGTTCGGCGTTATCAATTCTTCTAAGAGGATGATATGTTTGAGGCGGCGCATGGTGGATTATTTATATGATATCAATTTTAGCAATTTCTTTTTGTTCGGCAGGGCAAACAAGTCTTCCTGATTCCAGACATCTTTCTAAGCAAAAATGGGTGAAACACTTATCGCTCGCATACCAGGTATTCTCCTGAACGTCTCTGCACGTCATGCGAAACGACGACATCTCGATCACTTCTAACGCTCATGCGGTGTAGGTTGGAGCTCACGGCCCTCCCAACATTGGCCTTGCAGGGAGACTTGAGAGGCGTGAGATGTTTTGCAATAAAAAGTTGGTGCATTTCAGCCCATATCATCAGTGCAGGATCAGCTTCCTGCATGCTACAGTGTAAATCACGAAAGTCCAGCCTTGTTTCCTCACTCTTCTTCTGACTGCGGTTGCAGAAGCAACAAACCAGCGCAACGGTGATCACAAGCACAGCAACAGCACCACAAATCACATAGACTGCACCTTAGGCATTCATGCACCAGGCATGTCCATGAATTTCAAAATCACCAATCCCTTCACCCTAATTAATATTAAGCATCCCCAGAAACCAGGGTATAGGACGGGATTTAATGGGATTTACACATATCTTGGGAACATTTTTTTGGGGGAATGGGATAAGTTGCCATGCTAAGAGTAGACCTTCCACGGATAGCAGCATTGAGTACACCCATGTGATCCAAGATATTGCTCAAATATCACATTTTCCAGGCTCAACTCCTGCAGATTGATGGCTTCCGATGGGGATTGCTTTGTATTTGTGGTAGTGAGAGCAGTTTCAAGTCAATTTGAGAGTCTATGGGCTTTCCGGATACATGTTCCGTTTTTGCTGCACCAATGTGTGAGAGGACATTCATCATAAATGTGCACTCGTGAACTCATTAGTTGTGAGTACATGAATGTTTTGAAGAGAGAAACAATTACTTCCGGGTTGCTATCTTCTTTTGATTCCTATCCTGCCAAAGAATTTATTCACTTTATTTCAGTTTCATACCATCAACCCCCAGAGAATCCATCCCCAAAAAGCTAGAATTTCATAGAATTTCACCCCAAATACATCCAAATGGTAGTTTGGCTAGAGGCTAGAGGATCACCAGGGCGACCAAGTGACTTTGATTTCCAGCCATGTTAAAGAAGCCTTCTTGATAATACACCTCGCCCTGAAGCGGCTGGCATTGCTGCTCACTCTTGCCCGTGCCAACGCCCACCACGTGTCCAAACATCAAAAAACACTGTGTTTTGTGGGACAAAATGCACATGCCCAGGATCATGGCTTTCATCTTGCAACGCACAGCTTAGCAACCTGTGCGTTGAATGTTACATCATCATCATCATCGTCGTCATCATCATCATCATCATCATTCCATTGAATATAAAGTTTAACGGGGGTGAGGATTTAATGATTCCCTAAAACCTCTGTTGAAACATCTTTCAGATTCCCTTGAACATAAAGTTCAACGGGGGTGGGGATTTAATGAGTCCCTAGAAACTCTTTTGAACCCTCTTGAAGAATCCTTTGAATATAAAGTTTAACGGGGGAGGGGATTTATTTATTTATCATTGGGGAACCAAAGTGGACCCTAATAATAAATTTAAACCCTCAATAAAAAAATATTGTTTTCGATTTCAAAATCAATCAAATTTTCTTTTGAACACAATTGAAATATTGCCAGAAATTAGATTTCGAACCGGACCCTAATAATAAATTTAAACCCTTAAAAAACAAAAAGAACTATTTTTTTCGATTTCAAAATCAAATAATTTTCCTTTATAACCCAATTAAAATGTTGCCAAAAATTGGATTTCGAAGCTTCCCCCAATACTAAATTAAACACCCTAATATAAAAAACTAAAATTTTCGGACGGATCCTAATAAAAAACTCCCAGGGGTTGACTAGTTTTTATTTTTAGGGGGTGAAACCCACAAATAAGTAAGTAGCTTTATTTTTAAATTGTTTTAGTGGACCTAGTTTTTATTATTCGGGGGGGTTCGTAATAGGGGGAAGGAATTATGAAGTCTAACGGGGGTGGGGATTTTTCCTGACTCCCTAGAAACTCTGTTGAAAATTCCCTTCAACACGCCAGTCAAGGGGGGGGTTTGCGCGTAACTTTAAACATGGCGGATCGGAAGACATGCGCAACGAAGCACTCTTGACTCAATTCATGTCTGATTCATGAAATCCTGTTGAATATGAAGAAATCGAGAACATCATTCCTAGGAAAAATATGTGTTGCCCTATATATTTCCATATTATAATATATCATTTCCATATATTCCCCCTATGATTCAACGGGAGTCCAAAGGGGCTCCCCTATGATCCGACCAAGGTGCTCTCTCTTCGGTGGTTGGTGGCTCAGTGGATCTGATGCCACAGCTGGTCTTGCTGGTGCAACCGTACATCTTCGCCAGTTGAAGGACATCATTTTTGGTCATCATGTTTCGTTGGCCAATGACATATAAATGATATTCATCCGGATTGCTGGTGTAGAGGTGATAGCCGGCATCTTTCACCACAATGGTTTCTTTGCCCGTGGCACTAAAGGCAAACTTTCCAAAGTGCATGATTGACATAATATCATAGTCAAGGCTGGTGTCGGCATGTGGATTCTTGGTAAACTGCGAAAATTCCGAACTCTTCACATTGGCCCACTGGATCTCCACGAAGCTCCCGCGATCTGGTCGGGTGAGCTCAGGAGCCATGCCCATGCTGTGAAGCATCTCGTGAATCGCAGTGCCACAATCGTTGCAACCCGGGACTTGCAGGTTCAGCTTCTGATTCCCTGCCGAGATCACAAGATTTGACGATTAAGTCATGGGGGACATTGACACGTCACTGCCAGTGAATTTTGGGAATGTGAAGTTTGCTGGAAGATATTTGGAAAGAACCATCGATCAACGTGAAAAGAGGCTGGATACCTATGGATTTTAAACACAGTTTGAAATGTCTTTGAAATCCGGAGAAGGTCTATAGGTCTAGAAACCGATGCTGATGCCATCGCGTCTGCCACCGGACCACCGACAGCAAAACCTTCCCAAACTACAGCACCTGTCAAACCCATCATTGTCATCAGCTCAGAAGTTTGCCTGAGCTTTCTGGGTTCGGTCATATATGATGAAATATGTTGAAATATGTTGAAATATCAACGCAATCAGCTTTCTCAGACATAGAGTCTTCAATCTGGAGACCTCTCGGAGTGAAACTACGCCAAAACTCCCTTTCATGATACCCTGGGGTAAACGAACATAGATGTGGAAAATCCACTATTCGTAGATCGTTTTCCTACCGAAACCATTGGTTTTCCACTTCTTTTTGTAAATTGTAAACGTTTACCCCGGGGTAAATGAGCTGAAACAGAATCTTCGGCCGCCAAGCAGCATGCCAATGTTTGACCAACAGCCGGAATCCCCTGGGCAGGGCTATGATTTGGTCATGCTACGTCATGTTGACTGAGGATTTATGAAACCCTGAGGATCCTGGGGGCTATGGATGGAATCTATGGATAAATCACTGGCAAGAGGCTGGACTGAATGAAAATGGCGGGATGAGTGTTGCAAGCACCACGACCTTTGTAGCCAACATTTGTAAAGTGAATGCCCGGGAGTTCTTCTCGAATCTTTCCCTCAGAGCATCGACGAGCCCAGGGTTTGTCTGTTCAGCATATTTTCATATCCAAGTTCAAGGCAATCCACATTCAATGACATTGAAGAAAAAGGCTTTGTGAACCTTTCAGAAACGTGGCTGAACTTTGCAAATCGAGGATCTATAGCGCAGTCCACGGCATTTTTTGCACTGAGAGATATGTACTTGTCATAGCAGTACTTCACCTCCAGGCTTTTCGTAACAAGCTGCTTTTCGAAGGCTGAAAGCACCCGAAAAACAGGACGGTGAATGCAGCCTACAAAACATGGTTTGTGGTTTTAAGCCTCATACATGTCATCGGAGATCATCCCAGGTTTGGGTTGAAAAAACTTTAAAATCACCAGAAACATATCACGTTCACTTGGCTACTCATCGAAACTCATGTCAAGACCCTCTTCCAATTAGAAGGTTTATCAGCCGTCGGCCGAGCAAGGGCTTCCTTACTATCGATTAGGGTCAAGTGGACGATGTCATTCTAAGGTAAACAAACATATTTCACTGCGCAGTATGGAAGTCCAATCGAAAGCACTAATTACTGTTACACTGTAATTCATGATGTTTGAATAGTTCATAATTCACAATTATCCATAATTATGGACCATATTATGGACCATAATTTATAATCAATAGTTGATATTCCAAGTTTTTGATGGTTTTAATAGGTTGATCTATTTATAATCAATTGCTATCAATTCATACGATATATATAATTTGCTCTACACACCATTTCTCCTCTGAACATCGCGTTCTGTGCGACACCTCGGCGTTGGTCCACGGCTCGCCAGCACTGTGCAGACCTCCTGGAGAGGTCTCACTGGCAGTTTCCAATTCTTACAATTGATTCAGAATGATCAGAATGATTGAGATTCAAAAACAGTGAAGCAATTATACATATATAATCATATATAATCATATATAATCATATATAATCATACTGTTTCTGAATCTTTCTAGCTCCGGGTGTCAGCCGCAGACTTGCCATGTGCAAAAAACTTCTTGATATCTCAAGGTGCGGTATCTCCTCCATCAACAGCACCATGTCTTTGAACAAGTTTAAACATAGGATGCTAAATCAGGTCATAACATGTCATAACCCCCACCTGAGTCAAGTGCACAAAGACCTCGCCGCTACTGGCTCACCTCTATATCCTGGATTTTGTGAGGGAAAACCATGGAAAACCATGGAAAAGCCCATCTCTTTCACACAGCTCCTGTTCCTGAGGCAGACTTTGAGTCAGTGTCAGTGTCCGGAGTATGCATCTCGTCAGGACGAGGTGGTGGACCCTTGATGCCCTCCATGTGACCCAAGAGCCAATTCAAATCATCTCGTGTTAGGACCTGATGACCAGACGAAGTCGCTTTTCCAATACTCTCACTGTCCATGTCTGCGATAGCGGCATTGAGGACCACCACAAGGTTGTTATATTTCTCCTCACGATTTCACGAGATATCACGAGATATCACAAGATGTCTGGGGGGTTGCTATTGATCAATTGTATCCCCAATCCCATCCCAGCTCCTGAGCCAAATAGCCATCCCGTGCAGCGTATTCCATGTGTTTGGCGACGCCAATCACCACTTTGTCTTTGCTCCTGGAGCGATGCCACATGATGATGATATCCTGTGTCACTTGATGCCATAATGATATCAAGTTGTGCTGATATGTGCTGATATGTGCTGATAAAACTCAATGAGAACAACCCATGACACAAACGACCCGGCACCCGGCAAACACATTGACACATTGAGTTGGACCTCTTTGCCACGTTGCCAGCCATCGAGGCCACCATCCGATGGATGCGCTTGTTCCTTTGCTCCTCTGTCTCCTGCGGCAGTGCGTTGTCGGCACGTCCATCACAGGCCATGGTCATTTCACATGGAACGTATTGGAACATCATGGAACACATATGCAATCTGAATCAGTCTTAAAGTTTCCAATATCCCAACAAATCTCCCAACAATTCCCAACATGTCCCAACATAATTTCCTTGAGAATGGGATCGACGCAAAACCCAGCACCAAGGCACCGTCACACGGTCGTACTTGGGCAGTTGGCACTGCATTGCTCCAGAGATACTGCTGACCTGCGCAACTGTGCTTGGGATTCTGGGATGATAAGGGAACAACTAGAGGAAACCATAGGACACCCCATGATAGAAGAAACATCAAGCAGCTCAAATCCAACATGGAGGAAAAAAACCTTACATTGATGGGAAGTTTGCGAGCTAAGTTGGCTAAGTATGGCGAAGTGCTCAAAAAAAAAGGTAACTTCCTGCACTTCAAGCGTCTACTTCACAGGATGAAAGCTTGAAACACCACAAATTGAAAGGTCATAGAATGTCATAAAGATATATAAAGATCCACTTTGGGTTTCTCTATGATTCCCGTTAAGACAAGGACAACCTGAGTCTCCGGAAGTGATACTGTCGATGAATGACAGTGTACTTGCATCTTGGGATTAGTTGTAGCTTAGATTGTTCTCAACTAGCAATGACCAACAACGAAACATGCAATGGGGCTGACCACGAGGTAGTCCGATCACAAAAAAACACAGTGATTGAAACGGTTTCCCACCTCTCTAAACATGATAAGAGGATCCAATTCTGCTTTGATAAAATTTTGCCACACAAACCATGGACAAGTAAACCACGGACAAGTGCCTACAATCCATTTTGCGATCCTTCTTGGTTTTCTTTCGAAGTTTTTGAAAGCTACACATCCCCAACCCAGAGATACCATCGGCTGATCCCAGGCCTCTGATGAAAGTTTTGCCTCTTTGCCCAGCAACCAGCATTCTGCACCAGGGTTGTCTTGAAAATAGGAAAGCAATGGAAAACCAGACTCAAAACTCAAAACAGCCAGAAACATCTCGGAGAATGTGGATGAAATGGACCCCCATAATTTGAAGTCCAGCTGGGATTATGAAGGCTGGACCAGGCGTCATCGCTTCACGCTACTTCTGCTCCAGAGAATGGTGGCTTGGATGGATTCGGCGCTGGGTATGGCGGGCCGAATCTTGGTTCGTGAAAGTTTCAACTCTATGAGCCGATCCAACAGCCTTTTGATCATGAGGTAGGCTTCTGCAGCTATTGAGGGTGAAAATGCTGTGAACATCGTCAGAATCCCCATGCCAAGAACACGGGTTCCAAGCTGCAACATGGGAACATGACGCCTTGTGTCTCATAGTCATAGGTGAAATGAGCACATTGATCATGATCATGACAGGACCTGAAGGCTGACTGAACTGAGCATGTTATATTTTATGTTATTTATAGTGATATAAGATACTTCTCAATCAAATTGAGGCTCTGGCGCTTGGCAATCTTTAAAACTCTTGATGTTGGTACCTGCCAAGTGACTTGAAGTCACCCTGGGTGTCACCCACTGTCACCGCGGAGGAACGGATCAAGAGACCCAAATAGGCTTCAGCCAGATTTCCCATCCAACGATATCCAAGGGAGTGGATAAGCATGTCCTTTTTACAGGTTGCCATAAAGGAAATTCATGGAAATTCATGGAAATTCCTACTTCATACAGCCTCTTGAAACTGAAAACCCAACGGTTTTGCCATTCCTGGGGACATTTTGGGTGCTGAATTTCACCTGAGGTTAGGACTCGATGGTTCTCCTCGTCCTTCGTATCCCCAACCCACTTCACAATCAGGGCTGGCCAAAGCCAACGTGACTCCAAACAAGACGCGTAGGGGAAGCATTGTGACTTGATCAGCAAATGCCTGCAGTTTTGAGCATGTCATTTTATCATATGTACAGTAATATAAACAATATAACATCATGATGCAACTGCTCATCGTTTCTTATCCTGTCTCTAGGGGGGTAGGCCCAAAAGAAAACAGAATAGATTAAGACATATACTAAGGCCATGTCACACAGACATGAAAGATCGTTGTTTCCATGTCTGCACGTGCCAGGGCAGCCTTTAAGAAGTCCTTGCTTTCGAAGGGGATCCCTTTTGGTGCGTTGAATGTTGTGAATGCCATCGTTCAACTGTAAAGGACCAAGTCAACGCGCAAAACTAACATAATCACCACAAACAAAGGGAGGAAACCATGATTTTCGGTGCCTTTGACACCTTTGTTCAAAATTTAAAGTCACTTTTGATTCAATTCCTTATTATAGTATCATTATCATCATTATCAACCCCAAAGAGAAGACTTGGTCAGACTTCAAAATCGCTTGCGACTTCGGGCCACCAGACTTCAGGAAATGGCGTCTCTTTTCGTCGGAGTGCCCAATTCCCATTTACGACGGGCATACGACGGGTGACACAGGTGAGACTACGGCCAAGATAATGCCTGAACGCAAAGTTGCAAAGTTACTCAAAGTTGCAAGTCCATTTTGTATTGACTATCCCATTCCTATCAATTCTGGCTATCCAAGCAAAATTGATATATGTTTGTTTTTTTTCCCCGGGAAATGCAGGTCATGTGCACATTCTTGACATGGTGCCATCCGTACTCTCGTTGCCCCAAAGCTCGGTCCAAGCTGACCAAGGACTTGGATCGCTCACGTCTTTGCAGCCTCACCGGGTTTCGATGCCAGTGGCCAGTTG
Organism: Cladocopium goreaui; assembly: GCA_947184155.2. Taxonomy (NCBI): domain Eukaryota; class Dinophyceae; order Suessiales; family Symbiodiniaceae; genus Cladocopium; species Cladocopium goreaui. Next base: position 96,825 of record CAMXCT020002286.1, on the reverse strand, counting down.
GGGCAACCCGCAAAATTACAAGAGTCACCTCTAAAAAAGTGCAAAGGTGAGATTGCAAAAAGCAAACTAACCCATTGCAGGTGCGAAAAATACATAGTTTCCTTATATGTTTTTGTTGTACAAACCAAAATGGGCCGAATTCAGAGCGCTGTTTCGTTTTCCGCATTGGATCAACATGGCTTTCCGGGCCTTGTCCAAGAGTGTGGAGCTCTTTGCTGTGGCTGTCTGCAAGGGCACCTGGAGATCGACTTTGAATCCCAAGGATTCATGGATCGTGGCTTGTCCGAAGCTGAAATCTGAAATCTGAAGATATCTGAAGATCCTCAACGATCTTTTTCCATCTTTTTCCGATGTTTTGTGCATGTTTGTGCATGTAACATCATGTAACCGTTGCAACCTTCACCTTGATGCATTTCCTCTAGCCGATGGAACCTTCAGCGGGGCATCCACCACGTCGGTCGACGCACGCACTCGCTGGGCCAGCATGTGCAAGGAGTGGTCCCTGACATCAGTTGCATCATGTTGCATCTCAAGGGTTTCAGCAGGAAAGCTGATGCTGATGTTAATCTTGAGAAATCTTTGTGCAAACTTTCTGTTTCTAGACCCAGCGTTGGGACATCTCAAGAGATGTCAAGAGCAGAACTAACAGTCACTAACACTCTTGTCTGAACCCAGAGATTCTCCAAGTTGGTCCCAAAAAAATAAAACTATCGGTATTGCATCAATTTGCATCAAATTATCACATTGCAATACATATCAAAGCACAAGTTCCCCTCTCAATCCTTGCGACCTCATTATGCAGTCGTTTCCACTGCCGAAGAGACGTGTGAACGACGGCATAGTCTCAAACCTTTGCCGCAGCAAACCGTTGAACTGCGTGAGATGCGAGTGTTTGTTGCACCTGCAGTTGAATCAACATACAACATATAACATCATATAACTACAAATGGTTGAAATGTGCACATCGTGTCTGCCAAACAGCATGCACATACAAAGTCACACACACACATATCATACGCAATCTCAGGAAATCCAGAGATACCAAGAATCAAACCCATTTTACGGGTGAACCATCAACTTTCTTTCTTTTTTCTGGCCATCTTTATGGTGGACATCACTTTTTTGTGGGCCCATGTTCGGAGCCATATCGTGTCGGGTTTTCTTGGCATCCGCACGGAATGGCTGCCATGGAACTGTCTGGCAACAGCACCAGCTGCTTGGGATTTGGGATGGCTGGTAGTTCAGCCTGGATCCCCGCTGGATGGTGGAACATCCCTGGCTGAAATGGATGATGTGGAGGTACCCCCCATTTTAGGAAATCTCTATATAATATACTATACCATACTATACCATACTATACCAATAAATTGTGGATGTAATATGAGCTGTCTGGTAGGACAGTCATTGCGAAATATCACATGCAATCTCTCCCCTTTATATTTTTTGTGAAACAACTTTTACATAAATCTTGCACATGTCCAGCTAACTCAGCTAGCCAAGTTCATACTCAGCACTTCTGTGACGGCAACCAATCGTCACACGAGGTCCTTCTAAGTCTGAGGTTCCGAACGTTCGCACTGCAGGGCCAAAAGCTTGCCTGGTGACAGGGTGACAGGGTGGCGCAGGACCTTAGGCTATGGGTCTGGTGGGTCATGGAAGTGGCTTTGTCTAAAAGTATCTAAAAATAAGGTATACTGTGGTATACTATAGCAAAATTTATGGCAATCAAAGGAAACATGATGAATGATGAGAAACATTGAAAGCCTATTGGATTCCCTAAAGGTACCTCCAATTTCCCCTCATTTTGGGGAAACCTCCCTAGGCGGTTTTTCATCTCCCGTACCTCCAAGCGTCTGGAGAGCGGGTCCATCAAGTGGACTTCCACTTCTTGCACCGTCTGTTCCAAATTGGCCTGCAACCTCACAGATGGCTAGATATATCCAGGGGAAGCTTCATCCAATTCCACTCAGAATGATGGGTGAATTGATAGCTCTCATCGAATGGATCAAATTTGGCACCAAGTGGGATAATTAAGTGATATTAAGGGATATTAAGGGAATCAATCATTGAGTTCCCAACTGCGGATCTGGCTCTGGTTGTGCCAGGAGCTGTTTTTCAATCTGACCTGGGCAATTTTCAGGAACATCTGCCGCCAAAGGAAGGATGCCTTGATCCTCTTGATCTGGGAACCACCACACATCGCAAGAATGCTGGTTGGCGGCTTCGGATGACCCCAAGAATATCTTTTAGTTTATAATGTTTTCGGATGACCCCAAGTGATGATCTCTTTTGGGATAGGTTGAAACCGCCAAATTCTCTCTATAGGGGTGGAGAATTATTTGGGGATTTTTGTTCGGATTCCTGTGCCCTTATATTTGCAGCATTTAGAAACTATAATCTTGGTTTTCACGTGGTATTTGCACGATTTTGCAGTTCTTATGCTTGTTGGGTAGGGGGTTGGAGGGGTTAGGGAGTTGGGGGTTTGAAGGTGTTGAAAGTGTTAAATGATGTTAAATGTCTTGAAAGTGTTGAAGGTGTTGTTGTTGTTGTTGCTGCTGCTGCTGCTGTTGGTGTTGTTCTTCTTGTTCTTCTTCTTCTTTTTTTGTTTTCTTCTTCTTCTTCTTCTTGTTCTTCTTGTCATTGTTGTTGTCGTTGTTGTCGTTGTTGTTGTCGTCATTTATTGGCTTAGGTGTGGGGGGGTGGGGGAGGGTAAGGGGTTTGAAGGTTATAGCTGATGCTGATGCTGATGCTGTTGCTGATGCTGTTGTTGTTGCTGCTGCTGCTGTGGTTGTGGTTTATGTTGTTATCGTGAAGAGAAGAGAAGAGACGAGAAGAGAAGAGAAAAGAAGAGAAGACAAGAGAAGAGAAGAGAAGGAAAGGGAAGGGAAGAGCAAGAGCAAGAAACTCAGGCAGTCTCATCCAGAGACTACACAGGGGAAGAGAGACGAGCACATCGCATGATAGCACCGAAGCAGAAAGGAGAGAAGCATCCAAGCGCAGGCGAAGAACAGGAAAGAAACAAAGAGGCCAACAACATTAAAGATGTATAAGGGTTAAAGAATCAGGAGGGTCAAAACATGGTACATAATGCATGATCATCCATCTCATAATGGCAATCCTTGTCATGGGTAAACAAATCCCCATTAATGGATTCATGACAAATTGCTTTTATGGGAAAGTAACCCATGTTTTTAACCATGTTTTTACCATGGCACATCAAACACAAAAAAGTAGAGAAATAACAAAGACCAAAGCAAAACAGAAAGACCCAGAGAAGAAGAAAAGCAGGAAACGAAAGCAGACAAGCCGAGAAGCAAAGAAGCAGCAAAAAGCAAACAAGCAAAAAGAAAAGAACAGCGAAAAAACGGAGAAGCAGGGAAGCAAAGAAGCAGCAAAAAGCAGAAGAAGCAGAGAAGCAACAAAGCAGAGAAGCAAAAAAAACAGAAAAGCAAACAAGCAGAGAAGCAAAGAAAAATAATTGCAGAAAAAATAAAGCGAAAACAAATCCCTAAAAGGCACGCAAAAGCAGAAAGCAATGGAAGGTGTAACAAAAAGGACGAAACAAAATCCCCAAACTCACCTGAAAAACAACAAAAAATCCCTTCCCATTATTTTGAGTGGCAAAGCAGCAAAGCCACAACTTCTTTTGCCCAAACTGATTGATACGGAACCGTTGTAAAACCACTGAAATAGTGGTAAGCCTGTGAATTCTAGATATTCAGTCTTGTTTGTTGTGGACTGATGCCAGCTCAATGCTCAACATGATCTCTTTCAGATGTGTCCCAAGGATATTAATCAACCATCGTGCCAACCCGGGTGAAAACCTGCGTTGCCACAATCCTCCTTGGTGCATCACTTCTGGTGACCAGGATGCGGCTGATAGCTGCATGAACCTAGCGCCAAATGCACAAACGTGGATCTTGGATCTTGGATGCTGTTTAACAAAAATGGCCATAGAAAGCATCTGAAAAGGCAGGCCAACTCTGCCAATTCTGACATACACCTCGAGCCAGAAACTCCAGGCCTGCTCCAAACTTGCTTGTTTCGATGCAAGTCACTGTATCAATGGGTCAAAGGCCAAACACTGATTGACAGTCATTGGAAAACATCTTTGCTGCCCATCAATGCCTTCCCCAACAATGCCTTCCCCAATAACCTCCCCGTGCCACGTCCATGGCCTCAGAAAGAGCCACGGTATGTCTCGCCACCAGAGGAGCCAAGCGCGCCACGCGTTCGGCGCGATCGGTGACCGTCTCGGGCGGCGTGCAAACGGCCTGACAAAAGGACGTGCCAAACTCTTCTTTTGGTATAGAGTTTTGATAAATATCGTGGTTAAGTGGGGTATCGGTATCTACTGAACATATCTGAAAATGTGATTGTGAGATATCTGGTGATTTTTTGTTGTGTTTGCTTCATGTCCTTCAGACATTTTAAGGATCTTTAGGGTATAGCTGGTGCCTTGGGGATAGCATCCCTGCGTGCTGTCAAGCGGCGCCCATGTAGATGAAGCTGCCCCGAAATTGCAACGAAACCTGAGTCGACTGCAGAAACCCTTGGTGGCTCGTGGACTGCGGTGGATGAACATGTTGGCTCCCAAGCTTCTCATGCCACCTGAGGGATCTATTCTGGACGACTTGTGAAACCTTGCTTCTTTGAAGCCAAAGAAAACACCTGAGGAGTAGTATTTTTTATCTTTGTCTTTCGATGACCAGCAACATACAAGCTACGCAACTGTCTACGCCGAGCCTACGGCATTGCATGAGGTAGCCTACGCGGGTATGGTTTTTAAGGTGTATCTACGCGAGGCTACGTGGTGTCGGCTTTGCCGCGGCCACGCCTTCTGTTTGTTTCCAGTTGTGGCGCGAGGATTTGGAACCACACACAACTAACCAAAGCAAAAATGAATGAGTTTTAACTCTTGCCAATGCGTGTCTACACAAAGCCTACGCGGTGTAGGCCAACACGAGCCTACGCCAATGCCTACGCAACCTACGCCGTCTGCATAGCCTACGCCTGGGGCATAATATGTCTTGTGGAGTTCCCACTCTATCTATTTTTCTGGATCCTGAAAAAAACGCTACTCGAAACTCGAAACTCGAAACTCTTTCATTGAGTATGACATATTGGCAATATTGGATATATCGGCAAGGATTGAGCAAACGATCCATAAGCGTTCGGCCACAAGAGTCGATGCAGGCAAGTGAGAAAGCAGGATGTCTTCGATGGCAGGCAACTTGTCCTGGTGCAGCAGTTGAAAGGTTGGCCTTGTAAGGGAAGTCCAAAAGAATCCCAAAGTCAAAAAGAGCCCCTCTCATATCTCTTCCATTTGGATCACGGTACAACCCAAGTTTCAGGCTTCAAAACATGATTTCATTGCGTTTTTGTAATAGAAAGTCAGCAGGATCAGAACGTCGCCAAGCCTGAAGCGTTGCTCATTTGCAACCCAAAAACATCTTTGTGGTGTAAACAGTCCCAGAATCCCATAGTTGATCAATCTTGATTCTCAGTTTCCACCATTTTCCCCTGTAAAATTGCCAGTGTTTTTTTGGTTTTTGCCAAAGATCCACCTAACTCACCGTGCCCAGGACCTTCCCCCACCCTGTCCAGCTGAAGGCGTTGGAAAAACGTGGATTCCGTCTCCAGGCGTTGCTTCAGAGCCTGCAATGGGCAGGTGATGTTTGGTGGCAAAAAACCATGAAGGATGTTGGAGTTTCCACCCAGTGGATCATTCTGATACCACGGCAACCCATATTTTCATAATATCCACTATATATAAATGATAATTATGGTCCATAGCCCATTTTTTGATAAATGATATATAACACAGCAACCCATATTTTCCATATATAACCCATTATAATATATATAATTATATGTTTTTTCTATGTCATCCAGGCATCCATGGTCCAAACCGCCCTTAAATGTCTCTGGACCTTGTAGGTGCTGAGCTCAGTGGGGAAGGGCCAACGCCTTTCCAGGTTCCTCAACCTGAGTCCATCGGTCACTGGTTTATTGATGTGAAAATTGTGGATGTAAAATTTGTGGTGAAACCAGATGTTTCCGAATTATTGGAACATATTTTTTAAGCCTATCATATCTATCATCAGTTGGATTAATTGGACAGCATAGATTCCATTAAACTATGGATGGATTTAAATCATTGGAGTTCATATTTCCATCAACCAGTTGGACCCCCCCTGTCCTAGCTTCAGGCTGGGGTCCAACGGTAGATAGGACAATTGATGATTACCAACAGAATTTGGCGTACCATATGGCAGTGTGTCAAAACCAATAGTACCCCTGGTGAACATCAAAATAGCTGGGATTTATGGATGTGAATAACCCACTAAAAATGGTATTAATAGGTATTGATCCATACCCATATTTTCTCACGAAAACAGCATTTGAAGGCGACATCCCTTCCTTTTGTTTGCTTCAGTTTTTTTTGCAGCTTGGTGCCACCGAGACACAAATGCAGCTGGACCCGTTCGTCGTGGTCTTCGGGCAGTTTCTCCTAGAGTCGTGTTGCGGATCATCGGGCGATGGCGGCCATGGTATGGGTGTGGGGATATGGGCGATATTGGGCACCTCAACTTCAAACATCGAAGTGTTACATCTTACAAACCTGCTGGCTAAACATCTATCCTGAACAAGTGAAGCAGTGAAGCATTCAAGTCTACTTGAGTACCAAAAGCAAATAGACAATAGGGTGTTCAGTGAAGTTCAAGGCCAGCCAGTTTGCAGATTTGTAATCTTTTCTGGGCCCTTCCCAATCCCTTTGCCAGCGCCTTGAAGACCTTTTCCTCTCTGATGCACACCTCGCGCAAGCTGTGTGAATGAAACCTGGTAATTCCTATCAGCTCCTGGAAGATATCATCAATTCTGGACTCCCTTCATGGGAGGGCTTGGTCAAAACAAGAACAACATAATCAACATAAGCATGGAAGTGAAATCATAGGGTCTCAAATCAGATCAATCTACAGTATATAAATATACTAAGTATATTATGTATATATATATAAACAGTCCTCAAGTGACTCGGATGGGTCCCCTCCCAGCCTCAGTGCTCTGGAGCCAACAGAGGAACCTGGGTCAGCCGGCGATGGAACAACCAGAAAATCTGAGGCAACACGTGGGGTATCACCAACGCAAAATATACATATAGTAATATAATATATATATAGTAAATATATATAATATATATAGTATAATATTATATAAAGTATCACCATTCAACGAACGAAATGTGTCATTGCTATCCCATGCCGCATTGCATGGCATAGCCAGCAATGCGTGACTGGTACTCATCTCGAAGCTTCCTCTATGCTTTCGCTATCAGTGCATCCAAGTGACTCAAAGGTGGCCTTGGGAGAGCGCAAACCATAGCCCTGACAGGCCAACACCTGGTCCAAATTTTCCGACAGGATGAAAGTTATGAAAGTGTTGATGTTTCTAATCCGAATTTCTAGATTGTGCATGATTTCAAGATTATCAGGCATATTTCTCCGAATCATTCCGAAGAAAGGCACAAGAAAAGCTTGTCATAGCTTGTCCACACCTCGAAAGCCCGTTGGGCTGCTGGGATGTTCATGGTTGTCAGCGCAGTCTTGGCTGCCTGGTATGGTCTTCTTCAGTAATGGAAGTTCGATTTGGTGCAAAACAGCAGAACTAGACAAAGCCTACAAGAAACTGTCCCGACTTTACTTCTATATCTTCAGTTGATTGTTCATTCATAGTGGTCATGACTGATTCCATTCTGTCAGTGTATGCAAATTACCAACATTACCAACTGTTTCCTGCTGCCCCATAGGCAAGGTGTATTACGGAAGCGCCTCGCAAAGAGTCACCCGAGCAAACTCCTTGAAATCTAGAAGTCCCTCCTGAACGGTGCTGGGGGAACTCACTGAACCCCCAACCTTCCAGGTGCCATCGGACATTTCCCTATAGAGAAATCCGATGGCAAATCAGGCCGCAAGATCAAGATAGATCAAGAACATGCTAATGATGACAGTAAATCATAATCCTACCATGGGTCCAAATGAAAATCTTCTAACGTATGCTGGTGTCTTGAATGTTAACTCAGGATTGAATAGCTCCAGCTGATCTGTGTGGGGGATACCATCTTGAAATACATCGGTGTATCTAATGTATCCGTATGTTCGGCACAATTCCCTCTTCTATTTTTACATATAAATACTGGCGGCTTAGGAATGAAAGTGAATGGTGGCAAATAGATTAAATCACATCTACACTACAGGAAATTAACATATATGGAAATCTGTAAAATGATTTACAGTACTTTCATGGTCCGTTTCCATATCTATCTCTTAGTTTACCAAAGAGATTTTGGGACCCCAAATCATCTTCAACATGGGTTTATATGAAAATAGGGTACTACGCCTGAAAGCCAATGGATTTTCATCATTTCCAACTCAAGATGGTTTGGGGTAAACACCAAATTTTCGGACAAACCAAAATATCAAGTTGCTGGTTATATGTTCATCATCTTCCCATTGTATCCCCATGATATCCACGTGTTCATTGGCCAAGTTCCGTATCGCCATTATATGTTCATTATATCCACATGTTCATTGGGTTAGCGCCATTAAATTATGAAATCCACCTTTTCTGTTGTCAACCTCCTCCAAAGAAATCACCAAGTTAATTCTTGTTGGCTATATCATTCACATATCCCATCATCCTCATAAAATCCCATTAAGCACCCTCCAATCAAACATCCTCTAAACATGGTGCTTTAATATGGAACTCCTCCATTAATCTGGGCAAATTATAATAACTAACTAACCTGAAATAAGACCATATTGGGATAATTCCCCTTACTAACCATCATTCCAGTGAGGTCGCAGTGAGGTCGTTATAATTTACCCAGATTAATATGATGGATGTTCATGGATTTTCCAGCACACCATTCAGCTGATGACCGGAGTTCAGGCGCTCCCAGTCCTCCACCTCTGCTGCTACCTCCGCCTCTTCCATCGCTGCCTCCGGCTCTTCCACCGCCTGGAAGACCTGCGAAAAATCGAGAACTGGACGATTCCTGGGGGAAAGAAAAACTGCCAATGGCTGTAACTGTAACCATAGGATTCTTGGGAATTCATGAAAACCGAAGTCACACCTATATAATTGGAATTGAATGGGGATTGAGGGAGATCTAGTGGGATATAATAACCACCAATTAGGGTTACCCTGACTCTGGCAATCAAATATGGCAATGAACAATGCCCCAATTATAGATGATGTTCAGATTTAAATGCCAATCTATAGTGAATATTAGTGAATTATCTTGCCATCTTTGATTACCGGAGGGTATCATGGTGGATTTACTCTCAATCTAGAGCCATTTGTAATCGGAAATCATCTATAAATGGTTGTAGCTCGTGATCTAACCAGCAAAAATGGGGGAGTGTACAATTGTACAACCTACCATAATGGGAAAAACCCAGATACTAGGTGGGGAAATTGGGCTCTATCAAGAGGTCAAAGCTTCTCAAGGATCGCAAGGTCTGAACTCATGGGTCTTCAACTGGAAACTTTTGAAACATCAAGTCCTGACAATATGTTTGTAAGAAGAACATGTCTGACCAAGTCCAACCATATCTGGGTGACAATGCCGCCAAATTTCAAGTTTGACTCTTTCGAAATAAGAATCTATAGTGGCATATGTCAAAAATGGTCAAAATGGCGGTACCAATGGACCCTCACTACAGACCAATCCATATTTTTGGGGTTCATAATCTTGGCTCACCCATGTGAAAAATGTGCAAAGAAAATCATGGGATTTGCAGGCCTGGCTTGGATCTTGGCCATTGAGCTTGTTGCTATATCTTTCAGCTGCTTCCAATCCTCGCAAGCCATGCAGCAATTGAAGACATGCCTGGACTCAAGCAGGAGTCCAATAGTATATGTATATATGATATTATATAATATACAATGGTATATCAGTATCATTAAATAGGTTACATGTCATGAGTCATTATCACGTATATATACATATATATATATATATATACATATATATAGACATATATATACACATATATATATATACATATATATATATATACAGTATACAGAAACACAATACACATTATATCAATACATAGGGGGTTCTCATACCGTGGCATCCAGTTAACATCTAAGGATGGCACCTCGCTTCTCTGTAGGATCCGCCTCCCCCAGGTCCCAAATGACGTTGGCAGCAGCAACCTGAAGCTGGAACCGTTAGACTTGGGGAACACCAGGCTTCACCATCCATTGATGTTGGATTTTGGTTTTTACCCTTTAATAAACAATCAGCATGGTTTGGTAATATTGATGGTTTGGAAAATATTGGAAAATATTGATGGTAACATTAATAACAAAAAAAAGGGAATATTGATGGTTTGGAAAATGCTCGACATGTCTGCATGGTCTTCCAGATCCTAAGCCCCTAAGCTGTCACTGGGCGGCTGTTGAGTTTGTCCAAGTCCAAGGAGATTGTGGGAAAAATCTGACATACACTGCAAGGTCCAGAACATGGCCGGCAACGAGCTGCAACATCCAATGTTGATTGAACATGATTTTTCATCATGTAATATATGATCATATATGTTATGGTCTGATGGAAAATCTCCTTGAGTCAGTTGAGTCTCTTCAAAAATGGGGGTGGTCATCCATCTGGTTATTTAAGAGTTTGCCATGGAAAGATCCACCATGCTATTAAGAACGGTCAGCCATCTATTTCGATTAGGGCCATCGAAAAACCATGGCAAACTGTTGGTCATAACCAGAGGGTACCATGGTCATCCATGGTTTACCTCAATTGCCGTGTGGGAATGATCCATCCCTGGAGGCCCTGGGGAGTATGCTCGAACCCGGAACCAACGGAACCAACGCAGCTCGAATGACCGGCGCATCGTCTTCCAGGTTCTTTCCAGCAGATCGGACCAAGGTGGCCTTCAAGACTTGGTCAGCTGATTTTCAGAGGATTCACACATATCAAGGCCACAAGTGATTGATCTATGTTCATTTATGATTTTTCGACCGACAACCTATGATTTTCCATCGATTTATGATTTTCCCATTGATGACCTATGATCATTGAGGAGTCATTTTTGATGATTTCTCTGTGGCCAATGGCACCATGGCACCATGGCATCCGACATCTCCGACATCTCCGCCTGACGCGTGGAGAGCTCCAGCTGCAAGCGGCCCAGCTCTGATTTGGCCTTGGAAAGGTGGGCATCCAATGATTTCAATGGTTGCTTGGAAAAGATCTCAGTGCTGTGTGACTGTATCCCTGTAAGAAATGTGAATTGCACAGGGGGAACAATAGAAGAATGCCAGTAGTGCCGCGCAAGGCGGTGGCGGAAATTTCAAAAATAGGAAACCTATAGGAGAGGTTGGTTGTTGTGATTCATGGATGGCACAGCGAATCCACTGATGGACCGAAATGTGGTTGGAGTTGTGTTTTCTGGAGTGGTTGCAATGGTTGCAGTGGTCACCTCACCACAACTGCTGGATGTCGTGTGGTGTAGTGCAGTTGTAGTTGTAGTTGTAGTCGTAGGTGTAGTTGTAGTTGTAGTGGAGTTGTAGTTGTAGTTGTAGTCGTAGGTGTAGTTGTAGTTGTAGTGTAGTGGAGTTGTAGTTGTAGTTGTGGTGTGGTGTAATTAGTGTAGCGTATTGTAGTGTACTGTAGTGTTGCGTACTGTAGCATGGTATAGTGTAGTGTAGTCTGCCGTATTGCGTGTAAAGTAGTGTAGTTGTAATTGTAGTGTAGTGTCGTGTAGTGCAATGTAGTGGTAGTTGCAGTTGTAGCGTAATGTAATGTAATGTAATTAGTGTAGTGTAATGTAGTGTAGTTGTAGTTGTATTTGTATTTGTAGCTGTAATGTACTGCAGTTTAATTAGTGTATTGTAGTGTAATGTGGTGTAGCGGTAATTGTAATTGTAGTTGTAGCTGTGGTGGTGGTGGTGGTGGTGGCAGTAGTAGTAGTAGTAGTAGTACTAGTACTAGTACTAGTACTAGTACTAGTACTAGTAGTACTAGTAGTACTAGTAGTAGTAGTAGTAGTAGTAGTAGTAGTAGTCGTAGTAGTCGTAGTAGTCGTAGTAGTCGTAGTAGTACTAGTAGTAGTAGTACTAGTAGTAGTAGTACTAGTAGTACTAGTAGTACTAGTAGTACTAGTAGTACTAGTAGTACTAGTAGTACTAGTAGTACTACTAGAAGTAGTAGTAGTAGTAGTAGTTGTTGTAGTAGTAGTAGTAGTAGTAGTTGTTGTTGTTGTTGTTGTTGTTGTGTAATTAGTGTAATTAGTGTAATTAGTGTAATTAGTGTAATTATTGTAATTAGTGTAATTAGTGTAATTAGTGTAGTGTAGTGTAGTGTAATTAGATGCAATTAGTGTAGTGTAGTGTAATTAGTGCTGTGTAATGTAGCGTAGGATGTTTGCACTTGTAGTTGTAGTAGTAGTGTAGTGTAGTGGTGCTTGTAGTTGCAGCTGTCTATCTATCTATCTATCTAAATCTATCTATATCTATCTATATCTATCTATATCTATCTATATCTATCTATATCTATCTATATCTATCTATATCTATCTGTCTGTCTATCTGTCTGTCTATCTGTCTGTCTATCTGTCTATCTATCTATCTATCTATCTGATAACGAAGCTATTCTGCGAGGCTTCCTCAGTTTTTGAACTTGACACCATCCAAAACGAAGCTATTCTGCAAGACTTCCTGATTTTTTGCACTTGACAACGTCAAAAACGAAGCAATTCTGCGAGACTTCCTCAATTTTCGAAGTTGACAACATCAAAAACGAAGCAATTCTGCGAGACTTCCTTCAAAAATCGAAGTTGAGTGCAGAGCTGACGGCCTCGTACCAATGCGTTTTGCTATTGTTCCACTCCACCTGTCTAAACTACTGCGCCTGCCGTGAAAAAGTGATACCCGGTCATACGAAGTGCTGCACCTGTTACGCAAAATCATCTCAGCAAACATGAAAATCTGATGCTCCAAAATGCAACCCATCTCAGGAAATCAGCGCCCGGACCTCCTAACAGCTCTGATGAACATGTCTCTTGTACTGCGCCTGCCACGGAAAATGCATCTTCGCAGATCCTCTTCAAATGTCCCAGGCCTGCCATCGTTTTTGGAAATGCTAAAAAAAACCCTCATGTTTTGCTGACTTTTGACAAGATGCACAATCCCGTGCGCCTGCCACGCGAAACGACTGAACGTCCAAAAGTGGTCCGAGCCCCTGACATCTCAACTTCCAAAAGTGGTCCGAACCTGGTGTGTTTTGTACATTTTGACTTCGAGATGTGCTTCGCGCCACAACGGCGTGCACTTTTTCGACATCGCAACTTCCAAAAGTGGTCCAAACCTGGTGTGTTTTGTACATTTTGACTTCGAAATGTGCTTCGCGCCACAACGGCATGCACTTTTTCGACATCGCAACTTCCAAAAGTGGTCCAAACCTGGTGTGTTTTGTACATTTTGACTTGGAAATGAGCTTCGCGCCACAACGGTGCGCAATTTTTCATCTCTCATCTGGCCAGCTGGCTCCGCACCCGCCGCTTTAGCGAGCCTACTTTTCGACCCTCCGGAGCCTCAAATCATTGGAAAAACACAGTGTTTCGCGACTTTCCTACCTTTTCACGCACCTGGATCTTCTTTCTTCTGAGACTTTCTCTTCTTTGATCTACTTTCTTCTTCTCTTCTCTTCTCTTCTCTGACTCTTCCCACCTCTGCTTTTCATTTGTCCATATTGTCGGAAGTTTGACTTCTAAACTTCCTTCGAATATTAACATGTATGAATAATAGAATATAAACTCCCAATGAGAGAATCGAAGGTCCTAGAAAATCACTCACGAGGAACCCTTGACCGATTGACCCGTGCGAAAAACCTGGCTTGCCTCCGCCCAAAGTGCGGGATAGTCTGGGACCACTTCAGCCTTGGAGGAGAAAACCATGGCCAAGAACTGTAACTGTCATGTTTGATTCGAGGTGAAGGCAGAGATGTGGCATCCAATCACACAAGCAGAACTTCATTCTGAGCTTAGTCTTACAGTCGTCAATCCATCTATATATATAATATATATATAATATATCTGTTATATATGTATATATCATTATATCATTATATACATGTATGTTGGCAGATGATTCCCATGACTTTTCCGCTTTTTGTCTAGTGAACATGATACCCTGACCAAGACAAGTGTTTTTTCATCCTATCCACAGAGCTCTTTGACTTCCCCACCTCATCGGCTTGCTGAACTGCCAGTTCCAACACCGACACTGCATTGGAGACCTGTCAAGGTAATCATAGGTAATCCCATACCCCTAACACCTAACATTAATTAAATACTCCCAAAATCGCACAAATGAAATCATCGAAATCCTGGTTTAGGACTGGATCAAGTCATTCCGGGGTCCCTTAGCTGCTGAGGATATGAATATTCCTATAGTAACTACAGGTACATCTGAATATCTCTCAATAGAAGGGAGAAGAGATCGCTATGCAAACCCCATCAAACCCCTGCCTATGATGTGACCTTGCCTATGGGTCTCCCACCTTGGCCACGGAATCCTCAACCTCTGCCATGGCTCGAGCAAATTTCGTCATCTTCTCCTCTTCTGAAATTTGCTCCTCCACCAACCTTGGTTGTTTAATGGTTGCTCAAAAAAACCATACCTCAATTCAACTCAAGACACCTTAAGACTTAAAATGGACAGCCCGACCTGTGTATCTGCAACTTGAAGGGAGGAAAAAAGTGCACACTGTGGCCAAGCTCTTAGTGGAAAAGAACAATCCGGTCGCGGTTGATAGCATCCAACAGGGACTGTATTGAAAATTTGAGGATTAACTAGCGATGAGGAACTATTTCACCTATTTCTTGGCTTTCCTATCCACGTGCCTTCTGCGTGGAGACATATATAAATGGCACGACACGAGGACTGATGCTTCTATCCATCCAGTTTCTCTACCCAAGCATTTTGGGATAAACAAAAAGTGTATACCTATTCCATCGTTCAGCTTGCCTCCCGACAAAACGCTAGGCTGGAATCGTGTTGTTTTGCTCATCCCTCCGGGTCGCTTTGACAACTTCGCAGCTGAGCCACTGCAACCACTTTTGAACCTTGTCGTCGTCTGCCCCAAAGCTGGCAGAGTCCTGGTCCAAACTTCTGCCGAAAACGCCTCCTTCATTGGAGCACACCGCAAAGAGGGGTGCGTTCTTGGGATCCGAAGCTACCCGCTTCATGCGTTCCTTCTGCAACCTTCGGTGCAACTTGCCATTCGCTTGAATACATCGACGGAGCGCCAAAACGCGCGCATGCCAAATTTCCAGTCGAACTACCAGGATTTCAGAGGGTAAGGCCACATCCTGCTCAATTCCTTCCACTGGAAGTGTCATGGTCAACAATGCATCAGTGGAAGGTTGAGTTGCTGCGATGGCCTGCTCCATACGACAGGCAAACTCTTCGAGACCAGCATAGGTCAAAGCAGCGGCATTTTGTGGGTCTCGATTCAAATCCATTTCTCTCACCTCCAACATTTTGCACATGACTTCCAGGAAATTCATGCAGTCTGCAATCTGACGACGGTAGAATCCTGCACCCACTAACTCTTCTCCAAGCTGGAAGTGTTTCTCGATCGCCAAATTCATGTCGTTGACCCAGTGCTTTGAAGTCACCTATCAGAGGCAGGGAGAAAAACTTAGCACACTGTGGGGGAACATGGAGGACATTGTCATCATGATGATGATGGTGATGATGATGATGAGGATGAGCAGGAGGATGAGGATAAGGAGGATGAGGATAAGAAGGATGATGAGGATAAGGAGGATGATGAGGATAAGGAGGATGAGGATAAGGAGGATGATGAGGATAAGGAGGATGATGAGGATAAGGAGGATGATAAGGATAAGGAGGATGATGAGGATAAGGAGGATGATGAGGATAAGGAGGATGATGAGGATGATGATGGTGGTGGTGGTGATGATGATGGTGGTGATGGTGGTGATGGTGGTGGTGGTGATGATGGGGATGGGGATGGGGAAGATGATGTTGACAGCAGTGACAACGAACAAAAACGGATGGTGATTCCCAATACCCAGAGAGTAACACCATTGTCTCCCCATGCAGCAGGCGACATGATCCCCGTTGGGCGTTCAACTTAGGGTGCAGCACCAGGTTTTCATCCCAAAAACCAAGTTTAAAAACCTGGAGGGCAAAGGTGTGAGCAAAACAAATGAAACGATGGAAAGTTGACCTGGCCCCTATTTCTGACAATGAAAAATCAAGGTACAACAGATTAAACCCAGTGTCGCTGGTGTATGTTGAAAATCAAAAAATTGGCACAAGAGGTGAAAACAACAGTGCTCAGCATGTGTTCAACAAAAGGCTTGAACTATAAAGTCAGAACTTCCCCAGAGAACGGTCAACCACATCCTTTTCATCCCACCCAGCTTCCGCTCCCACATCGTATCAATGCCTTGTTGGCATGGCAAATGCCAAAGCTTTCAACGTTGGCATATCATTTTTTTTTTTGCGGTAACAGCTCTCCATGTTACACCACGCATTTGTCCCAACCCATCCTGAACCAAAGCCCCAAAGATACACCACTAAACTTCACATCCTTAGGCCTTAGACTTTCATCTCACACATCCCTCTTTTGAACTTTGCCGGAGCAGCTCTCCATGCTACACCACGCATTTGTGCCAACCCATCCTGAACCTACCTCCCAAAGATACACCACAAAACCTCAGATCGTAAGATTTTCATCTCCCATATCTGTTTAGAACTTTGCCAGAACAGATCTCGATGTTACACCACGCATGTGAGCCAACCCATCCTGAACCAACGTCCCAAGACACACTACAAACTTGAGATCCAAAAATGTTCATTTCATCCCTGTTTTGAACTTTGCCGGAACAACCCGGAACAGATTACACCACGCATGTGTGCCAACCCTGAACCAACGTTCCAAAGATACACCACAAAACCTCAGACCCCAAAATTTTCATCTCACACATCCCTCTTTTGAACTTTGCCGGATTAGCTCTTCACACCACGCATGTGTGCCAACCCATCCTGAACCAACGTTCCAAAGACACACCACAAAACCTCAGACCCCAAGATTTTCATCTCACACATCCCTCTTTTGAACTTTGCCGGAGCAGCTCTCCATATTACACCACGCATGTGTGCCAACCCTGAACCAACGTTCCAAAGATACACCACAAAAGCTCAGACCCTAAGATTTTCATCTCACACATCCCTGTTTCGAACTTTGCCGGAACAACCCGGAACAGATTACACCACTCATGTGTGCCAACCCATCCTGAACCAACGTTCCAAAGACACACCACAAAACCTCAGACCCCAAAATTTTCATCTCACAGATCCCTCTTTTGAACTTTGCCGGAGCAGCTCTTCACACCATGCATGTGTGCCAACCCTGAACCAACGCTCCAAAGATACACCACAAAACCTCAGACCCTCAGATTTTCATCTCACACACCTGTTTTGAACTTTGTCGAAGCAGCTCTCCATGTTACACCACGCATGTGAGCCAACCCATCCTGAACCAACGTCCCAAGACACACTACAAACTTCAGATCCGAAAATTTTCATCTCACATTCCTGTTCTGAACTTTGCCGGAACAACCCGGAACAGATTACACCACGCATGTGTGCCAACCCTGAACCAACGTTCCAAAGATACACCACAAAACCTCAGACCCCAAAATTTTCATCTCACACATCCCTCTTTTGAACTTTGCCGGATTAGCTCTCCATATTACACCACGCATGTGTGCCAACCCATCCTGAACCAACGTTCCAAGATACACCACAAACGACTAATGACTCAATTTTGCAAACCCATCCTCATCCAACCTCCCAAGATACACCTCTCAAAATTTCAATGTTCACCGTATCGGTGGCAAAAATGTCGAGCCTTGCAAGAAGACACGGTCAGTAAGCTTCAGTGGCTTAAACTACCTGCGCCCAACGTATTGCAAAAATGCTCTCAAGAGGCGTTCCCTCGGCTAAAATCCTTTGGCTTCATGGTTTATTTAAAATCAAAATTCTAAAATATGTAAAAAGGGACCAAAAGCTAAAAAGATGAGGCCTAACTAACATTCTCTCGGCTAAATCTGGCTGAAATCTGGCTAAAAAAACAAGCTCCAGCCGCCTAGTTTCAGCCAGGAGCCCCAAACGGGGATCGACATGTTGGAACCTGGCCTGAGATTTTCTCAGCCGTTCCAGCTCTGAATGCAGCTGTCTGGTGGAAATGCAGCATTGCGCTAGGACGTGCTTTGAACTGAAGCTGGGCATATTTATCTCGCTTCCACCCTTGAAGGTCGAACCGCCAATGCTTCCAAGCACCTGCAGGTGGCCGTAGGTGGCCGTGGTATGGTGATGGCCATCATATCTATCGTGCATCATGGGAAATCTGGAGGAACACCAAAAGTGATCTCACCCCAAATCCCTGTGCGCCTTTGGCTTCTTTACAGCAGCTTTAGTTCCAGGCGACTGGTTGATGGCTGCCAGTGCTTCCTTGAAGATCTCTTGTGCAGGGAAGGGCTGTTTTCGCGCCTCATAGGCGTTGGCCAACAACACGGCGGCCTCTGAGCACTGCCCCAAGTCCGCGGCGCTCAACTCGCGCAATATTCGCACGGCCTCGCTGTGATTTCCCTCCTCCATAGCAATCCTGGCCTTGGTCACCGCCAAATCCCGCAGAGTTCGACCATCACCATAGACCTTGGCGTGACGTTCAGCCTCCTTGGTCAATGTACAGGCCATCCACAACTCAGCATGATGGAGGCATTCCTTACTCAGCTCGGCCCAAACTTGGTAGGCATACAACTCCCCCAGGCCCCAGGGGGCAGCCACTTTTCGAGATGACAACTGGCCATTCGTCTCCACCTGCGAAGAAACTTCTGCTTGGTGGCGCCTATCATGGATGAGTCTATAAATAATATCCATTTCAGATATAAAACAATCCCAAATCAGTTCGTACAACCCATTAACATCAATTCAGCCTCATTTCTGCTTAACTTCCACATACTTCCACCATATTTGTTGGTGAATCTCCCCCTCTTGCTGCTATGCACCAGGAATTTTGGCCGCTGACCTGGATATTGATCCAGGCTGGATCCAAATCTTCCGCGCCCTTGCGCCCTGCGCGCTTGCTGCGAACCTGCTCCAGTTCCTGTGCGGCCGGTGATGGTTGGATGGTGAGTACTTGTTTTCCTACCGATAATAGTGGTGACATGTGGTGACTCTTATCGATAATAGTGCTTCTTGGATGAATTCAGATCACACTCGTGGTGAATACACCGCAACTTAAATCAAGTCAACAGTCTAGAACTTCAGAACCACTCAGGAGAGCACCCCCCCATACATTGTTTTGATCTATTCTCAGTCAAATCAAAATAAGTTGAAATCATGACAACTTATATGTTTATATGTATTGTAACATAGTCAATCATCATCATCATCATCATCATCATCTCCATCTCACAATTCATAATGATCATTTTTATAATAATTCTGCTTGATACCCATATTCACAATATATCCCATGTGATACCAATGTGATCCCGTCGTTGTGCCTCCTTAAAGGAATCGAAGGTCTCCGGGATCTGCTGCAATTCCTTGGCCGTCTCCTCCCGCAACTGTCCATAGGCCTGGCGCAAGCGGCACTCCCCAGCCATCCGCGCCAGGCGCAGCTTGGCGGTGCAGGCGACCGCTTCCTTCACGGGGCTCGGGAAGGCGTTGGCCAACTGGAAATGCAGCGCCAAAATCGGCAGCGCGAAGATGTGATAGCCATGTTCCTCCAGATCATCCTCCAAACGCAGCAGGGTGAAGAAAGACACTGCGGGGCGGCTGAAGACTTCGGGATGGCCCACCCAGGTGCAGGTGCTACTCCAAACGAAGCCGTTCTCTTCAGCTCGTTTGAAGACTTCGGTCAGGAGGGGTGACTGCCAGGACCAGTTTTCCACTGAGGCCCAGTCGGCCAAGCGCAAAGGCAGTCCGAAGATTGGGATCAATTGGATCGGCTCTTTCTCTTCCTGTCACCCACCATTTTTTGACTTGACATATCTTAGCATTAGACATCATTCACCTAAGTGCAAGTTGCAGCAGTGCAACTATGTGCAACTGTAACCCCCAATCACTGGGGTTAGAAGCGAGCAACAAAGGGCGGCTATACACTTATTCAGTTATAAGTTATACCACAAAATTTAAAGTCATATATGACCATGACATACTATGACATAGACTATATCATCCATACATGATCCATTAATATGAAGCATACATAGATCCTGCACCAACAAAAACTGCTATTTTGGCATGGCCTTTTTGGTGAGCTTGGTAAGCTCACCATCAAGCTTGGCATCTTCAGCTTCAGCTTCTGGCTCCTGGCAGACGAAGCCCCAAGTCTGGCTTTGACTTGGATGATTTCAATGGATTGGGTCATGGCTACCCCCCATTTTAAGAAACCTCCAGTTAGACTTCTGGATATTTCTGGATCTTCTGGGACCCAGGAAACATCCTGAGGACATTTCGCACGTAAGGCATTTTTTGACGTGCCAAGACTAAGAAACTGAGACTCCTTGCGGCTCAAACTTGGCTGACTGCCATCCCAAACTATCAGGTTGTGGTTTAGCTCTTCACAAAGGCTGATATGTTTACTTCTGATGGGTTCATGATTATAACTTTCACCTTACCCATAAATCCCTGATCACTGCATTGATTGAACATCTACAGGAAACCATGTTTTTTTTTTACGCACACATCTATAGATATAAGATGATATAAGGGTAACAACAATGGGTTTCCCCACACATTTCCCGTCATCCAATTCTCCGAAACAAGAGGCCAATTCTGCGAAATATAATACTGTAAGAGGGCCACTAGTTCTCGCTCCTTGATGATCTTATTGTGAAGCTCTTGAGCAAAGCCATTGGCCAACCTAACGGATGACTGGGGGATGCGCCACAATGATCCAACATGGCCATTTTGGGACATATGAATAGCCCGTTTTTGGAAAACACATGGAAACACTGTTCTTTTATGGGAAATATGTTCTTTTCATACTGGGAATCATTAATTCCATCTGGGAAGGTGACTGAACATGATGATAAACCGTTGGATTCGGGTTAGCACCACCTGTGGCTGAAAGGCCACTCTATGTGTCCTGGAGGGATCAAAACCCTGGCAGAGTCTGCACAAACCAGCAGGTAGATTGTGCGAACTTGTCCACAAAACATACATACGTAATATAATATAATGCTAGAACACATTAGAATGTGTTAGATTCTATTCTCACACCAACAGAACGTACATAATCAGTCAGTGACAATCATGTATTATCAAGTATCTAATCTACACTTTACATCACTTTACTTATCTTCACAGGGTAATTGTGTTGTTCTTTTTTGATCATCGTTACCCATTGCTACCAGTATGTCCATCCCCTGGTGACCTCATGGCTCATGGCCACCAAGCCACTCCAGCGACGACTCGAAGAAGCGGAAGGCGAAGTGCGACGCCGCTTGCAGCGCGGTGTGAAATTCGCGACCCTGCAACAACTGAGCCTCACATCGAACATCATCGAACTGTTTGAACATGTTGGCGAAACATGGCCAAACCATGCAAACAGCCTAAATCCACTGGACACTGATGATATCTGATGATTGTTGTTTATGAATGTTTATGATATTCCCACTAAAGTGGAGCCATATGAAGTCGTCGACTGGGTTCCAATGTCAAATTCTATGGGGTATCAACTCTGAGAATCCATGAGAAATCGCTTGCCTTTGACAGAAAAATAGGGTACTCGGGTACGCCTGAGACCCGTTGTTTAATATTTGTTTATCATGTTCATCGTCAAACTCATTCAAACTCCTCATTAAAGCAGCCATTTGATCATTTTGCTATACTCCATCTCTGGATAACTCTGGCCAAACTGCGAAACTCCTCGCGAACCGGCGGTGCCTTCATCGTTTGGATTCGACACAAGGACTCGAAGTTGTGAGCGAAAAGCTCGTATTCCATTTCGTCATCTTCGTCCTCCACCGCCATTAAGGCAAAGGTTTAAAAAACATGTGGTGTTGGTGGAAGAACATGTGCCATGATGGTTTTGATGATGATGATGATGATGATGATGATGATGATGGCCTTCCACTCCATACAGGTTCGCAGGCCAATCCCATCCTCTCAACATGCCTTTCAGCAAACCAGGAAATCATGACATTCAATCTCTCTATACTCTCTATATCTCTCTATTCTCAATGTATGTTCTGGATCTTAATATATCTTAATCAAATCTTAATCAACTTTAATCCTTCCTTCCTGCACGACGTGTTCCGAAACGTCTCCTGCTTCTGCTGCTTCCGATTCTTGGCTAGGACACTCTCGGAGACGCGACTTCCAGCGCGTGATCCTGCCAAGCTGCTGGGACAAAATGGATCCAAATGGATTCAAATGGGATGTTGGTTATAGTGATATATAGTGATGGTATCATTGCCAAACATGTTGTCAATGTTGTCATCTATCTTCGCCCGAGAAAATCAATTCCAGACCTTGTGAATCCTTACACATCCTTACCTTCCCATTTTCATCGGACAATTTTGGGCCCATGTCAAGGCCCATCGAACGTCTCCTGCTCGGGAACCGGCTCTCGAACCCGCGCGAGAACCAGCTCGGGAACCAGCGCGCGAACCCTTAGAGCTTTTTCCAGCTCTGGAGCCACCCATGGAACTTTTCCCACAGGCACTTCGGCTAGCGCTTCCCTTCCTGACATGCTGAAGGGCAGAAAAAAAGAGACGAAAATGTGGGGGGAATGGAATGTTCTAATGAAAGACATGGGAGATTTGGGGATGATTCCTGTAAAAAAGATCTTTAGATCCATAGTAACCATAGTATTGTTGTTGATCAATAATGGGCATGTGATTTGTCCAATTTGCGAGGTAACCGTGATTAACACCCCAAAGACTGAGCTTGCCCAGCTTCTTTTTGCCTCCCTTCTTATTCTTAGACATCCGGCTGCTTTGACTTCCAGCTTTGCTGCCAGCACCAGATTTTCGGCTTCCAGCTTTGCTTCCTGCCATACTCCCAGCGCGGGAGCTCCCCATTCGACTACCCGAGCGGCTGCCTTTCTTGCTGCCAAAATTGGATTGACTCTTGTCCCAATCAGATGGAGCCACTGAACTTCCACCATCATCACTGTCATGATCTGCTCGATCTCCCACCCCGCTGTAGTAGCGCGCATCGCCACCCTCCTCTTCTTCCTCGTCTTCTGAGCCTTCTTCAATCTCCAACAGCAAATCCGACGCAGCTCCCAGTTGTTCCAGGGCATCGGAGATTGGGAAACCACTCCTCAACAGCCAATCTGCAAACTGCATCCGCACCTCAACGACCTCTGGCTGCATGGCAGCCTGTAGGACGTTCATGGCTTTGCTGAATGCTGTAATTTGATCCTTCAGCTGGGAGGATGCTCCAACCAAAACTAACCAAATGTTGGCCTGTG
This sequence comes from Cladocopium goreaui, assembly GCA_947184155.2. Lineage (NCBI taxonomy): Eukaryota > Dinophyceae > Suessiales > Symbiodiniaceae > Cladocopium > Cladocopium goreaui. The sequence goes on along the minus strand of CAMXCT020002286.1, from coordinate 73,271 downwards.
CTTTCGCTTGACTCTCCTGCAGGGCACTGAGATGCTTGGATTTGGATGGACCAGATCAGAGGGGTGTTAAAAACATGTACTCTGGTCAGCTGGGGTTGGGCAAACCCATGATTGCCTGACATCCAATTTCCAGTTCTTTGCCTCACCGTACAAGGAACTTTCATGGGCCAAAACCTCATGCACCAAAGATAAGTGGCAACCACAAATAATTATGTGTGGCCAAGCCATTTCAGACTGGTCGCTACAAATGATTCCCCCATGCAATGCCACATGAAATTTGTTGCCAGGCCAGCAGAACCATGAATGTAACCACCATCCAAACTCAGAAGATGAAGAGTCATCTACGTATCTTACCTCTCTCTCGGCGAATTTTGGAGGTATGAACAGCTAGCAGCATGTAACATCATGTAACAGCTACATCAGCCCAGTTTTTGGCGTCACGGCACCTTCATCTTGCCCATGGCCACAGTGACATTCTTGCCCTGGTGGCTAAGTGCCAACATGCGAAGTGCCCAGAGGCGTCGGTGGCTTTCGGCTGGGACTGCGAGGAAGGCATCTTTCAACATCTCGTGGATGTCATCCCATTGTTCCTGATCTGCATAGCAGTCCTCAGCGGCACTGGCACATTTAGTGGCTTCATCTGGCGCATGCTGAAGAATTGTAGAATTTGAAGTCCAATATCTAATGCATATGAGGGGCCAAGAAGGGATTTAGGCGCTCAAATTTTTAGTCTAGCCGGTTTTGCAACCGCCATATTCGCATTGAACAACACCGGCAACTCCCCCTACCCAGTTGGAAGCAAACCATCAACTCATCTCCGACTCCACGAGTTGCACCAGTCCGGTATGAAATTTGGTCTGAGCTACATAGAGGGCGGCATAGAGTTCAGCAAAGAAAAATGGATCCTCTTCGTACTCGACCGCCTTGGCAGCTGGTGAAACAGCTCCAACACAAGCGACACATCTTGGAATCGAAATCCGGGAGCTGCGATACCAAGCACCCCGGCAGCCAGTGCCCTTGCTGCCTTTGAGAACGGCTCAACCAGCCTCCGCAGGATCAAAGATCAGTGGAGGCCACGTGCCATCCGCACTGTTGCTTTCAGAGCTGCAGCACCGAATTACATCAAATTACAAGGTTTTCTTTATCATTAATTTAATGTTATTTATCTATAGTCTATACTATATACTATAAAACACTCAGAAAGTTTTTAGTGTGGCTCTTTGCATTCTGCCCATCACTGGACTTCGTATAGCAGACCCTATGCCAAGGGGCAAGGCGCGTGTCTCCGCTGAGTCCATGAAGGGTAAGGCCACATTCCAAAGTGCACTAGCGCCAAAACTTGCAAGGGCCTTAAAACAGATAGAGAAGGGGAAACACTGGGAAACACGAGACTCTTTGCATCTAAAATTGCGCTTTCTTGATTTTCAAAGTGCAAACTAATCATTTCTGAAGACAAAACCAACTTGCGCGATAATTCTTAGCCACTCAGAATGCAAAGAACCTCCCTTCTTGATAAGGATCTGATATGGTTTGATTCAAGTCAAGGCCGTCGTCCAGCGTCATATCTGTTCATATCTTTTCCCGATCTACTTTTCGGGGCATTTTCAGTCAAGATGCAAGATTGCTAGTTGCGATGGCGTAGTCGCAGCAACGCTCGAACTGTTCGACTGACATGCGCCTGACACGGCTTTGATATGCTTTGAGGTAGATTGGTCGGCCACAAACACCAACAGGAAACAGTCTTTAAACAAAGTGGAAACCCCAGCAACAAATTTACTGTACCGTTTCAACATGTTTCAATGGTGTTCAGTCTGCTACGAAATGGCATATCATGGTCGTTGGAAAGGGTGTTAAGTGTTAAAACGAAACTAAAGGTGTGAGAACTTGATATTCAGCTAGACTCAGCCTCAGCTTGGCCAGGCTCTCTTTCTCCTGCCACTGTCTTGGAGGGTCAGGAAATATCAGGAACAACACAGGTTTGAACTGTTTGAACATCACCAAAACTTGGGACATTCCCAGGTGGTCTCCAGGTGGTCTCCTGTTCCAATGGGTTGATCAACGATGCAAAGACCTCTCCGCAAAGGGCATGGCATGCCCCGCGCCATCTCAACCGCTCCTCCAAGGCGTACCTGGAAGATATTGGAAGATTGTCCCGATTTAAAGGGACACAGTGTACAGGACAACATGTTTTTTTAAAGTACCAGACAGTGAATATGCAGACATAGCACAAGATTTCTCTGGAGATCAAACAGGTCAAGAGCTTGAAGGTTTCAACATGTTTCATCAGTTTGTGCAATCAGAAAAGTGGCTGTTGCAATCAGATATGGCTCAAAAACTGGCCACCAATGGGTAGACCATGTAGACCCAGTAAAAATCCTTAAACATCAATGTCCAACAGACCTTGACCACAAAATGCTCCCACTTTTTCTGGGTGATTTTGTGGGAGAACCATTTTTCCCAGCCAGTACCCAACCGGGCCCAGCGCGGCACTTGGGGATGGGTGAATCCACTTTCCCCAGGCCCTGGATGCTGCACATCAAGGCGTACTTGGCACCTGGCGCACCAAAAAAATTGGATTTTTTTTACCTGGATAGATGGATGGAGAGTTGAGCTAACCAGACATTTGGGTACATTTGGGGATTTCAAAAAGATGGATACAGTGTCTGATTTTAAAGATTACATACTGTATGAGAATATTAATGAGATGTGTATGGTTTTATCCCAAGACTTGGCATACAACACATTTATAGAACTGCTCAATAGCACTGTCTAGTGCGTTTCACCTGAAACACTATTTATTTCAATTTATTTCATATGTATTTCATTGTATTTTCATATATATGTTCATATGATTTTCGTTGTCTTGGCTCCTTGGCGTCTCTGGGTCGCTCACCAATGCTTGGATTCATTGGTGGCAACAAGCACTGTCTGCCCAACCTGACACTCGGAGGCAGCCAGAGTGGGAAACCTGGAATGCTGATTTTGAAATTACGATACGTGGTGCCCTCCAACACCCTCTCTCCCTTTGTATATATATATACATAGCAAATAGTATAATAGTATGGATATATATGGATGACTTCACAACTTGATCTTGCCGCGGCCCAAATTGGCCGCCAACGCCAACTGTGATGGCCTGGCCTTGTCCAAAGCTCCAGCCACAAGGTGAGTTTTCCCTGCCGATCTCAGATCTTCTTAGATCATCGAAAATGGACAGTTGAGATCATCTCAGACCGGATCGTGGCCTCGTCATTGTCTGGTGGCTTCCACTTTCCAAGCGAGGCCACTGCCTCAAGGTACCCAAAGAACCACGGACTTAAGGATCGATATACAAGTACTTCAGATATACTTCAGATATACTTCAAATATACTTCAAATATACTTCAAGTATACTTCAAAGCAATGCTTCACAGATCTGTTTTATATGTTTTACATGTTTGTTCAGAAAGCTTCAGGACATGTGTTACATTACGTTCCAACGCTGGGGTCAGTTGCCTGATCCACCAACTTCCTGGCTTCTTCTCCATCCTCACCGGGTGGCTTTCACATTCAAATTGCGAATGTTCAATGGTTTCAATGGTTTGGCGGAGTTGTAAATCCTCCATATCCTCCATATCCTCCATTTCCGTGTATGTTTCTCGTATGTTTCTCATATGTTTCCATACTTCTGTCCATTTCAATATCTCAAGAACGCTCTTCAGCCCTGTGGCCCTGCCGGTCCTTCGCCTCGGGCATGCTCATCACCGCGGCCATGATGTTGACTCTCAAAGCCTGAAAAACACGAAACGGAACAGCAAGAACTGCTACACATCAAGCCGCTTTAGGGTTGCCGAATCAAGACTGCTTAGAGTTGTTTGGCTCACATCTCACACCTGCATTTTCGATCGCAGACTTCATAGCTCTGGGCAATCTACTGTCAGCCTTTTGCTGCAAAGTGTATTAATACTCCTCCAACCATGAAGACGCACTCACCTTCTGTTCTGACAGGAAACTTGAGACACGCTCAGGTACTTCTGCCGCTTCTGCCGGTACTTCTGCCAGTACTTCTGCCGCTTCTGCTTCGTGGTTTCTGTCAGATTTTTCAGGACTACTAAAATCTGATGGTGGAACTGACAGTGGAATCAATGGTGGATAAAGACCACCTCCATTGGCTGCATCTGCAACATCACCATCTGCGATCTCTGCGGCATCTGCTCTCAAGAAGTTCTCCTCCACCTCACTCTGGGACTTTGACATGGCCGACAGAATCAACTGTTTGGTCCGTTCCACCAAATTCACAATCTTTTCCGTGACGTCAGGACCCATACCCAGAGACAGAGACCCTGACCATGAGGGCGACATGGCCTTCTCTAGCACGAACAAAGCCAACTTCGCAGCACGTTGACGTGTCTTCTTGCGACTGCTGACGCCTATGGCCCAAAGGCCTTCGCCTCCGTCGCGCTTGACATAGACCACGTGCGGTAGGTTGCCGCCGCCGTTCAGTTCTTTCCAGGGGCTTCGGACCGGATATTTCCAATCTTTCATGTATTCCTTGGAGCTGACTTGCAGTCCCCAAAAAATAACACATGATTTCATATTTGCTTGAATTTTCCAATATTTTCCATGTGGAAAATAACAAAAATATACAAAAATCATCAGCAAAGCCAAGATTCCACTTCTCCAAGGTTCCAACCACTACAGAGACTTAGAGCCGACTGCAGCAGTTTATCTTTCTCTGCACCATACATGGCTAAGACCATACATGGCCGACCTCCATCACAGTCCACCGCACACACCACCGCCAACACTGCCAATTCAGGTGAAGTATGGTCTGTACTCCAACCACTGGGCCAGTCTGGGATGTTGGTACCATTGGTACCATTGGTACCTTGGTATCCTTTTCCAGAATCTCCAGCATCATTTGACCCGGCCATCTCCGATTTTGGCTGGGAACCGAATGTAAAGGGCTCATCAATTTCTATGCAGAAATCGCCAGGGACTACCCCTGGAGCAAAAATTGGCTGAAATTGGCCGTTGTCACAAGTGAAAGAAACGGAAAGCTCCGGATTGTTGCGGAGAAAAGCTTTCGACTTTTTTGGAAAGCGCCAATCATCTTGCAGGTTTGACAAGTCGGCAGCAGTTACGTAAAATGCCTCATATTCGATGGCCAGGGTGATAGTGTCGACAAATCCTGGATTGTACGCTTTCATGCAAAGGAAGTGTCCCATTTGTATGTTCATCTCCGACTCATAAGTCTGTTCAATCTCATTTCTGATGTCCCGGTGAGTCATGACAATGACGTGCAAGCCAAGATCCTGAAAGGTCCTAATTGCCCTGCACAACTGAAGAATCTTCTTTGTCCGGTCAGGGTCTTTTGGCTCGACTTTGCTATACGTTGGTGTTCCAAGGGGTCCGACGGTTTCTGCGTCGAGTACCACAACCGACACCCTGTGCAGTTGCACATCCATGGGTCTAAACGGTTGTCAGCTATCTAAAAGCATTAAAACATACTCTTCAATGGTGTCTAATTACATGTACTGAATCTCGAGCCGCACAAGTCACAACAGGATATCATATATGTAACAATTAACCATGATTAACAATGTATATATTGATTATAGTACATAAAAACATGTCAATGTGTGTGTATGTACATGGAGCACAATATCTCTGCACGATACTATATCTAATAATACATAATATACAGTCGTCCTGGAGAAGAGATTATACCTTGAAAATTTCAATACACACAATTCCTTAAATGGGAATAGGTTTGCATATCAGTATACATAACACATACACAGAGAAGAATTCATAGATGTATATTATCGATGTATACAATGTAATACATGTAGATCAATGGTTTGCAGATCAGTGTCCGACCGAACATTGAAACTGTGCGAAGCGTGACAAGAGCTGCTCCCGCCACTGCACCTCCAAATCTGATTCTGCACTCTCTGGTGGTCCTTGCAGTCAAAACATTTCAGGGTTCAAGTGGTGAACAACTTCAAACTTCTTGGTATCTCTGAAGAATCTCACATGCTCAACTTCATCTGGACTCATAGCTATCTATATCCATCTATCTATCCATCCAATCCATCCCTATCTATACAATTCGATAGAGACGTTATATGTATGATTCCTGTATCCACAAGTCCAAGTCCCAAGTCGTCCTTTTTGGCCTGTCGCTGCCTGATGGAGGTGCTTGCCGTGGTTGGAAAGCCAAGGGAAACACACATATGAATATTATATACGTATGTATATTAATTTATATTACATATACTATATATATATATGTATATGTATATGTATATATATAATCACTATATATATATATTATAATATATCTACACAATAATATTGGAACAATTTGAATAGTAACACTAATAACTTTAAAGGACACAGCAATGATGAACAATGATAGAATAAGAATGATGGAACCAGTGGTAATAGTGTTGTTTCCCCTACAACCATAGTCATTTATATGGAACATTCTGAAACAAACATGGAACACAACCACTAGTGACAATTTGGAAACAATTTGGTGCTGAAAAAAAAGGGGCCAGGAACATACAGCTCGGAGCTACAGTGCCGCCTGGGTCTTCGACTGCGCAACATCAGGTGGCTTCTCATTCTCCTACATGGGAGCCGCGCTTTGCCGACAGCGACTGAACCAACACAAAATCTTGAGACGAAAAATGGAAAAAAAAACACATACCAAACCTCTCAAGGAAGACACAAATTTAGGATTACTATATGACTTGCTATGAATTACTATGATTTACTATGAATTACTCTGAAAATATGCTGGCATGTGCAGTCATCCTGTGTCCAAATGATCCAAATAAACAAATAACCAGTCCTTGCATACCTGCACCACACGTGCCATGATCTCCTTCCGCTCACAGGGTCCCAACCGCTTCCTAGGGCCATGATGGGCCATCAACCATGACACGACCTATACATGACCTATACATGACCTATATCATCCCATACCAATCTATACGTATTGAGTCTAAACTCTACATCCAATGCACCTTGGATTCTCCCTGCTCTATCAGTTAAAGATCTTCAATTTCACCCCGCGGAAACTTAATCTTCACAACTCGCCGAGTGACAAGGTCGGGAGATTGGCGGTACCGAGTGCTTCCAAACTTTCCACTGCCACGCTGGCACTGAATTCGCCTCAGATGTCATCATTGCCAGCTTCTGGATTTGCGAAATACTTGTTACCCATTTGATCCCATAATATCCCATATATATATTACATGTATACATATGTATACATATTTTATTTTTTTCATACATCGGTATGTTGATATTGTTGATGTATAAGCCTTGCTCACAATTTTTGAGGAATGCTGCATGTCACCAAGTGGCTGTCTGGCACAGCAGGTGGACCAGTAGGATACTTCTGGAGCTCGTTGAATGCGTCTCTCTGCTCCTGGCAGAACGTGCGAATACCAAGCAACTCTTGAGGTTCATCAGTGGACTTATCTGAAAACAGGCTACCCCTGTTAAGCCCAATGGACTAAGCAACCTTTTCACTATAAAATAGATGCATGTTTTTTGATATGCTTGGGGTATACTCCATTTTCATACAACCCATATATCCTACCATCAGTCTTTCCAACTTCACATGTTGTTTCATATTTTGTTGACACATGCGGGTTTGGTTTACATACATCCCGTTCGAAGCATGCGGTACTAGTTTCATGAAATAAACAAAAATTGCATCTATATATGCACCTCCTGGCGCTTATCAAGAGAATTGATACAAATTTCCAACTAGTCCGAAATCACCATCGAAAATCCAAAAAAAGTATTGGAAAACCAAAAAGCACGTTTTCAAACATCAAATAAGACATGTTTCCTAAGTTATATATAAGTTCAATACATGTTATTTTTAAACCAAAGCCAAAACAACTTAGAAAATTTATAAAATCATAATAAGTCAACTAACTAAACTATAAAACTTATATCTTATATCTTTGATAACTTCGACATGTCAAAGTTCCATCAGGATAGTGCTATGCACTCGTATTGTTCAAAAACCAGTCTTAGGCCAATCGAATTGGCTCGTTCGATGCTCCCAGGCTCAAGTTTGTGCTAATCCACCCTTGGGGGCCGTGCTGGCAGCAGAGGCATCTTGGTCCAGCTCGTTCAGCAAAACAAACTCTGCAAATCCCGGAAAATCCAGCAACTCGCCCTCGTCATTGACGAAATTGCTCAACTCTTCGATCAACAGCTCGTCCACTTCGTCCGAATTCAAAATGCCGGATGCCAGATTCTGCAACTTGCGTTTTTTTGCAGTGCTGACCATGGCCTTGGTTTTGCTGCCGGACGCTTCCCCATAGGCATTGCCTTCCTTTTGGGAAGGACTTTCGGTCCTGGTACTGGCGTGTCTGCTTCTTCATTTTCCAAAGCTCCTCCTCCACGCGGAATGAAAGCTCCAGCCGAAATTGCCTTCATTGACTTCGTCATTGTGTGAGCGACTTGCTGCACTTCAATGACACGATCAAGAGTGGATCGCTGCGCAGATTGGACCTCACATTGAAGCGTGCATCCACGTATCCCATGACGCGATCCTCCAGGCCTTGGATGAGGTGGGCTACATCTCCAGACCCCATCTGCGAAGGAGGAAGGAGTGAGCGATTCATGAGCTCAGCGTAGACGTGGTGAGCAAGATGGTCTTGACCAGCACATGCATTGCGCATGACATCGATCACTGACTTGACCTGACGGCCAGTCATGCTGTCCCCGAAGAGGCACATCAACACCTCTCCAAATTCATTCATGCTCTGCGGCTGCGGGTAAGAGGCCAACGCGTCAAAGGCCTCATGCTCCTCGAAAATACCCATGAGAGTCGACATCGCTTGTTGGTCCAGTCCTTGCGGTGCCCCTTCTGGCTCATCTCGAGAGGCTTCCGCGGGCGTCAACGATGACTTCTTGATCGCATCGTCGAGCTTGACAATGCTCGTAGAGCCAGTCATTGCCCGGTCAAGACTGAGCTCTGAGATCCAATTATCTTCCCCTGTAAGAAAGGCACGCACGTTATCATGCAAGTTTGCCAAATTCGGTTTCAGGGTATAGGCACCAATGTACTCCCTGGCGACCAATCGATGGTGCTTGTCGTTTCCTCCCTTGAAGGCCAACCCCGTGAAACGGATTTCTGACCGTGCGTCGAGAGGGAGCTTGGTGTCAATCAGAAAGCCACTGAATTCCGTGAGCCCTAGGTATTCGGCCAAATCCTCAGGACGTTTCTGGCGAACCATACCTGTGATGCTGTCATGGGACAACATGAAAGCCAAATTTCGTTGATCTTCGGGAGCTCCCAGGGCCATCCCTAACGCCGCAGTGTACTGAGAGGAGTCTTTGCGATCCAACCACTCAGGCGCAACCTTGCCAACGGTCTCGGCCTTCGTATCGGTCTTGGGCTTCCATTGGGCCATCTTGCATCAATGTGCGTTCACAAGCGTCTTGCTTTGAGATCTGAGTATACTTCGACTATGAAACTTAAAAACAACTTAAAGAACATACAACTACTTAAAACATACTTACTTACACATAAAAATATAAATACTTTGCAAGTTAATTATAACTTTGCCATCCAAAACCCGACTACCAAGTAGATCGGAGGCCACCTGCGGTTGCAACTAGGATCACGTGGTCAGGGTTTTTTCTTCGGATTTCAATCGATTTCCCATTAAAGTACCCCTAGGGTAGAGGACTCATCTGCGCACATGAAAGTGACTCACCTGCAGCATAGCCCCATGAATTTGATGCAAAAAGTTGATAAACTATGATTAAAACTATTGGATAAACTGGGGTAGCCTATTCTCAAACAACCACACGTTTTTTTCGATATGAAAAGAATTGAAAAGATATGTGCCTGACAAGATCCACCATGTCTTACAATCTTAATTGGATGTAGCGTTTCACAATGGCCCCACCTCACAATGAGCAACTTCAAAGTGCAGCTGAACTCGCAAAGGGATCAAGCGATTCGATTGCATCTCCTCTAACAGTTCCAAACATTTCCTGAGGCCATGATCGGCAGGGCACATGTCATTGCACACGGGGATAGAATATGATACAATATGATGTATACATACATACAGTTACATACATTATATGTATATATATATATAACATTGAATAACATACTGAAGTATCACCAATAATCAGCAATCACAGGTGTATGATTTATGGATTCACCAATGAGTTATTCCTTGAAATGGCCATCTTGATGGGAAGAAATCTGGCGCACCAATCCCTCTGGGGCGCACTCCCCAACATTGCCCATGCTCGAGTCCAAAAGTATTCAATGTATTTCAATGTATTGATGTTCATCCATTCTAATCATACAGATTATACATATTTATACGTCTAGTATCATCGAGTGATAAATCCTCTGTAATTAAATGGGACAACCCCCCCCAAGAAACCACCATAAACCTGATGATCCTGATGTTTTCAAGAGATTTGTCAAGTCTCTGCAAGGCCTTGTGAACTCGGAATCGATTCTGATCACACATGAGCTCACGCGAGATGTTCCACATCACAACAGCACATTCTTCCACCAAGTCATCGGCTTCAATCCTGCTGACTCCGGAATTGAAAAATAACTAGCTGCTTCTATTACCCTCTGGTTATGACTAACATAGCTATTGAAAATCACCATTTTTTCATGGGAAAATCCACTATTCATGGTGATTTTCGCTACGTTAGTCATTACCAGAGGGTATCGAATACTATCAGAAATCGATCAGAATCCAGTGATTGAGAAAATTTGAGAAAGCCTCAGGAGGCGGCATCAAAACGCTGGTACCAAAAAGCTGGTTCCCCGCTGTACACACCAAAACATCTTCGAGTCCTGTAGGTACTGCAGTTGCTATAGGTCATTATAGATTAGTACAGGATATTGTAGGTATTCAATGGTATTCATACACCCATCAAGCAATAGATAGCAGTAGTTCCATGGAAAATGGAGACTCCGCAAGTGCTCCCACGTCCACGTCAACGTCCTCTTGGCAATCATGATACACTGCTCCAGCAGTTTGACGGAGCGAAGCCGCGTCTCCACTTCGCGCTCTTCTTGTGCTTCGGCCGAGAGCAACATTTTGGAGGTGGGATCCTCCTTCTTCACCTCAGAACTAGAAATAGCACCAAAACATCAGCACCGCAGTGGGACATAGTGACATAGTGGAACCATGGAGAATCAAGTTGGATAATTACATTTGGATACCAAGATATAAAAAAACAACATGTCCCCATGATTGTGTTTTGCATGTTGTTCTTGTTTTCGGAATCTTGGAATTGAACGATGATGCTGTCTTGACATCCAGATCATCCACCCTCTTCCCCTCATCGGCCCATCACCTCAATACAAGTGAGCAAGTTGCTGTACAAGCGTGCCACACTTCACACTCGGCCTTTGACAGGTCCAAAAGGATGCGTCCACGGCCCTCGGGCATTTGGAACTTTTCCAAGCGACAAATCATGCAGAGCGCCAAGGGCCACTGTTTTGCAACCTCAAACGACAAGCTACGCTGCAGCTACATTAAATGCCCCTTTTTGCCCGAATGTAGCGCCAAGTGCACATCAGGAGGTTCATGGAAGTTCCAATTGTCAATCTTCAGAATGTCATGTGTATTGAAGTCTAGTTTTGAAAGTTTACAACGCACGACCTATGATGCGCTTACAGTTTGCCACGTCATTTCACGAGGGCATGGCAGATTTATTCCTCATCCATGCCCATCTGGAAAACAATACTGGGACTGTGAAGTTGGATACAGCTGGCACGCTGGCACCCGCTTCTCAGCTTTCGGATCCTTGCGGCCATGGTACCACGGTGGCTCTCAATGCCAGAGCTAAGTCGACCAACATCTGAGGCTTGACCTTGCCTGAATCATGGTCATTGCCGAGTCATTGCCATTGCCATGACGTGTTCTGCAGCTAGAGCTTCGGTATCGCCATGTCTTGACACAACATCTCTGGTCCATCATTGATATGAAACCAACATCAATATCATCAATATCATCAAGGTTTTTGACACCAAACATCAATCAAACATCAATCAACCTCATCTATATATCAAATATGCACTATCAAACATCAATCAATATCATCATATATCATCTATATTTTTGACTAACCATGACCTGATGGTCAACTATGGTCAACTCTGCCAAGATGCCACGAACAAATTGGCCGCCGTCCGGTCGGGGTGCCCTGGGATCCGTGCTGAAGGAGTCCCGTGCCGCACGGAGATCGAAGTCAGCATCGATGGTACTCCAGGCCTTGATCAGCTCCTGAACCATGACTGGGGGGGCCATTTATAAATCAACGGGTATATAATACAGTACATACATTCATATATTATACATATATATATAGATTACATATAATTTATTAATATATATATATATATCGTAAACATCCATAAAGCCAATATTGGGATATATTGGGAAGGGTTTCTTGGTTTAGCTGAGCTCATGAGAAACAATGTGCAATGATGGCACATGATGGAACTTGATCATCTGCCAATTTAAGTGTTCAACTCAATGGATCTCAATGGCACAATCACTCCATCCAAGCGGAGACTTTGTCTCCTCTGCTGCGGCCTCTGGCGCGGTTCCACCATTAAATACGAAAAGAGCTGCGCCCAAGACTGTGCTCCCGCTGCCCTTCACAATGTCATCCTTTACTTTGCCTCCACGTGTGCTGGTAAAAACCAAGCCATGTCCAATGCAAAATTTTCGGCACGCTTCCCTTTTAGCAAACTTAGCAGGGTCCAGGTTTAAAGTCTCTGAGGCCAACATATCATAACAGTCATAACATATGGCAGTGTGTCAAAACCTGGTACCCCTAGTGAACATCAAAATAGCTGGTAAATGGATGTTCATCCCACTAAAAATGGTATTAATAGGTATTGATCCATACCCATATCACGCAAGCTACTCCATCTCTAAACAGACCCCATGCTCCACGCTCATCCCCCGCCCAGTACACCTGGCGCTTTTCGATTGAAATACGCCCTGGCATTCCACACCAGCTGTCGAAGTCGGGTATTCCTCTCAGCCATTGCTGGATCCTGTGGTTCTTTCATCATCTCATCCAACAGTTGCCCTGCTTCATCTGCTTTTTTTTGCGCATCAGCATCTCTTCCTGCATCTTCTAAGCCAAATGCCAAGTTCAAAGTAAGCTCCACAAGCCATGGGATATCAATGGTCACTGGGATGGCAGCACCACCTGGTGCCCCTTTCCCTGTGGGTTTCCCCCCGCCCCCGCTGCCAGCGGCGCGCACAGCACGCAGGGCATCCAGGATCTGGGTGGCCTCGTTGATGATGTGACGCTGCCAGCCGCTCCAACACATGGGTCGCGCCACGCTCCAAAAGACCAGGGAGGCGTTGTAAATTAGGAAACCATAACCTTATAACGGAGTCATAAAGGAGTCATAACATGTGAGATCCTGCAAGTCATGAAATGTCACGGAAAGATATGGAAAGTGTGTCGAGTCACTTTACTCTCACAAAATTGAGAATATGAGACATTGTGAGACTAATTATATAAAGTTGAAGAGAACATCTCAACACAAATCACATCCTATACGAAACCGCCAGTGGCTTGACTGCTGGCTGAGGCGCGACTATCATTTTGTGCCCAACCCGTCTCATTGGCCATGGCGAGTGCCTCATTTTCGCTGGGTGTTTGGAACCCAATGGACAGCATTGGCATCTTTTCATCTCTTTTCATCTCTTTTCTGGGGACAATTTTTGATCTTTTGGGTGAGATTATTCTTTGCCAAAGTATCTCTTTCGCCTTTCAACACCGCATGCTGGATCCGCCCAGCTCTAGCCTTCATCAGGTAATGCCGTAGAGCATACTGAAGCTGCCTCAAGGGAGATGGAACCGCCTCTGAATAGCATGGATAGCTGGTTTCGAAAAGATGCAGAAATGAAGGCTCTGAAGATCCTCTGAGCCGTACATCACAGGCATGGCATGAATGAATTCAGAGCAGTTTGAACGTAGCGCCGTAACACTCCTATTTCAGCTGTTGCTTTGGACCATCATGAGCCCAAGCCCAAGTCCTATGCCGATCGTAGTACCAGTAATTTGTTAGTCTTTCCCAAACTGTTTGACCCTCCATGCCATGCTTTCAAAGTGGGCCTCATGCCAAGATGTGCCAAGAAACTGGAGAAGATGATGGCCCTTTAGCCGATGCCGTTCCCCCAAGCGAGCTTGGCACAAACATCGCACCAGCAAGGAACGAACCATGAACCTCAAAGAAACTCATCGTTTTCAAGGATCTATATGGATTTGTGGTGTAATCGATGATTCATGATGATTGATGTTTCCTCATGAACTCTTCCGAAGGTTGAGTAGATTCAAGATAATTTAAGTATAGTCATTTCTTCACAGCAGTCCTAAACGCTGCACATTGAAGCCATGGAGCTGGTCCACTTCACATCCAAGGCGATCGTAGAGCTCCAGAGCTCGTTCAGCTTGGGTATCGTGACCACCCAGGTCCTTGAAAAACCACGATGCGCCGAAAACTGGACAGGGGATGGCGATCAGTTGATACTTCAGATTATGCAAGATACACTGTTAAGTTTAGGAGTTTAGGACTCATTTAATATACTTTTATGATAATTATAATTATATACGTATATAATTATATATATATATTATAATATGCAGGATCATGTGATATTATACGGTACCGATTACCGTATGATATTATTTGATGTCACTTGAGATACTGAAAACCTTCTTGTGCATTCTTATGCATCATTGATGTGATTCAAATTGATTCTATATTATTATTAGATATCGTGAAGCGTTCCGCAACCCAAGTTGGGCAACCTGGACATGACAAGCTCCGGTCAAGCATCCGATGCGGCTTCTGCAAAGATTACAAGAAGCTCTGGGGAAAAGTCTTCTCCTGTGATCTGTGCAGGAAAGACCAATGACCCATTTTTTGGCTCTGGCGTGGCGCTTGCACCAGAATCACAAAGAAACTATCATTACCCGATTAATTACCCAAGTTGCTTAATTCTGCTACTAAACCGTTTAGTTATTTTAATTAACCATCCAATCTCACCAAACAAGTGGCGCAACAATTTGGATGCGTCTGAGAATCTGATATATTTTACATAGTTTATCGTCATTCCTACACTGAAATAGCCAACGGCCATTTCGGCGGCTCTCCTGTGAAACGACTGGCATTACCCTGGATCAGCGCAAAGGCATCGTTCACCAGCTGGCTGGCCCTAGGGATCCGCATCGCTCTCACGCGACTGGATTACTGTGTTCTGAATGATGAGTTACATATACGTATTTTCTCTATGAAGATTCTATGATTTCTATGAATATTCTATGATTTATGGCGATTTGCAATGATACTTTGGCAAGCCAAGACAAACTAGGGTCTAGTAAATACATGTAAATACCTTGATTCCAGCCTGTTGAATCAGCATCAAAACATCTCAGGAACAAGTGTTAGCGCAAGAGTAAACGTTCCTTCTCGGCTCACATGACTGCAAAGGCAGATTGTCATCGTCAAAATTGTGTCCTAAGAATTGGATAGAAGTGGACAGTGTCCAGGTGCTACAAAATGATCCATTTCATCCAAGTTCCGCACATCTAGTCTCAAAATGTCAAATCAATGGCCATTTGGAATATCCCCACAAAATATGGTCAGAAATATGGTACTAGCGCACCTCCATAAATTGGATCCATTTAGGATCTCCCATTGATCAAATGTTGACCCACCGAGAGACCCCCATCTTGACCCCTCGAGATCACTGAGCTCGCCGACTGAGTTGGTTCACCTGCTCTTTGCGCCTCGTAGATCAAGCGTCTGAGGTGAAAATCCGTTGAGGCCATGCCTGCGCTCGTATCCTTTGTGGTGATGGCAGCTACAAGTGCTGAAATAAGTTGAGGATAGTAGTATATGATACTGTAGTTGAATATAGTTGATGGGTAACTAAAGCATACTCAAACCATATCTGGGCAACTTAGTTAGTTTTTAAACTGAAACACATGCTGAAATTCTCAAACAAGTGCTGAAAGTCATGCCACAATTTGTCATTGGGACGTATCATTCAAAGCATCCTTAGAAGGCGCTGTCATGTGCTGCCGTGTACCCGCCTCCTCTTGCAAATACCTGGCGTTGAAAGTTGGAGGCTATGAGGTCAAACTACTTGCTGCTGCAAACATGGAAGAGAACAGATATAATTTCACGTTTTACTGGGCTTGTCTGAGCATGGGGTAAAACTTTAAAACCACCATCGATAGCTTCCTTTTTAAATGGATCCAAATGGCCATCGATAATGACTCGTGATGATCTCAGCGAAAGGCTGAAGCTCCAGCTGTTGGCTGTGAAGTCAGTTGAGCAGCTCAACATTTTTGGGACTTGGGAACCACTCAGCTGGGCTTCTTTTCGGGTTATGGGTCAAAATTGCGAAAATTGGGTACTCCCCAAAAAGAGGATGAACACTACTAACCAATATGTGATTGAACTGCTCGAGATATTAAGATCCCTAACCTGCGATTCTTTCCTGGAACATCCTCGAACCAAAGACCTGAACTCTGAACAGCGTTTGGTACCTCAAATTCGATCTGCGCTTTGCGCAAGATGTAGCATCACAGCTAAACTCTGAATGTCGCTTTGAAGCTTGGCAGTGCTAGAGCTAGGTGAGCAATCTCCAAAACCCTAGGGCTCTAGGTTCACGGAAAGGACATCCACAAATTTGGGAAGGTCCCATCGCTTACCGTGTGTATTTAACAATTTCCATCAATTTCCATAAACCAATGTCCGTCCAATACATAGTATTGCGGGGTTTTTGCATGTTTTTGCGGTGGCTCAGGTAGATCCAAGCGTTTTATCTGTGAGTAAACTTGCCTGTCTGTTTTGGAGATGTCCCTTCATTCATGCCTGTTTTTTGTTCAGCTGCATGTCGAAACATATTGAACCGAAACTCTTCGAGACGATCATTTTTCGAAGCTGAAAAGCCTCTGGCGTCATTGGATGCGTCATTGGATTACAGTCATAGTGGCGTGTCCATGTGAGTCCTACTATGTCCTACTCACAGCGATTGCATTTTGACATATTTTGACCATATCTGTCAGAATCTGCCGCGCTTCACTTTTCTCGACTTCTCTATCTATTGCGGCGTTTGCTGTGCAGATTTATATCCTGTTCCACGGCTGCTCAAGGCCGTAGCACGCTCACGAATCCTTATCCCAAAACTGCAAAAGATTTCAAAAGCCAGCGATTCGATCATGTCGTCGGCCTGTGTACGGCCCAACACTCTGAGAAAAGTCCTCAAAACATCTTGACAAAACTCGCAACACGAGAAAAAACTGTGATGATCAGTGGACAACTGAGTCAGAGTGCTTAAGGTAGCCATAGGTCCGTCCTGGTATGGACGGTATGGTTCTGCTAGGGAACCAACATGCAGTGAATTTTGCTGTTGCCAAGGCAACTTCCAAAGCAAAGACGATTCGTTTTGGAAAAACTCACCCGCCCCTTGGCAAAGCTCTGGTCTTGGTGTCAGACGTGTCAGAGTTTGTTTGTAGACTCTGCCGCGCAATAAAGTGCAAATCCGACTTGTACGGTATTCGCGTGGTAAATGCAAAGAAGTGTTGCGCACTCCGAAAGCTGAGGCTCCTATCCCTCAAGAAAGTGCGGCAATGAATTCCTGCTGTACAAGGCATTGCACTCACTCTTGGAGTTTGGCTGCCATGAATATCATGAATTCATGCAAGGGAACTCCCGCTCCCCTAGTTCCACGATGTTCGACAATGTTCTACAGGTTTTAAAGAACCAGAACTTCGATCACAACGATCTGTGAAATTCTGTGAGGTGAGCACGAGTTATGGTCCATGGAGTCTCCTTGACACATCATTTCATTCCTATCATTCCTATCATTCCTGACTACGCTTCACGCCATCTTCACAAGAAGCTTCAGCTAAGCTTCAGCTCAGCTTTACGCTAGCAATTTGAGCAGCTAGGCTTAGTAAAGCTGGGGGGCGTCCCGATGCTAACATCGACGGCGATCTCTGTGCACTGTGTGCAATCGCTTGACAGAAAGGCACCGGGAGCGAAGCGGTGATGAGCCAGTGTTGTTAACATGTTTAATGCTATGGGCAAAAGGGGAAAACAAACGGTTTTCTCTATCTTATAGCGGTGCGTTGTAGTGTAGTATGATGTAGTATGATGTAGTATGATGTAGTATGGGTGCGTATAACCGTATAGTGGTCTTTGCCATTTTCAGAAACGTTGTCTGCCCTGATTGTTGGACATCACCGAGCAATCAGGAAGCAGATTGCAGTTCCTGGCTACAAGTTACCAGCTCAGCCTCTCAAGGCTTCTGTCCACTGTCTGCATGGGTGGAGCCACCAAACTCTCGAATCAAAATTGTCACATCATCGATCATCATCATATATTCTGACATATTCTGACATATTCTGATGAACATATGATGAACATTGCATTACAATCATTTCCAATCAACATACTCATCCTTTGATATCCTGATAGTATCATAGGTTGCATTGGTCGTATGATCTATGAATGTGATTGAATTTCTGCAAACAAAAAAACTACGCATTCAACTCAATATGTCCTGACAATCCATGACCTTTTTTCTAGATTCTCAAGTAACTCTTCATTAATTTATATTCATTTCGATCTGAAGATATCTGAAGCATTGGAGTTCGATCATCACTATCATCACTCATGGATTCATGGATTGGATCGAGCTGAGTGGCATTGCATGGCCTTCAAGTCCGATCAGCCCAGCTGGCCGAAGCTCGGAGCAGTGGAGCCGGAGCCGGAGCACATCGATTTGGCTGAGCCCTGCCTGGCGCGACCGGATAAACCGTTGCGACGTTGGGTCATCCGATAGGAAAATCGATAGGAAACCAATAGAAACCCATGGGTGTTGATATGTTTTTCTATGTTTATAGCATTCAAAAATCCGATGCTTTCCAGCGGATCTTCCGTTAAATTGGGGAACTTTTTGATGTTTGGCAACAGTTCGGGCTCTGACGTGCATATCATGAAAACCTGACATCACTCCACGAAAAAAACAAGTTCCATTGGACCAAGCTCCCTGGAAAATCGGATGATAGATTCAACAACAACATCAACATCAACAAGAATAGTACCAAGAATGATCAATACCAACAATAGTCAATGAATAGTCTTATAAAATCTTGTAAACTAATACTATTGTGACCAAACAATGCGTACTCCCCGGGACTGAAGTTAATTTTTCACCGCGGGAGAGCCTCGCGGGATGCCTTTCAGAGAGAATCAACCTCAAGCAGCATTGGGGCAAAGAATCAAGATTAATCAATCTGGCAAATTTTCTCGGCCAAACAAATTCCATGTTGTTTTCATTCCACAGGACTGCGAAACACGTTACATGATGGCACTCCAAAGGAAAACTCACTGAATATTCCAAGACCCCAAGAGAGTGCAGTGGTCAACACAAATTCAAAATAAGAATCAGTTGAGTCTTGAGGTAGGTTCATACTGATTCATACTGTATCACATCATCTAGTCATAAGACGGGTCATAGGATGTCATAGGAGGTTTTCCGGGTTTTCCGCTTTTCCTGTGTTTTTTTTTTTCTGCCCTGGAACCGAAACCAAGGCACCGTAGTAGGACTTGTTTCTCACGAGGCTTGGCTCAAAAGATCGATGTGGGTGTCTCCTTGGCGCACTGTGAACTGTGAGATTGTTGGAAGGGAAAACCTAAGATGTCAAAATATGAATGCGAAGAATAGCAGCTATAGCAATAGGATAGCAATAGCTGCGACGACTTTCATAGGTTTGTGCCACCTTCCGAATCCAATGGATCCAAGTTGGGCATATCCAGATATCTCAGATTCACAGTCGTCACCATGTATCACTGGGCTCAAAATTGCACCAACGGCTGGGCAATCCATCCCTAAAACCCACAGGCCCGGACATATCGACAGAGGTCCGGGGCTTCGCCTTGCACGGAAGTTGGCAAACGGATGAAAATCAGAGTTTCAACTTCAATATGGTGTATATTGATGTATATTGATGAATATTGATGTGTATTGATGTATATTGATGTATATTGATGTATATTGATGTGTAATTGATGTGTATTGATGTATCAGTATATTGATGTATATTGATGTATATTGATGAATATTGATGTGTATTGATGTATATTGATGTATATTGATGTATATTGATGTGTAATTGATGTGTATTGATGTATCAGTATATTGATGTATATTGATGTGTATTGATGTGTATTGATGTGTATTGATGTATATTGATGTGTATTGATGTATATTGATGTGTATATATTGATGTGTATATATTCATGTGTATATATTCATGTGTATATTTTGATGTGTATATTTTGATGTGTATATTTTGATGTGTATATTTTGATGTGTATATATTGATGTGTATATATTGATGTGTACATATTGATGTGTATATATTGATGTATATATTGCATATCAATCATTCCTCTTGAAACCAAACTGGTGCAAACCATTTATTCATATTGAACACGATCACCTAAGTAAGCTAAAATGACCAGCGTTTGACCCAGCGGTTTCCAGTGGGGTGCCTTCAAAGAGTGCTGTCCTCTGGCGCGAGCGCGGCTTCCTGCGACCACCATCTTCTTGTAGAGGTCCTCCAAAGGGCTGATACCATGCTTTTTTCTGGGCGTGCTGGAAACTTCAAGGGGAGAAAAACAGTGCAGTGGCGCGTTTTCTGATGGGTTAGGATGGGTTAGGTTGGAAACAATGCTGATATTAGTGTGTGCAGAACTGGGATGTAGCTGGCATTATCTAAATTCATGGGCGTTGATTCAACTGTCTGTTACTAGTACCAGGTAAGCGCCAGTGATGAATCAATGGTCAGGTCTCATCTCGGCGAAGTCAGCTGAAAGCACTAAGTCTGCCGCAGCTGGAACGGCCGTCATCTTGTCGATGTGAATCTGCCACGTGGGGGTTGTGTGATGACAGTGGTCTCTGTAGGATATGTCAGCTGTTCTTGATCCTCACAGTAGAATTTGCTAGTGAGACCCAACCAAAACATTACCACACAGCCTGGTATATGATCAAATCATACTTAAACATATGCCATACGTAGTTACGTAATTAGTACTGCATTGAGCAATCAACGACTTCAGTGACCCATCAGTGACCCATCAGTGACCTAAACTCTGGGATCTTTTCACCCCACGCGGGGTCCATCGGGGTCCCCTGGTTCGGTCACCTCCTGGACCTGACTCGTCTTGGTGCATCTAGGGTTAGGCGGCGGATCTTTCACCTTGAGATCAACGCCAATGACCTGCTAAGCACTGCTATCTGCCACCATCTGCTATTAGTTGGCATCAAAAAAAATGGTGAAGATCAAGTGACCTGCAACTTCAGTTGACAAATTCATGGCAAATCTTCAGGTTTTTGGACTCCTCTTGAAACTGCGAACTAGCTAAATGTGCAACTCCTCAGGGCACAAACTCAGTTGCCCACACATTTCTGCGGAGTGTACGCTGTGGCCTCGCTATGCAACCCTGGAAAGGCCTCACCTTATATCGAATAAACATGAATAAACATGGGGTTCTCAGCATGGGAAGAAAACACCATGCGTATCATGACTCAAACATGATATTATGGAATAACCTACACCCTTCTGGTGTGCTGAGGTCTGTCTATCAGAAGACCCTCGATGTCGCCTCGTGCAAAGGGCGCTTGCAGTTGCATAACTTCGCCTTAGGATTTGCATCAGGCTGTGGCATGATTTTCACTGGGTGAATCCGGGTGACCTATGGTTACCTCCTTCCTGTGGCACAGAAATACGCAGAGTACCCAGTGCAAATATATGACATGAGGTTGCCCAAAAATTGAAGCCAACAAATCCCTACAAATCATATACCAATCCCATGGTCAAGCTCCAGGCAAACCATGCGCTGACGAACCTCAGAAACAAAGCAAGGTCACTAGAGCGGGTCATACCAGTTTGTTGGGATTGTTGGGAGTGGTTATCACCCAATATAGGAATAGCAACTATCACAACTGCACAACTCCAAGTTCCTTTTGCATCAAGGGGACGATGAGAAAGCCATTCGCTGCTATCTCGATGGCCTCCTACCAACAACTCTCCGCCCAAATGCACGAAATAATAAACTATACAAGCACTTTGGAGCCAAAATGTTAACGCCAATGCCCATTGTTGTCAATGAACATGTAAAAACTTGCGCATTTATCCGCCGACCTGCCCCCCACCCTGCTAAAGAAAAATCTACAAAACTGCCTCAAGTTTGCTGGCATCTAAACATGGACAGCGACCTTTTTTGACTCCAGCTGAGATTAATGAAAAAACATAAAAAAACAATACAATTCAAATCATGCAAACATGTTTCCGTGAACATCTATGTTCCCCCATGGCAACAAAACGACCCATAAGAACCTGCAATTCCACCCCATCCATGACGCTTCCCTCTTCACATTCTTCACCACCCATGGCACGTCAATTTTTTCGCTGGGACGTGGGTTCCCAAATCAGAGACAATTAGACCTGTTTCTTCTCGTGGACAACCGGTCGGAGTCCCGCGAAGAGCATGAGATTACTTTTCTGGCCGAGCCAAGAGTCGCAACTTTTACATACCGTTTACCCAGTATAATGGAGTTGCAACTAGGTTGTCCAGAAAATGGCCGTCCAATGATTCATTGATGCAGCCGATGACGTATTCTCATATGCAATGATTTATGATTATGATGACATCTTATGACCATTGTCGTAGTCGTTACATGTCGTTACTACGACCAATTTATGACATAATAATGATTGCAATTTCAAACGAAGGAACAATGGCTCAGCCTGCATTTGCACGGCTTGAAATCGATCCGCTGCATGATTTGTTCGCGTGTGCCAGTGTCACTGTGGCTGTGAGCAGGATGTCTTGGTGCTTCATGATGCTTCGGAATTCCGAAGTGTCACAGTTTTATATGTTTTATGCAAGCCTCACTACAATCTGGGCACTGGTTTTGCGGAATCCTGTCTCAGCATTGGACCATGTCTCAGGACTCATGCACCGTCCCACCCAATCACAGTGCCGGACAGCCTAGAAGTCACGCCGGCTTTGGACGTTTCTTCCACTCGTCGTGCTATGTCGTGCTATGTACACCGCCTGAGGTCCGAACATCATGCGTTCCATCCCACTAACCAGCCCTCAAATAAGTGGCTCCAAATAGTGTATAGTATAGTAATGTATAGTATAATATAGTATATGGTTGTAAGTTACAAGTTAAAATGTATCATTCATAGTAAGTCCAAGTATGAACGGTACTATTATATCTATATAATATATTATAATATTATCATATATCATCCCACTTCCTTCAACTGCAGAGTGTTTCAGAATCCGAGTTCGACATTTACTCTGCATCGATGTTGCCAGTGCCTGGAAGCACTTGAGGTCACTCGAGAGCCTTCTCCCTGCAGACAGATTCGAGGTCACCAAGCGAAGTCATCATAAGTCATCCACAAAACTGCCTAATGAAATTTGCAATACCCGATCTCTACACTATCTATACATATACTTTACCATGTCGACATTATTTTTCATAATAATGTTCAAATTTTTTTATATATTATATAATCACCACAGTTCTAAGGAGGGGGGACGTACCCAAAATGTAAGCTACATTTTTCAAGGTGTTTTGAGGGGGGCCCTTGAAAATGTAAGCTTACATTTTGAAGGTATTTTGAGGATCCTCCCCACAAAAACGGCACCTGGGGGACGTTCAGCAACCAATTTTACATTTAATCAAGGGGGGTAACCAAAAATGTAGCTTAATTTTGGTATGGTCCCCCCCTAAAAAGTGTCCTTAAAGGGCTGGTGATTACACAGTTTCTTCTGTCACTTCCCAAGTGGTCGTGGAATGTGGAGATCCCAGATCAAGCCTGCAACAACAAGGCATGGACGTAAAGAAGGCCTGGAAAACGGACAGCTGCGGCAAGTCATCGGAATGGTATCCGAATAGCAATGTGGTGTGCGAAAAAAACACCAGTCGACATGTCGTTGACATATATTGACATGAACATGGGGTGAGGAAACGATGGGAAACCATCCATACCAAGGCCGCTACTCCAATGCCTTCCAGCATCTCCTGGCGAACACACACACACACAGAACCACAGCGTAAGGAATAGATAGAAAATGAATGAAAACGATGGAAACAGCTCCAGAAACCTTCAAAAAGTCTGCTGGACCATCCCCGAAAGCAGTTGTGGAAAACCGAGCACTGACCCACTTCCGTCCTGCAGCATCCGCAAGAAACCCTGACAGCACAAGATCATCATTGTTCGGGTGGGGGTGATTGGATGATTCCGTGATCACTGAAGCACTTCTGAATCTTATGATCATGTCAGTATCATCTTGGTCGTGTCATTGAATTGATGAAACTGAACTCGTTTAAAAATGTATTGAAATGTGATGAACGGTTGAAAGCCCATGAAATGTATGAAATGGTATGACTACTGTGATCCAGCACTCGCAACACTTCATGACGCACGTGGCCCGGTCATGGGGGGGTCCCAAAATCTTTTGGAACCCCAGTGGAACCCTGTGAACTGCAATGGCCTGCATGTAATTATTCAGATGAAGAATCATGAAGGATCCAAATGAATCAAGAGATGGACTTCAATCCATGAATCCACACGAGATCCCATTCCCACCAGGACCCCCTGGCCATTGGCCATTCCCGGTCCCGGCGCCTTGGGTTTCGGCCTCCAAGTGTCGAAGGCCTTTCGAAGGAGAGAGATCTCCTCAAGACCATCCAGCCCTGTGGTACAGAACCTCCAGGTCCTGATGGCGGCCTGCCAGGTCTCCTTATCGTGGCGTACCTCGATTTCATCTATTTCAACCCATGGGCACTTTGTGCTGGGTTTTTTGTTGAGGATGGGGTCGTATTTCATGATTTCACCGAAGCGAACCTTCTTGTTGCCCACAAGCTTTCGCTTGATGGAGTCCAAGATCTTCTTTCGCATGCCCGGCAACATGATACCGAGACCCGACAAAAACGTGTCGGTCACAGTGTGGAGGCCGCCCTGTTTCACCACCTCCTCAAGGCCTGACTGGAACCGAGCGCCGAGTTTCTCCCTCTTAGCCCACTCTGCGAGCTCCTCCACGTCGCAGCAGTCCTGCAGTTCAAGGATGTTCAAGGATGTTCAAGGATGTTCAAGGCAAACTGCAAGACGAGATGTGAACCTTTCCTGAATTTAATTTATGTATTGTGGTAGTGTTTTGTGGTGTTTAGATATACATCTCCCTCGGCCTGCACATAGTCTCGATGTTTTCAAAAGTGTTCTTTTCACATGAAATTATTTTATATTATTTTATTATAGGTTTATTATTTTGATGTGTTTTATACTTCTATTTCTGGAATTATCATTGTTTCTCATCGTTTTACTTATCTCATCTTGGATCTTTGCACGTAAGCGACAAACAGCAGAGGGAAAGAAAACCTGGGGGCCACACAATGATCACAATGGGAAACAGCAAAAGAAGACCTCCAAACACACCACAGATCCCGAGGCTACCAGGTAAGGTTAAACATGGTACTAGACTGTGCCCACAGAGAAATGTCCACCGAAAGAATGGGAAAAGTTGGAAAAGATGTCATGTATATACCAATATATACCAGGTGTACATATTATAGTTTTACCAATACGTATATTATCAATAACAGTTACAATGCTCCCCCCAAAAGCCAATCTCTCATACGGCAGCTCGTCCTCTAAACCCTCAGGCCAAGCATCCTATGGGTTCAACAGGATGAATTCGTGTCAAGTCCAAATGGTTTCACATGTTCAATCTTGAATACATGTGTCTCCTTTGTCGTGCTTTTGTTTATGAATTTGGTACACGCAAGCCGCCAATAACACCCCTTGAGCATCTTGTGTCTGAGTGAAAGCAAAAGAAATGCGGGAGAATGCAAGACATCAATCCAATCCCCAGGTCTGTTTGGTCATACTGAACAGAAAGATTGCTATGATTGCTGAACATCAGCAGTGGAAAATGGCAAAAAATGCAACGACCCGTCTGATGACACAGTCACGGTGCACCCCTCCAACATGTGGCTCTCTCAAACCATGCGGCTAGTCCTCTGTCTGCTGAGTAGACGAAGACGGTAAAACCTCCTTTGGGTTCAACAGGATGAAGTCGTGTCAAGTCCAAATGATTTCACATGTTCAATCTTGTTGAATACATGTGTCTCCTTTGTCGTACTTTTGTCTATGAATTTGGTACACGCAAGCTGCCAATAACAACCCTTGAGTATCTTGTGTCTGAGTGAAAGAAAAAGAAATGCGGGAGAATGCAAGACATCAATCCAAT
This sequence comes from Cladocopium goreaui, assembly GCA_947184155.2. Taxonomy (NCBI): domain Eukaryota; class Dinophyceae; order Suessiales; family Symbiodiniaceae; genus Cladocopium; species Cladocopium goreaui. Next base: position 46,882 of record CAMXCT020002286.1, on the reverse strand, counting down.
CCCCAGGTCTGTTTGGTCATACTGAACAGAAAGATTGCTATGATTGCTGAACATCAGCAGTGGAAAATGGAAAAAATGCAACGACCCGTCTGATGACACAGTCACGGTGCACCCCTCCAACATGTGGCTCTCTCAAACCATGCGGCTAGTCCTCTGTCTGCTGAGTAGACGAAGACGGTAAAACCTCCTTTGGGTTCAACAGGATGAAGTCGTGTCAAGTCCAAATGATTTCACATGTTCAATCTTGTTGAATACATGTGTCTCCTTTGTCGTACTTTTGTCTATGAATTTGGTACACGCAAGCTGCCAATAACAACCCTTGAGTATCTTGTGTCTGAGTGAAAGAAAAGAAATGCGGGAGAATGCAAGACATCAATCCAATCCCCAGGTCTGTTTGGTCATACTGAACAGAAAGATTGCTATGATTGCTGAACATCAGCAGTGGAAAATGGAAAAAAATGCAACGACCCGTCTGATGACACAGTCACGGTGCACCCCTCCAACATGTGGCTCTCTCAAACCATGCGGCTAGTCCTCTGTCTGCTGAGTAGACGAAGACGGTAAAACCTCCTTTGGGTTCAACAGGATGAAGTCGTGTCAAGTCCAAATGATTTCACATGTTCAATCTTGTTGAATACATGTGTCTCCTTTGTCGTACTTTTGTCTATGAATTTGGTACACGCAAGCTGCCAATAACAACCCTTGAGTATCTTGTGTCTGAGTGAAAGAAAAGAAATGCGGGAGAATGCAAGACATCAATCCAATCCCCAGGTCTGTTTGGTCATACTGAACAGAAAGATTGCTATGATTGCTGAACATCAGCAGTGGAAAATGGAAAAAAATGCAACGACCCGTCTGATGACACAGTCATGACACAGTCACGGTGCACCCCTCCAACATGTGGCTCTCTCAAACCATGCGGCTAGTCCTCTGTCTGCTGAGTAGACGAAGACGGTAAAACCTCCTTTGGGTTCAACAGGATGAAGTCGTGTCAAGTCCAAATGATTTCACATGTTCAATCTTGTTGAATACATGTGTCTCCTTTGTCGTACTTTTGTCTATGAATTTGGTACACGCAAGCTGCCAATAACACCCCTTGTGTCTGAGTGGAAGCACAAGAAATGCAGGAGAATGCAAGACATCAATCCAATCCCCAGGTCTGTTTGGTCATACTGAACAGAAAGATTGCTATGATTGCTGAACATCAGCAGTGGAAAATGGAAAAAAATGCAACGACCCGTCTGATGACACAGTCACGGTGCACCCCTCCAACATGTGGCTCTCTCAAACCATGCGGCTAGTCCTCTGTCTGCTGAGTAGACGAAGACGGTAAAACCTCCTTTGGGTTCAACAGGATGAAGTCGTGTCAAGTCCAAATGATTTCACATGTTCAATCTTGTTGAATACATGTGTCTCCTTTGTCGTACTTTTGTCTATGAATTTGGTACACGCAAGCTGCCAATAACACCCCTTGTGTCTGAGTGGAAGCACAAGAAATGCAGGAGAATGCAAGACATCAATCCAATCCCCAGGTCTGTTTGGTCATACTGAACAGAAAGATTGCTATGATTGCTGAACATCAGCAGTGGAAAATGGAAAAAAATGCAACGACCCGTCTGATGACACAGTCACGGTGCACCCCTCCAACATGTGGCTCTCTCAAACCATGCGGCTAGTCCTCTGTCTGCTGAGTAGACGAAGACGGTAAAACCTCCTTTGGGTTCAACAGGATGAAGTCGTGTCAAGTCCAAATGATTTCACATGTTCAAAACATGTGTCTCCTTTGTCGTACTTTTGTCTATGAATTTGGTACACGCAAGCTGCCAATAACACCCCTTGTGTCTGAGTGGAAGCACAAGAAATGCAGGAGAATGCAAGACATCAATCCAATCCCCAGGTCTGTTTGGTCATACTAAACAGAAAGATTGCTATGATTGCTGAACATCAGCAGTGGAAAATGGAAAAAAATGCAACGACCCGTCTGATGACACAGTCACGGTGCACCCCTCCAACATGTGGCTCTCTCAAACCATGCGGCTAGTCTTCTGTCTGCTGAGTAGACGAAGACGGTACAACCTCCTTTGGGTTCAACAGGATGAAGTCGTGTCAAGTCCAAATGATTTCACATGTTCAATCTTGTTGAATACATGTGTCTCCTTTGTCGTACTTTTGTCTATGAATTTGGTACACGCAAGCTGCCAATAACAACCCTTGAGTATCTTGTGTCTGAGTGAAAGAAAAGAAATGCGGGAGAATGCAAGACATCAATCCAATCCCCAGGTCTGTTTGGTCATACTGAACAGAAAGATTGCTATGATTGCTGAACATCAGCAGTGGAAAATGGAAAAAAATGCAACGACCCGTCTGATGACACAGTCACGGTGCACCCCTCCAACATGTGGCTCTCTCAAACCATGCGGCTAGTCCTCTGTCTGCTGAGTAGACGAAGACGGTAAAACCTCCTTTGGGTTCAACAGGATGAAGTCGTGTCAAGTCCAAATGATTTCACATGTTCAAAACATGTGTCTCCTTTGTCGTACTTTTGTCTATGAATTTGGTACACGCAAGCTGCCAATAACACCCCTTGTGTCTGAGTGGAAGCACAAGAAATGCAGGAGAATGCAAGACATCAATCCAATCCCCAGGTCTGTTTGGTCATACTAAACAGAAAGATTGCTATGATTGCTGAACATCAGCAGTGGAAAATGGAAAAAAATGCAACGACCCGTCTGATGACACAGTCACGGTGCACCCCTCCAACATGTGGCTCTCTCAAGCCATGCGGCTAGTCCTCTGTCTGCTGAGTAGACGAAGACGGTAAAACCTCCTTTGGGTTCAACAGGATGAAGTCGTGTCAAGTCCAAATGATTTCACATGTTCAAAACACGTGTCTCCTTTGTCGTACTTTTGTCTATGAATTTGGTACACGCAAGCTGCCAATAACACCCCTTGTGTCTGAGTGGAAGCACAAGAAATGCAGGAGAATGCAAGACATCAATCCAATCCCCAGGTCTGCTTGGTCATACTGATTAGAAAGATTGCTCAAAATCACCAGTGGAAAGTGTAACGGATGCGATGACAGTCACAGTGCACCCCTCCAACATGTGGCTCTCTCAAACCATGCGGCTAGTCCTCTGTCTGCTCAGTAGACTCAGTAGAGGACGAAGGTAAAACGTCCTATGGGTTCAAGAGGGAGTATGGCGGTAACCGGCCGACCGGACCGGGCAACCGGCTGACCGGATCCCGGTTGACCCCTCCCCTCCCCGGTTGCCCGGTTGCCCGGTTGACCGGCTGACCGGGGCGGTTGCCCGGTTGACCGGCGGAATGCCCGGTTGACCGGCTGACCGGCCGATCGGCCGACTAGGGGAAGAAATGCCCGGTTGCCCGGTTGACCGGCTGACCGGGGCGGTTGCCCGGTTGACCGGCGGAATGCCCGGTTGACCGGCTGACCGGCCGACCGGCCGACCAAGGGACACAAAAAATCGAAGACAAGAACACGAGACAAACAAAAGCAACAGCAACACCAGACACAGAATAGAACCAAAGGCAAGATCAAAGCACTACAAGTAGCAGCTAACCTGCCAAAAACTGAAAACGTAAGTATTGAAAGTGGCAAGGACACAAAAGCAGTTGAAGAGAAGAGGAGAGCAAAAAAGACCACGGAAGAAAAAAGAGCCTGAAGAAAAACACTGGAAAATAGAAAGCAAAACAGCAAAGAAAAAATTGACAGAAGAAAACTTTTTGGGAAAGTCCCGCTAAAAAATGTAGACCGGAACCATTAAAATGCGAAAAGGAACCATGGGAAATGCAAAGTCTAAGTAGGAAATTTGTTCCATGCAAGCACTAAACATAGACCTCAACCAACAAGTGTAAACTTGCATCACCCAAATTGTAACGTCGTAGCGGTAAAGTTAGAACGGTCACGAGTAAAAATGTAAAGGGCAACCATGAAAATGGCAAAATGTAAGCATGAGAATCTTTGAAAATATATCGTGCCAAAAACATTCGAACCGTGAAAACATGGACCAGGCGAGAATCGATACTCCACCTGACACATACCTGCGTCATTATCTTCTGTGAACCTGACAAGTAACATCTCTTCTAACTCTTCGCGGTTTCGAAGCGTTGCGGAGGCAAATAAAAAAAAAATATATATATATATGATTAGTGTAGACGATGCACAGGAGGACAAGAAATAGATGAAGTCCATGAAGCTGATCCTCGTTTCACGTGTAAAGACGACCCCCGCTTCGCGTGTACAGACGAACCCGTTTTCGCGTGTACAGACGACCCCCCGACCTTAAGCTGCAAGGCAAGCGGCTCCGTAGCAGCAGCCCGTTGCAGCCGGATGACGACTCGTTGCACGGCACATGGAGAGAGGTGCTGATGGGCAGCGCTGGTTGTGTGAGGCTGCGATTGGCAAAATGCCATGTGTGTGTGTGTGTTTTAGCTAAGGTAGAAGCATGTGCTTTGGACTGGACTATGTTCAAATAGGGCATGGGAAGTGCATGTCTGCATTGTGGTGAACTCAATAGATATCTAAGGGAACTGGAGTCTATGGAAACTGGGCGCTGCAAACCGAAAGCTGCAAACCAAGGCAGTGTAACAAGATTAAATACGATTTGATACGCTACAACCTAAGGCAAGTTCAGAGACCAAATGTCGTTAGTGTGCATATGCCGTGGAGGTTCGGTACAAGACACAAACTGCATGTTAGTTTCGTGGATGATGGAAAACATGTTGAAGAAACAGAGACGACAGTACAGATACACATTGCACGGTGTCATGGCTGAGATGGAGGACTTTGGCAATGGAGATCGAACAGGAGACATAGAGGTTGGCAAGTAGGACACATTTCGCACGAAAGTCGCTGCCGAAAATTTCATTTTGCTGCGGTTCGAACTCTGTCGGCTTTTTTTGTAAAGCGGGTGAAACAGCAGGAGGTCGGCATGGATTTAGAGCTGCTGCGAAGCTGGTCGTCGAAATGGCAGCGTTTCCACTGCATCCTGGAAGTTGCGGCGCGCCATGAATTTTCGCTTCTTGGCCGCTGCCAGTTCTGCCTTTTTGATCCCCATGAGTTCGAGTTGTACATTGCGAGCGTGCAGCAATGACGCAAGGAAGAGAAGGCCACGCACTGGGGTCATGCGCCGCGCCGCCACCGCAATTTTGCGAACAAACGCAAAAGATTGTTCAGCTGCGCTGTCATTAATGTTGGGGAAGCTCGAGGCATGCGTCTGAGGCCACGTTTTGGGAAACGGGCGAGTGCCATCAGGCTTGCAGCCGCTGTGCCCTTTGCGAAAATGGAACTTGTCGATGACAAGGCGAAGCCGGCTGAGGGTACGAGCAACTTTGCTCATGCGGCGTCGTTTCTTGGAAGCCATGAAGCGCTGCAACGTGCACGCGCAATCGTAAAAGACCAGCGGCATGGTTTGCTGAAGTGTTCGCAGGCGAGTCTTCCGCTTGGCAGTCTTCAAATTGACATTGCGGCCGGCAGACAGAAACTCAAACAGCTCAGCCAAGAAAAAGTAGACCCCTGTTGGGGATTCGTGGGTGTACACGAGCTTGATGGCGCTGATGATTTGGCATTCCTTGACAGCGGCTAAAACGCCCCCACTGCGCCGTGCTGCACGAGATTTTTCCCATTGCCGGCGACACGCGTCATTTTTCTCGGACGCAGAGAACTGGACTTGATGTCCGACGCGTGGCTTTGATTGGCACTCTCGTGAAACGGGCTCCAACAAGGATTGACCATATTGCTGTTGGTAGTGCGTGGGAACCAAGGCGCTTGATAGCGAAAAGGCTTGGCCTGTCTTGGTTTGGAAAGCATACCGCCGCGAACGCGGAATACGTTTGACAGAAAGAAGCGAAACTGGATATTGAAGCTTAGCGTGGCTCACAGCAAAACTCAACGCTTTCCGCGTTCGTCGACAAAGCGGGAAAAGCGCGACAATATCTGGCGACTTGTGGCGACCAGCTTCGGTGCGAGAAAGCAGGGTTGCTGTCGTTGCGAGGAAGGAAAGGATCATTTGCAAAATGAGATCGCAACCAAAAATCGGGTCAGCATCTCGGAGGTGCACGGCGCAATATTTTCGACCAGGAATGGGAGCACTCTGGCATCCAGTCAGGCAATGGGCGTTCAGAGGCCTGCAATCCCATACGCCCGCATCCGTGTTGGCGCACAGTTTGGTACGAACTTTGGCATTGCCGTCCACGCCTAGAATGCCTCGTTCGCACTTGGAACACTGGTGTTGCAGGAGCCAGCGACGCTGAAATTGGTGAAGCACCTGGTCTTCGAGTCCACGGCACCAGGGTTCCATGCCATTCTTGCCGACAAAGCAATTGATGGAAGTGCGATTGTTTGTCAAAAACTTGCACACGGAGTATTGCAGCCACGAATCGCGGAGATGCTTCTCCAGCGTTCGAATTTTCATGTGGAGCTTGGGCCGCAGCACATTCACAATGCCTCGGAAAGAACCGCCGCAATGAAGCAGAATGTCGGTGACTTGGTCCAAGAAAGCTGTCGCAAAGACGATGTTTTGCGTGATGCAGAAGTAGCGTGGGTTGTCTTGCACTAGCATCCTAGCCCGCGCACCAGTTGCATCTTTGCCCTCAACCCACGGTCCAAAATAAGAGCGACTGCAGGAGCAGCAAGAGTAGCTGAGGAGCAGGACCTGTTCCACGCAATGCAAGCCAAGCGCACAAGGCACTGCGCGAGCGGCGGCACATTTGAGATGTGCGTGGCACGTCAGACAATGTTTCACGTCTGGTTGAACGCATCTCGTGGGAATGTGCTTTGGCAAGTGGCACTCAGCTCCAAGCCAATGCGGGGCACGTCGGAGAAGCTTGCCAAGAATAAAGTCGCAGTCCCTTTCAGACAGGTGAAGATGGAAACATTGTTGTTGCAGCAATGCGTGCGCCACAGACGCTCGACATGCAGGATCCGCGTGGTGGAACGCGAGAACGAAAGCAGGCAACAAACTGAGGGACCCTGGGTACATCAACGAAGAGCACGCGTCGCTGTGGGTGGCCCCGGCTAACATCTCGGTTCCTGGAGGCGGAGGAGGAGGATTGTTAGGCGCTACCTGCTTGGCTGCCACGCGCTGGGATTTGACATTCAGAATTTTGGCACTGTGCTCGAAAGGGCGGGCGTCAGTGGCGTATTGCGTGAGCAGCTGCAAGCACTGCTCCATGCGCGGGACATCGAAATCGGGCGGCAACAGGACCTTCAAGTCGGCAGCATACAGAGTGGAGATAGACGCGGTCACCGTTAGGCAGGATTCTGCGTACTCCGCCAAGCTGTTCGCCTGCTTGTGCTGGAAAAGATGCAGCAAATTTGAAAATGCAACTTGGGAAGTTGGGCATTGCGGAGGCTTTCTTTTGCGCAGCCTGTGAGCCGCCTTTTCGGAGGTCCTGGTCAAGGCTGCCAACTGGCAATATTTCAGAAGCAAAAACGCGTTTTGGCAATATGGCTTGGCAGCATCTCTTGGTAATGCCACGCCTGTGTCTTTTGCATGAAGTTTCTTCAGCAAGGTCCCCTGGTCAACCATGATTGTGCTTGCGCTCGTGAGAACCCAGTGCGCAGCAACGAAAGCATAGAGTTTGTTGTCCGGGGAAAGGGCTTCCCACCAAACAGTGAAAGACGGGCTAGCATCCGGCAACGAATTGGCAGGGGCAGCTTCTGCGCGAGCAGTTGGGAGAGTGTCGGTTTCGATCAAAGTGATAAGATACGGATACCTCTGCGCAGCAAGCTCGCGCAAGTCGTGCGTGTCCAAGGTGCTGACGAGGTTGGATCCCGGCGCGAGCAGTTGAGACTGCAAGGACAAATAATCGAAAATAGCTTTAGCCGGCTCCACGACTTCGCGAGAAAGCTCTCTGCTCCAAGCCGTGCCTGACTGATCGGCGGCAGAACACGCACGCGCCCAAGAATGCAACAACAGAGCCAAACGCCAGGGAAGTGATTTCAGTTTGCCGGCATGGCTGAAAAGCTTTGGGTCCTGCAAGTATGATTGTTCTTGCGTGAGAACTTGGGCGTCGTAGTGCTCTCGAAAATAATCCAAGGCATCGGGGGCAAAGAAATATGGAATGAATTCCCGCGACGCATCAAAATCAGGAGCATTTGCAGTGTGAACGTTTTCGATTCTTGTGAGGACAGAAACAAACTGGGTGAGCAATGAAGCTGGAAGGACCGGCGCACCTCGAGAGCGCGCAGCCCCCGTGGAATACACCGCAGGTTCGAGGACTGCGTCTGCTTTCTCGAGGCGGGGGCTGCTGTGAAACATGAGAAACCGACTTTGCATGCCCAAGGCACCATCTTTGGCCAGAAAGTCATGCCATTCCTCGACATGGAAAGTCATTGCTAAACAAAGGCATGTCTGGTGCATGGAGAAGCGGTTGTTATCCTTCACAACCGTCCTTTTCCAAATGGAGCCATTAAAGAGCTTGGACATAGTGGAGGCATTAAATCCGGAACCTTCTCCGTTGGCCAGCGCTCGGAGAAGGAACCGGCCTTCATCATATAATCCAATAGCCCGGTGCCCGTTGTGCGCCATTTGCATGCCAATGGCGGGCAACGAGCCTTCGTCGGAAAACAAGGCGGGCTTGTTGTTGTGGATGGCCGCCAATGCTTTCGACAAGGAGGTCTTGCGTTTTTTTGACGAAGGCTCATCTGGCTCCGCACCGTGTGCATCCTCCTCCTCTTCTGCCAGCTGCGCTTCCTTACGAGCTTCGTCCAGCGCCTTTTGGAGCAACTCCTTTTCAAAGCCAGAGACGATGTCTGCCAAGGCTGTCATGATGCCGCTTTTGTTGGCGCCGCTGTCGAGGCATAAGCCCAACCAAAGCAGCGGCGGCACGAGGAAAAATTCGTTGATGAACAGCCTGGCTTTGGAGCACGCAGTGCCAAGAACGGGTAGAAAAAGGAGGAAAGCCCATTCAAAGGGGCAGCCCGCTTTTTGGGCAAGGTTGTCTGTCATTGAATAGACGTCCGGCAAGGCATTTTTCAGCTGCTCATGTGGGAAGGGGGCAAGGTCGGCAAGGATGTATCGAGAGATCAGCTTTGCTCTTTCTGGATCTTTGCGGTACACGTCTGCAAAAGCTCGGTTGAAGTCTTCAGGTGTACCCCGAAGCAAATTGCCCGGCGAGGCTATACAGGCATTGACTGAGTCGTCTTCCATTTGCGCAGGGCCCGACGCACCCGCTGTGCAACTGGCAGCGTCTGGCGAGGAAGTGAGTAACTCGCATGGCGTAAAAACTGTCAGCGCTTCACGGCTGAGCCGCTCGGTGAGCGTGGGTTCTGCCAGGTTCAATGGAACGGTCGCCACGCACGCTGCATGAGCCGTGGGCTGCGCCCGGCCTAGCCAAGCCTCGGCGTGACCAGTGGAACCTGGAACGCGCAAGAGCGCTTGCAAAAAATGCTTGGTCGAATGGATGAAAACGAACAGGAAACAATTTGGGTTCTTAAGCCGGAGCAATGCGGCGCCCCATTCAATTCGCTGGAAGGTGTGGAAGCTGGAGACGTGGAACAAACAACTGTTGCTGTCCAGGATCAAAAGGTCTACAGGCTCTGCAGGAGCCAACACAAGAGCAAGCTGCGAGAGCCCCCGACCACAAAGATGCTGGCCCATTTCCAGGATGCAAGGGCAAATGGACAACGCTACTGTGTCACGCAGCGTCTCCAAGTGACCTACGCATTCCAAGCGCGTAGTTTTGAAGCAATGGAAAAGGTTTTCCGTCGGAGGTAGAAGCGTGGGAGCCAATCCAAAAACGAGAAGGTGCAGATATCCGACTGCGGGACAAGAGCTCAACGCTGGGACAACAATGGGGCGCAATGTCATCACCACGGGAAAGAACCAAGCATTGGTAGAGTTGAAAACAATCGTTGGAAAATCCACAACACTGCCTTCATACGGCTCGCAAAAACCATCCGACAAGAGAAGCAGATCACCGGCCGGAAGGATCCAAAGCAGTAGCGGCGCACACGAAAGGTGGGAGTGGACGTCTTGAATGAAGGAGAAAGGAAGCTCAGAAGAAAAGCGTTTTGGATGGGAGAAGAAGCAATGCCACGCAGACGAAGTTAAAGCCAGCTGCGCGCAAGTCTTTGCCAAGCAAGCAGAACGCAAGCCACACGCGTTCTGCAACGCCTGAAAGAACGAGGAAGCTCTGCAGTTGGAAGAAAGAAAAGCCAAAAACGCGTCTGCCCAGGCATCAGAACTAGAATCAGAAGCATCGTCACGAAGGAGGGCCGCTGACAGTGAAATCGCCGGAACCTCCCCAACAGTAACAGTTGGACTGTGAGGAGCACGCAGGCGCGGAGAACCGGGGTAACTGGCGCCGAGCAATGTCGAAGCGGGCGTTCGATTCGGGGAAAGCAGCCGGCTTGGCGAAGACTCAAAATGGAAATGATCGTCGCAAAATACCACTGGAGCGGAAGCAGCGGCCGAGGTGACAGAAACAGATCCAGTGGAGTCGGAATCCACTACGTCGCACCACAAAGGGTTGCCTGCCGCGCTGGTTGCGCCGGCTGAAAATTGGGCCACACTACCGCCATCCAGCTTAACCCACTTCATGCAGCCTGGTTTGTGGGTGTACGGCCGCGGCGCAGGATACTTGCGCGCATGTTCCATGACCCACGCATAGGCTTTCTTGTAGTTCACCGACGATTGGTCAGTAATGCAATGCTTGTTTGCGTTGTCGGGTGCCCAAATGTACTGCGAAGGAGGGCCCGTGGAAACCCAAACGCCAGGTGAAGGTTGCTCACCGATGAGAAAGCATTCGGCCAGGGTGACTTCCCCCACCAATTGTTTGGAACCAGCTTGTGCGATCGCAATCCTTCCCCGCTTCGTGGTCGGCTCCCCGCGAACCTCCCACGTTTTTTCGCCTGAAAGAATGAGCTCGGCCCACTTGCGTTTGATGATCAAAGCCCGTTTGGGCATGGCCACGTCTTGGCGGTGAGCCTTGGTGGAACGCGGGTCGGTTGGGCGGCGGCTGCCGGCTTTGGATCCACTCGCCTTGCCACCGCCGGTCAATGTCAAGGGACCAATGTGCAACACATGTGGCCCGACGATACGCAGCAGAGGCTGCAGCTGCAAGGCTTCGCGACGAGCTTGAGTCAAGACTGGCTGAATAATTGTGGTGTCCCGGTCCGGGCGGGGCAAAGGTGCGGCGCCCCTTAAGCCTATGAAGCCTTTCAGCTCATTCGACTCTGTGGCCGGCCAAGGCTGCGGACAAAGCGAGACCAAGTCCCCACGGGAATCAAACAGCGCAACACTTGCAGGAGAGCATACAAAGGTGAAAGTTTGACATCGCGAAAAATCGATGGGGCGCAGCGCGTGCATTTGCATTCGCTCGACTTCTGTGCACCAGCGCGCGCCGTTGCAACGCCCATCTCGGATCTCCAGCTGAAGCCCGCGTTGGGAAAATGGGGCCTGCAGGCTGAAGAGGTGTGGCCAAGCAACTGCTGCAGGGTGAGGTCCCGTGCTCATGCCTATTGTCAAGTAGAGCTGCGACTGCCCGAGCAACACGGGCGACAACTCGATGACGGCCGTGGAAACTGAAGGGGAAATGCGCGAAGCCATCCGAACGACGTGGCGAAAGTCAACAGAGTGGAAAGTTTGCCATGTTCGATGAAGAGGAGGGAAGGAGCGCGGGTTGAAACACCCCAAAAGGAACTTCTTGTGGATCGGAAAACCTTGGGACAGCAGCGCTTCAATGCATTTGTTCAAACACAGCCTCGTGCAACAGCAAGGGGAAACAGACGCGACCAGTGCATTGTGCTGACTCGCATCGATCAGAAAGGCACAAGCGGCTCTGTGCGTTTGTAGGAACGTCACAAGATCGTTAAGAGCACACAAACACGCCAAAACTGTGTGCTGACAAGTCTGCGGCAGTCGATCCCAGAAGCCCCCGCATAGGTCCAGGCACGGCAGCACGCGAGCGAGGCCAACCCCTTGATGCAAGCGCGCCTGTGTCACCCGCACCGGCCGCCGGAAGCCGTTTGACGGAGCGGGCGCCAAATTGGACAGGGGAGCCGATGGAGAATGCAACGCCACGAAACAGTTTAACGGCGTGTTCTTTGGCAAACCGACGCAGCGCCACTGCAGCAGCACAGAACCGTCATTGCCAAACAGGCAGCAGATTTGGTCTTGCTGGCGACATGCAAAAGTTAACTCTTGTGGAGCGATGCCGGCCAACGACAGATCACATGAGTTGGCTTGGAAACTGTCATGTGTGAGGAAAGAGGCCAAGGAGCAGCACTGGCCGGAATTGATGTTGAGCTTCGCAGCAGCCACATTGCGGGCGTCGGGGGGGAAGGTGCTCAAGTGAAGCAAACCCTGCAAAGAAGAAAAGCCGGAAGCAAAAACCCCTAGAAGCAATTCCAAGTCCGGGCACTCCGCCAAACCAGCACAGCGTGCAAAAGATAAATTCAAAGCGAACACCGGCGGTGAAGGAGAAGCAGAACTCGTGAACCAGAAATTGGCGCCATGAGGCTCAGCATGGTAGTGATGCCAGGACCACAATGGATTGCGGGGCCGCGGCGCGAGCGCGAAAGTCAAATGGGCAACAGGGGAGTAAGGACATGAATGGGGCACTGCCTGGACAACCGCTCGAAGACAGAGGTTCGCACAGAGGCGCTGGCATGTGCATGGTGCGAGGCGCAAGTTTCCGGGCCAAGTATGCGGTGATTGGACTAGCTCGCAAAATTCATTGGAGACGCGCATTGTGTAGCAGAAAGTTTGCGGAGAGAGAGCGTAGTGCAGAATTTGGACGAGGATCTCAGGCTCCAGCGCCTCCAATATGTTGCTGCTTTCTGCGCTTTCGCGCAAGATTACACCCCCGGACAACAAAGGATAACAGTCTCGTTGGGAAGACAACGCGCCGCAAGTTGCAAACAATGGAAAACGACATAAGCCCAACGCCCGGCAAATATGGAATAAATCCATTTGGAAAAGAACCTGCCAGCTGTCGGGCCAAGCAGCTTGCATCAATGTAGCAACGACAGCAACCGGCGCACCTGTGTCCACAGCAACGGTGAGAGGGGTCTCCAGGCGGAGGTTGCGGCTCGCGCCTGGCGCTGATGCGGCAAGCAGCAGCCGAACACAGGCAGCATCCCCATAAACTGCAGCGACATGGAGGGCCGAATCTTGTTCCACGTCAGTTGCATCCACCGGGGCATTGGCGTTGATTAAAAGATCAACAGCTGCTGGCATGCTTTGCCTGCAAGCCAAATGCAACGGGGTGCCGCCGAAATCATACCGGCAAGCGACATCAGCGCGCGCCAGGAGGAGAGCGCGGACCATATCTACATTCTTCTTGTTCAGGGCTGCATACAGAGGGTGCAGGGTGCCTTCTGCAGGGTGATTGGGGCACTGCCCATCAAACAACAGCTCCTGAGCGCAAGCAACGTCATTCAAGTCAATGGCTCGGAGGAGCTCGTCAGCTAAGTCTTTGCGCGTTGGGATCCGCAGAAGCTTGACGGACACAAGCGGCGCAAGCTGCGGGCCAGTCGGGGTTGGACAGACCACGTCGGAGGACGCAAACAACCGCAGGTGGAAGGGCGACGCCTGCAAAACATTAGCAATGACTTTGATGAGAACCATGTGGAGCGATCTGTTCCAGAGGTCCGAAACTGGCAGCGTCACAGTGCAGAGGTGAGCGCCGGACAGGAGAGAGCGCAGCGTGAAAGTGACAAGTTGCTGCTCTGGAAGAGCAAGACTCCAGGACCGTTCTGCGGAAGCAAAACGCAAAGGTCTATCCTCAAAGTTGGTCGGCACCATGCAAGCAAAAGAGCCGCCGGCGAAATCCAAACTCGATGGCTGCATGGCACGGGCCGCAGGCAAGGCAGAAGATCGCCCAAGCAACCCCGCCCGCGACTTTTCAAAAGGAGTAGAGTGAAGCAGAACGAAATGGGGGGCACGGATGCTAAGCAGTCCCAGAACGCAAACAGATGCGGAAGAAATGTGAGACGCCAGTTGCACATCGCCATCAGGCTGAAAATGGATGAAGTCAAGGCCGGCGTGAAGTTTGCGAACTGCGATGCCGTCCGGAAACCAATCGCGCAGCTGGCTGAGCAACAAAATGTGGCGGTGCGACAGCCAAGCTGCGCGGGAGCAGGGGTTGGCAGGGTCCATGGCCATCACAAAAGCCATGAGCTCATGAGGCTGGAAGGTGTGCTGCGCGGCCAGCATCAACGGAAGGAGTCGCTGCATGACATCCGTCCAAGAAATTCCTAAGAATTTCGCAAGAGCTCTGTATCCGCACCGTCCATCGCCCTGCACATTGAATGCGCGCCAACCCGAAGGAACGGGAGCGTGAATTCGGACATCCGGCTCAAGCACTTTTGCTTTCGGGGGAAGAAAGGACGAGCGGCGAAAGGATTGGTTGATTGCGCTGTGGTGCAAGCGGCAGAAGCGGTGTCCTGCGAATGCAGGGTGTGGCTGCCCGCACTGTAGATCGCGAAGCTGAAGGAAATCCTGGCGCGCACACTTCGGACAAAAAAATCTAGACAAGAATCCGAACCAGTCGTGTGAATGGCCGTCACTCGCACCTAAAAGCAAACAAACAGCAACAAAAGGGAAATTCACAACGTGCATTGAACAACTGTGTTGAAAGCATGAGGGTATACAGTGTAAAGGATATATGCAACAAAAATGAACGTGCAACGACCCGTACACTGCGCGAAGCGCGAAAGTGTTAGGCAAACGACATATTTCGTATTTGCATGAAACCAGAGACGGACGTAGCAAAAACAGAAATAGTTGAAGCATCAAACCGTGCGATGTCCTTGGAGTCTTCCAACGAGAAGTAGGAAGCAACACTTTGGAAATCATCCGACGCCTGCGCGAGATGGAATGCCACAAAAAACAGAGTGAGAACGTGCTCCCAGCTAACTGTGTTAAAAGAATGACTGTATAAACAGAAAAGGGTATACAGGCAAGGAAACGGGAAATACAATGATCCGAACACTGCGTGAAGCGCGAAAACGAGACAGTGTCAATCAAAACACAGGTTTGACATTTGAATAAAACCAAAAATAGTTGCAGCATCAAAACCGCGCGATCTCCTCTGAGTCTTCCACCGAGAAGTAGGAAGCAACACTTTGGAAATCATCCGAGTCCTGCGCGAGATGCAATGCAAAAAAAAGATTGAGAACGTGCCCCGGCGAACTGTGTCAAAAGAATGACGGTATAAACAGAAAAGGCCATGTGAAACAGCAAAAGACCCCGGACGTGAAGTGTGACATGTGAAAATTGCAGCATGAGAAGGGCACACAAGCTGAAACCTGTTCGGCATGCTTGCGCCTCTGCACAAGAAGCCGCTGCCGTGGGACTTGCTGCAAGTTCGGGGCCAAATTCCTGACGTGTAAAGGGAAGGGCCATGGAAGTGGAAGATGCAGAGGCCGCATTCGACGCAAGAAGGAGTAGCGTTCTAGTATATAGGTGAAGATCTGAAGCAAGGACACGTAAATAGAACTGGATATGGAAGGTGGCATCCTTAGGTTAGCCAGCTTTGAACGAATTGCATTGAAGCCTGACCCCCCCCGTCCTCGTCATGAAGATCAGCCCACGCGGTGCGGCCGCTCCAGACAAACAAGTTGCTTAAGACCAGAATCTCGTCTTCGACCTGACATGCAGTGCAAAAGTGTGAGGTGTCAGCTTGCATGCACATGCACATCGCCTCAGCGAAGGTACTGAGCTTGAAAAAGCGCGCCATCCTGGCGGGAAAGCCGAGCTGTCCCGAGCGGAGATGAGAAGCCCAAGGTGGCAAGCGAGCAAAGTAAACACCAGCTGAAAGGTCTGAAGTCCGGCCCTTGAACAAGGGAGAAAAGGGAGCGGCGTAGTGACAGACACAAGTTGCGATTTTGAGCGCTTAAGCTGCACGCGAGAATGCAATCAGTATGGAAAGGCTCGGCCAGAAAAGCATGGAAAGAGAGGCTGCCCCACTTTGAAGTTTAAAACGCGCTGAAGCGAGTGAGCAATTCACTTGAGAGTTTGAAGAGCTGCGTGTGATTGAATTATTCGTGCTTGCAAATTAAAAGAAAACTGTTGCAAGCGGCTGTTGTTGCAGAAACTTTTGCATAGCACAGACGTTGTACATGGAGGATGGCAACCCAACGAGCAAGTGATAGGAGTCATACCTGCAAAATGGCGAAGCACAGTAAAACTTGAAATTTGGATAGATTGTTCAGAGCATGTTCGAACATTGGGTGGTCAGTAAATAGATTTGGTAGAAGCGAAATGCAGCAGGGCATGCATGTCAATTTCAAAGACCTATGTGACGAAAATGCGGGTGGAGAAATTGATGTTCAAAGGTTTGGAGGTGCAGATCTTCATGGAGTGGGGTGGTGCAGTAGGGGGGGTGGGGTGGAGAAGTGAATGGGGGGAATTAACGTTCAAGTTGCGTGTCAGGTGCATGGCACGGTACGTGGAAGAGGTCTTACAGATGCAGTGGGGGAGGTTTCGGTGTTAATATGGAGCGGCTTTTACATTCAAGTTACGTGGAAGGTGAGTGGCACGTTACGGTCCAGATGTCTTACGCTGATGCAGTGGGTGGGGTGGGATGGAGTGGCATTAACGTTCAAGTGACGTCTAAGGTGCATGGCACGTTACGTTGAAGAATCTTTATATTTTGTTCGGTTACATGCAAGAAGCGATTATACCATAGAATGTAAATGTTACTCAAGAACGTCGCACAGAAGTCACGAATGCAGGACTTGTAAAAAGGGTTCCCAAAGATCTCATGATTTTTGCAAATGGAACCAGAGGCTTTCCAAGCTCATGCTCGTTACATTTCCCCAACAAATCTCTCATATTGGCACAAGTGAAACACAAGAAACTTTTTTTCATGAAGCGATATGTATGCAGACATGAGTTTACATGAAGCCACGGGTTGGCGTCAAGCCGCAGGGTGGCAATGAAGCCACGGGTGGCAGTCAAGCCGCAGGGTGGCAATGAAGCCGCGGGGTGGCAATGAAGCCGCGAAGTGGCAATAAAGCCACGGGGTGGCAATGAAACCGCGGGGTGGCAATGAGGCCGCAAGGTGGGAATCAAGCTGCAAGGTGGCAATGAAGGCGCGGGGTGGCAATCAAGCCCTCAGGTGGCAATGAAGCCACAGGTGGCAATGAAGCCACGGGTGGCAGTCAAGCCGCAGGGTGGCAATGAAGCCGCGGGGTAGCAATCAAGCCGAGGGGTGGCAATGAAGCCGCGGGGTGGCAATGAAACCGTAGGGTGGTGGGGGTGGCAATGAAGCCGCGGGGTGGCAACGAAGCCGCGGGGTGGCAATGAAGCCGCAGGGTGGTGGGGGTGGCAATGAAGCCGCGGGGTGGCAAGGAAGCCGCGGAGTGGCAATGAAGCCGCGGGTGGCAATGAAGCCGCAGGGTGGCAATGAAGCCGCGGGGTAGCAATCAAGCCGCGGGGTGGCAAGGAAGCCGCGGGTGGCAGTCAAGCCGCGGGGTGGCAATGAAGCCGCGGGGTGGCAACGAAGCCGCGGGGTGGCAATGAAGCCGCATGGTGGGGGTGGCAATGAAGCCGCGGGGTGGCAATCAAGCCGAGGGGTGGCAACGAAGCCGCGGGGTGGCAATGAAACCGCAGGGTGGTGGGGGTGGCAATGAAGCCGCGGGGTGGCAACGAAGCCGCGGGGTAGCAATGAAGCCGCAGGGTGGTGGGGGGGTGGCAATGAAGCCGCGGGGTGGCAATGAAGCCGAGGGGTGGCAATGAAGCCGCGGGTGGCAATGAAGCCGCAGGGTGGCAATGAAGCCGCGGGGTAGCAATCAAGCCGCGGGGGGGCAAGGAAGCCGCGGGTGGCAGTCAAGCCGCAGGGTGGCAATGAAGCCGCGGGGTGGCAACGAAGCCGCGGGGTGGCAATGAAGCCGCATGGTGGGGGTGGCAATGAAGCCGCGGGGTGGCAATCAAGCCGAGGGGTGGCAATGAAGCCGCAGGGTGGTGGGGGGGTGGCAATGAAGCCGCGGGGTGGCAATGAAGCCGAGGGGTGGCAATGAAGCCGCGGGTGGCAATGAAGCCGCAGGGTGGCAATGAAACCGCGGGTGGCAGTCAAGCCGCAGGGTGGCAATGAAGCCGCGGGTGGCAGTCAAGCTACAGGGTGGATGAGCCGCAGGGTGGCAGCATTGCTGCAAGTTAAGCGAGCAATATAGAATAACACACTGAACTGTCATGAACACGCTGATACACTTTGCGTTTTGGTTCATTTAAAAGAAATCGATGTTAAATCTACTTTTGCTATCATTTTACGTACAGAATGACGTACACAAACAGAAAGACTAACGAAAAGAAACAAAGCAGGAGCAATGAAGGCAAAATCGTTTATTCACCCCGCTCCGCGTGGGGTGGCCGCCCACACCGCAGGTTATTTCGGTTCGTACACGCTGTGGTTGTGGTGGTGGTGGTGGTTGTTGTGGTTGTTGTGGTTGTCGTCGTCGTCGTCGTCGTGGTCGTCGGGCCCATGCTGAGCCATCTTGCGCCCAGCGTAAGCTTATGTCATGCCCAGGAATGTACATTCCGATCAAAACGTCGCGACGTGCAACGGGCCGCAAACAAGGCTTCAGCCCCCAGACGTACGACGACCAAGAAAACAAAGAACTCTTCGCTACGCATTCGGGGAGGAAGAAAATATATTACGAAAAAATAAAATCAAGGGTTCGGTTCTATCTGGTTTGAACCATTTATACTGGGATATGACTAACCAACGTTTACCGACCGTCAAAACATCATTTCCCAGTGCTTCCAAAGGATAGGTTTACTAAGTCCGTTATCACAAAGGACAGGTTTGACTAAAAGGCTACAATTTACCCAAATGACAGGAGATTGTGGTAAACATCAAGAACCATATTTTCACGGGCTTTTCACGGCCTTTTCACTGACTTTTCACGGCCTTTTCACATGTATCATAATAAGTTGTAATTTCATCAAAATTGCCCAGTTTCACAAAGGCTAAGTTTAACCTAGGCGTTGTGACTGGGTGAGTTTTTGGTGTCCTTTGAAGTTCTGGGTTTCATAGCAATATGACGATGGTATATTGCGTTCCTTCTGTCATTTAACCTTGCTTTCAGACAACACCATTCAGGAATAGCATACACTGTGTGAGAGGATATACAATATAAAGAAATAAGTCTCAATATACAAAAAAAAGCGGCGCGCAAAACGACTTAGTACTCGGAAAAGGACGTGGCCAAAGTAGGTGGTCCCCTATCGGTTGTGAACTTTGGCACTCCCATGCTAGGTGACAAAATAGGATGCCGGTAAGTGGATGTTCCGGTATCGCTCGTGAAAGGTTTGCACACATATTTGAACATCCCAAGTCTAGCACCTATACTACTTGAGCCCTCCACTAATTTTGACGGTTACTTATATGTATTTGTGGCCAATAGTTGGCTGTCCGGCATTACTCCATTTCCATTCTCCCACTGGTAACATGAACAAACCGCACAAAACGGTTTTGCAACCAGCTCGACGTGGCCAGGAGTCCGTTCGAAGTGCATCTCACTTGAACAGTGGCTGGTCATTCAGCCGAATCAATTATTCAAAAGGGACGCTCCACGGACACAAAGTTTGAATGTCGGGTTGGTGGAAGTCAAAACGTAGGACGTAAATTGTAAACTTATATAATTCACCAATACAAGTTCAGGGGTCAGAATTGCAACACCATAACGGGTTTCACACTTGTTCAGAACAATCTTATCGAATTAGGATGATGAATGGATCTTACGTGCAAAAACAATTCAGATTCACCTGCCAGGAAAACCCTTTGCGACCAGAAATGAGGAATTCTCAGATTGCGACAACAGTGCAAAAGCGAAAAGAAACTGATTGTTTGACAACGGCAAGGTGGTTCTTGGGTTAGCCACGTCCCATTGCAGAAAAGTAGGTTTGACAAAAATGCAGGTATGTCGGGATGATCAGTCCCGATATCCTCCCAACTCATGAGTAGCTTCGTTGGCAGTGGACTCATGAGTGGGCCACTGCCCCCTGCTTATATACTTAATTAAAAAACAAAAACAAAAAACCTAAACCTAAAAAGCCTACCTAAAGAAATGAGACCTGAGCCTGGGATGAACATGAGTATATGAGGTGAAGAACCTAAAATATGTATATATATATATATGATGAAACCTTTACAAAAGTAGAAGTTTTACATCTATTCAGATGTTACACACACACACCCTCCCGCAGGAGGGTGGACAATTTAAAACCTCAAAACCTAGACCTAACAAGCCTAACTAAAGAAATGAGACCTGAGCCTGGAATGAACATGAGTAGATGAGATGAGAGGCCTAGCAAAATATAAATATATGATGAAACAACTCACCCACCCTCCCGAAGGAGGGTGGGAGGATAAGGTCCGGACAATAAGATGAAAATGAAGAGAAAGGGAAATGAAGATGAGATGAAAATGACAATGAGATGAAAGTTACTTAACCAGGACGCGAAGAGGGGGAACGCAAACGCAGAGGGAAGGAGAAAACACCAACACATGAAAACCTAGCCCACCACGGGCAAACCCTGAAAGGGGAAGGAAAAAGAAAACGGAGGCAGACGGAAACGGAACCAGACCCGCGGAGGGGGGGGGAGACGGAAGCGCCTGAACCAACCTACACCAGCGAAACCTACACCTACCTGGGCACGCGAAGGGCCAAACCTACCTGGAGAGAGGAGCACGCAGAAACACATGAAATAGGGGATTCAGGTGTAAAAGTTCAACAGTTTCAACAAATGATGCATTCATCAAATCATGCAAAGTCGTGATTAGGCTCAAGGCCCTCGGTGTTCAAGTCAACCCTTGGACGGCTTACGTGGTGAACCCTTGAATTACATGCACAAATTTCCTCCGTACCAAAGACCATCAAAAGGAAAAATCACCAAACCTGCAAGCATGTCCTGATGCCTTAAGTCCTCATGTAAAGGGGCTGCGGTCAGTCTCTTGAGAAAGGGAGATTGTTGGCGCAGCTTCAGGCTACAAACCCTTGCACAACCGAAAAAATGAAGCCAGTCTCAGCGGCCAGTTGTTTAACACATCGACCGACCAAAGGTGAGAAGCTGAAAGGTGAACGGCTTCTTCACTTTACTTAAACGAATTACTAGGTTGAAAACTGTAAATTCGGAGGTCGAGTCTTGGCGTCACATTCTGCTTAGAAAAGCATTCCCCGAAGAGTTCATGACATCGTGTCGAAAGCGTCATGAAGCACACACTTGTTCAGAACAATCTTATCGAATTAGGATGATGAATGCATCTTACGTGCAAAAACAATTCAGATTCACCTGACAGGAAAACCCTTTGCGACCAGAAATGAGGAATTCTAAGATTGCGACAACAGTGCAAAAGCGAAAAGAAACTGATTGTTTGACAACGGCAAGGTGGTTCTTGGGTTAGCCACGTCCCATTGCAGAAAAGTAAGTTTGACAAAAATGCAGGTACGTCGGGATGATCAGTCCCGATATCCTCCCAACTCATGAGTAGCTTCGTTGGCAGTGGACTCATGAGTGGGCCACTGCCCCCTGCTTATATACTTAATTAAAAAACAAAAACAAAAAACCTAAACCTAAAAAGCCTACCTAAAGAAATGAGACCTGAGCCTGGGATGAACATGAGTATATGAGGTGAAGAACCTAAAATATTTATATATATATATGATGATGATGAAACCTTTATAAAAGTAGAAGTTTTACATCTATTCAGATGTTACACACACACATGCCACCCAGTAGTACATTCCGGCAAAACATAGGCCCCGCTGCGATGCTGCAATGGGGCCGTGGACGCTGCGACGCTGCAACGCTGCGACGTTGCGACGCTGCGATGCTTCAACGCTTCGACGCTGCGACGCTGCCGAGCCAGAGCGACGCTGTGACACTGTCCTTTCAAGATCCGTTGAAGCTAAAATCCCATTCAATGTATGGGTCAGAGGGGGTGGCGGATTTGAATCCTTTTGAAGATCAGTTGAAGTTAATATCCCATCCGACTTATTAGTCAGAGGGGGTTGCGGATTTCATCCCTTATGCAGAAAAGTTGTGAAGTGAATATCCCAGTGAACAGATTGGTCAGAGGGTGTGGCGGTTTTGATCCCTCCTGGAAATCAGTTGAAGTTGATATCCCATGCAACGTATTGGTCAGAGGGGGTGGCGAATTTGAGACCCTAAGAGAAGTTGTGAAGTTGATATCCCAGTCAACGTATTGGTCAGAAGGGGTTGCGGATTTGATCCCTTAAAAAGAAAACTTGTGAAGCCAATATCCCATTCAACGTATTGGTCAGACTGGGTGGCGGATTTGATCCCTTTTGAAGATCAGTTGAAGTTACTATCCCATCCCACGTCTTGGTCAGAGGGGGTGGCGGGTTTGATCCCTTAGGAAGAAAAGTTGTGAAGTTAAAAACCTATGCAACTTATTGGACAGAGGGGTTGGCGCATTTGATTTCTTACTAAGACAAGCTTTTGAAGTTAAAATCCCAGTCAACGTATTGTTCAGACGGGGTGGCGGATTTGATCCCTTCTCGGCTTCTCGGCTTGTCCGGTGGCTTCTCGGCTTCTCGGCTTGTTGGCTTCTCGGCTTGCCTTGTGGCTTCTCGGCTTCTCGGCTTCTCGGCTTCTCGGCTTGTCCGGTGGCTTCTCGGCTTCTCGGCTTGTTGGCTTCTCGGCTTGCCTTGTGGCTTCTCGGCTTCTCAAGTCACCATGGGTTTCAATAGTAAGGTCTATTGACTGATGTATACATTTACATATGATTATTTGGGGTACCCCCATGACTTAGGAAAACGTCCATATTGGTTCTTCAATTTTTCGGTGTCCAAAGAGTTTGACCCAAACACCTCAGACAAAAGGTTTTCCATTTATGGAAGAAACCAATGTCTTTCTGCGCAAGGTATCAGAATCAGCCGACCTGCGCGTGGCGCACCGCGGCACAGAAGGGGTTGGTTGCTGCATCTGATTTGCGGACATCCTAGTATGGATCCGTGATTCATCCAAATGAATATGGATTAGCATCCTAACATGATTCACCATTTTGATCTGTCGATCCAAATCAATATGGATCTTTCTGATGCGAACGAATTATCCGAAAAATCGCTCCGAACGCCGCAAAGCGAGTTGTGATCCCAAAGCAAACCAGCCAGCCCAATGGAGTAGTTTGACGGAAAATCAAAGGGAAACCATGCCTTTTTTTGAATTGCTATTTACCCCACAATTTCAGCAGTTTCATTAATTTCTGAAGGTCAACTGACAGTCAGGTAGACCAAGCGTGGAACTCAAACGTAACGTTTTCATGCGAAGAACAACCATTTTGAATCACTTTGATACAGACTTGGTGTCCATGAGTTTTAAGAACTCGGGGTGCGGCAACATACAAAGGACCACACCCACATGTTCCAACCTTAGCTATGCTGCAAGCCAATCAGCATGTAGCTGGATAGTTTCCATGGTTTTCTTCCAATGCTGCTGGACATTTACCTTAAGCTATCAGAACCTTTCAACCAGTATGCCAATCACCCACCATCATGGGACTGCAGGAAACCTTCGATTTGTCACCAACAAAATGGTGGTTTCCTAGGTACTATCTTTTTTCTTAAGCCAACAATAATAGGAGTGGACAATTGGTCATTGAACATGAGGATCCAACATTGCCACATCAAACTGCCATTGCTCGTTTACTTTCTAGCTTTCTTCCCGCAATAGGTTCGTCTATGGTACACTCCCTGTTTCCTTCCATACTGCGTAGAGAAGCCTGGGATACCCCGCAAAACAGTTGTCAGGTATATACATATTGTGATGGTCAGTGTGTAGATTCTATATACCGTTGGGACAAAAACACGGACAAAAACACCCATTGACCTACCTACCAATCACCGTTCAGTTGATTGGCTGACCCTGTTCACCTCATTGAAGCGTCTGTTTGTACTCCAAATAGCGCCCGACGGGTTCCTCGATGACTTGCAGGATGGGGGCAATGGCAACCCAAGACTAGTGGCGAAATGGGCTGTGAGCAAGCCAAAAATACGGTTCACTTATCTTTATAGGATGGTTTGAAGTAAAGACTTCAAGGGTTTTGCCAAAACTTGCAAAATAGTGATCTCCCGGTAATCAAATATTTGGTTGAAGGATTCCGAACAAAACAGTTTAAGGTTTAAACCCTTGGATGGAAGTCAACAAATTGTACCCAGAGAGCCACAAAATATGGATATCAGGCGTTCACCTGCAAACTTCAAATTAAATACCATCTGGCAATTCTACGAAGGCGGTGAAGCTGATGGCTGAAGTGAACCCATCTTCTCAACATGTTCCTGACAGGACACACCCAGCGAGAAGAGCTGCCGAACCTCGCTTAGCGAGGCCAGCATGCACTTCCTAAGATGCGTGCTGCGATTGATTCCAAGGTGTCAGGTCGACCACTCCGTCACAGAAATGATGGCATGTTGAAGAATTGCATCATTCCAAAAAGAAATTGCTCATGGGATCCTGAAAAGGTTGCCATTCCAATGAGCGGGACATTACAAGGTGTACCCCATCCCGTCAAGATTGAAGTGGCTTCCAACTGCTGGACTATACCAAGTACCAACGGTTCTGCAACTTATGGCCGATCCCAGCGGATGTGACGTTGATGTTTGAACAAAAAATGTAGAGAAGAAAAGGTGACCTTTCAAGATCATTTAGAAATAACCTATACTGTCGCGATGATATGCAGTAAATAAACTGAAATTTGTATATATATATATACACATATACATATATACGACTATGATCAAATACGAAACATTGGCGAACAAAATGACCTGGCAAAAAACATCTGCGACCCCATGCGGCTGAAGCAACGGCGTGAAGCGATGCACTCAGAGGAGATTCAGATGTAGTAGCTAGTCACTATCTCAGGCGAAAGCACGGCTTTTGCAGACAGCAAACTTTTACACCGAAATTTGTATACGGTCTGGACATTGTCAAAACAAAACACACACGAGTTTGTGGATAAATCCGGCGGCTGAAACTCTGAGACTGCTGAATCGAATGGCAGCTCGGCTCATTACACGCGGCCAGGGGACAATCAGCTTCTGAGCGCAAATCATCAGGCGGCACATGCTTCTGAACCTGGGAAACAATGGAAAGCTGCAACCCTGCTCCACATGTGTCCTCTCTAGTTTCTTCATCTGGAAATTTGTTACAAACAGCGTACGCATTCCAGCAGTAAGTTGTGATGCTCAAATGTTTGCATCGTTTGATGGCACATCCAGACAAACTGTCGGCAATACTGACTTCACTGCAGCTAAAGCACACGGCGAACAGTTTCTGGCACTGGCTCTTCCAAAATAGTTTCATTTTCCGACTCTTCATCACGGAGAATCCTTAGAGACGAAATAATGGCATGCAGGAAATGAAAGATATAGGAAGGGCAGAGAAAGGTCGCCGTGTAACGGTTAGGTTGATGATAGGACGATGCCAGTGGCATCAGACACGATAAGGCCGATTCCCAAATTAATGCTCGCTCGTATCCATACTGTCCATGCTTCCGACATGTCCCAAATTTTGCGAGTGACGTGCGGCGATCCAATGCGGGCTGCTCAAGAGAGCGAGGATCTTCCTGGAGCAATGTGCTTGGTTTCACTGCCACAAGCTGAAAGGCAGGACAAGAAACCAAAGTGAAAGCAAAGGGAAATGAAAGCATCTCTTCCTAATTATTATTAAGGAAAAGAAGTAAGAACGAAAGCGATATTAATATATATCCGTATGTCTTCTTAGATTTTCTCGAAACTAAAAAGAAAGGAAAGTGAAGGTTGATTCAAAGGAATGGAAATCTATCTAATGCTTTTGCGTTTTCAAGTTTCAAAGGCAAAGCAGCAGAATGTAGATCCTTACTTGAGAAATGTGGCTTGGATTCCCCAAACCTGGTCGTCCACAACTTTCTCCTTGAAGCGTCCTCTCGACTTCTTCGGGGGTCATACAAATCAGTGTAGTAGCTGTGCTTCATTGTCGAAAAGCAAATTTCATCCATGAACCCAATGTCCTTTGCCGTCGCGTGCACAAAGCGGCAGCGACTTCCTCTTCGGCAGTCTCCTCTGGAGAAATCCCTGCACTTAACGGATTTCTTGACGCGATTGCGATCCAACCTCGGGAAAGGGAGACATAGAAGGAAACGGAAAGTAACAGAGAAAGAGAGAGGGATAGAAACAGTGGAGGAGCGAGAAACACAGGGCAATGCAGCACCAGGAAAAGATGAGAAAGCAAAGTCCATCAAGACATGTCACTTCAAGCGGGCAAACATTCAAAGGTTGTGCCAACGAGAAAATCTGTAAAGATTGTGTTAAGATGGAACAGCATCAGTAAATCACACATCCGTCCGTGCTGAACTGTGGGATGGGGGTCGTGAAGTTTCGACCGAGCTTCTGATTCCACGCCTTGTCATAGCGATTGTTAAACCTGCATCAAACAAGGAAAGCAAGGAAAAGATAAGTGACAGACAGAAAGGCAGACAGCAAGATTATGCGCAGCCCATGCTGGGAACGCCGAGTCGCAACCAATTCAATTAACGCAATGAACGCTAGAAAAAAAATCTATGGTTTTTATTGAAAGAAAGAAAGAAAGCAAGAAAGAAAGACACGCATCAGGATCTGGCATTCTTTCTGGCATTCTATCTGACATTCTATCTGGCATTCTATCTGGCATTCTTTCTGGCATACTATCTGGTATTCTATCTGGAAATCTATCTGGCATTCTATCTGACATTCTATTTGGAATTCTATCTGGCATTCTTTCTGGCATTCTTTCTGGCATTCTATCTGGCATTCTATCTTGCATTCTATCTTGCATTCTATCTGACATTCTATCTGACATTCTATCTGGCCTTGAGATCCGGCAGTGCCGACTGGGATGTGGAGCTCGCCGTTCAGGCCGGGTAGTGCCCACTGAGATCGAGAGCTCGCGGTTGAGGTCCGGCGTTGTTGACTGGGATCGGGAGCTCGCTGTTGAGGTCCGGCAGTGCCCACTGGGATCTGGAGCTCGCGGTTGAGGTCCGGCGTTGCCCACTGGGATCTGGAGCTCGCCGTTGTGGTCCGGCGTTGCCCACTGGGATCTGGAGCTCGCCGTTGAGGTCCGGCAGTGCCCACCCCCCTCCGTCCCCCCCGCGCAGCCATGGTAAAATCTAGTAACCCTCACCTGGCAGGTGGAGAAATAAGTCCAACGTTTCCGGTCATGGCAACAGGCCACATAAACTGAGAAAAGCCAAAAAAGAAATCAGAAGACTATCTTCCAGAACGAAAATATTGACAACAATCAGGTACACATGAAACCGTTACTTCTGATCTCACACACAATCCAAAGCACCCTTTTGAAACAAGGCTTCGCGATGTCGTCCCCTTCTTGCAGTCATCCTGCGGCAATGGCCTCGCAGAGCGATATGCTTGGAAATGGGAAAGATCACAGTTAAGTCCCACAAACAAGACGTGTGAGAAGGAGAGACCGAATACAGTTAATAGAGATGAAGCTGGAGTGGGTTCTCGGGTCCGGGGTCTGAATCGTGATCACACCAGGTCCAAAAAAAAAATAGCGCAACAAGACCGCGACGGTATGTTTAATGGAACCCATTTCTTTGAGGGCGACATCTGACAGAACAGCTTCACCCATTTGCAGCAAGACCTACAGGTCTACCAAAAGAGACACGAACAAGTGAATACATGTCAATTGCAAACCCGTCGGAAACCAGGCACCGTCCACGAGATGAATCAGGAAGAATGCGCCTCAGCAGGACGAAGCGTGTGAATGCAACGGCAAACACAATGAAGACAAAACCATAAACCAATGACATGCCTCCTCAACCACAACCCTTGATGGCGAGAGCGAAAGAAACAGAAAGCACCCTATCTGTGGCCAAACCTAGCATAAGAAGTTACGAGTACTTTCCAGACACAGGTGTGGTTCACCAAAGCAAGAATCCTAAATCGAAGATTCATCATTGGTGACCTTTCTTCGAGTGATCCCCACCATGAATGTCATACAGATTTTGACATTCTTTCTGGCAAAACTTTCTGGCAGGGAAGAGGAGGAGAGGACAACTCTGATGAAATCTAGAGACCTTCACGGTTCGGGTTCCACGGTTCCACGGTTGAACCGTGGAAACGTGGGCCACGGTTCGAGCTCCACGGTTTCACGGTTTCCACGGTTGAGTTCCACGGTTCACGGTTGGAGAGTGCCCGGCTCCGCCCTTCTCTGCTTTTCATGCTTTTGCTTTTTTCTTGGATGTGCGTTTGGGCTGCCATCAAATATTAGCTGCAGAAACCAGGACATAGAAATAAGGATGAACATCATACACGTGTCAATACAATGACTGCCGCACAAGTTAAATTCGGCAATTTGTGGAGGGGACCCTTCTTTGAACTTCAAATTGCCTTTTTTAGTAAAGAAAGTTGTCAAAAACTGGTCCGTTTGGGAAACTATGTTTTTCTCAAATCCTGATCTAAAAGTTATTGACATATTACTTTTTTGTTTAAGGGTGTTTGCGTGTAATTTCTTCTCTTCCTCCTCATGCTTTTTCTGCTTTTGCTTTTTTCTTGGATATGTGTTTGGGCTGCCACTACTACGACGGCGACTACTACGACTAGTACTACTACTACTACTGCTGCTGCTGCTGCTACTGCTACTGCTACTGCTGCTGCTACTGCTACTTCTACTGCTACAACAACTATACTACTACGACTAGTACTACGACTAGTACTACTACTACTACTACTACTACTACTACTACTACTACTACTACTACTACTACTACTGGCCGGTCAGCCGGTCGGCCGGTCGGCCAACCGGGCCGGCCGGTCAGCCGGCCGGTCAGCCGGCCGGTCAGCCCGTACTACTACTAGTACTAGTACTACTACTGCGACTCCTACTACAACAAGTAGTACTAGCACTAGTACTAGTACTAGCACTAGTACCACTAGTACTACTAGTACTACTAGCACTACTAGTACTACTGCTACTACTACTACTACTACCACCACTACTACTACCACCACTACCACCACTACCACCACTACTACCACTACCACTACCACTACCACTACCACTACCACTACCACCACTACCACCACTACTACCACTACCACTACCACTACCACTACCACTACCACTACGACTACGACTACCACTACCACTACCACTACCACTACCACTACCACTACCACTACCACTACCACTACCACTACCACTACCACTACCACTACTACTACTACTACTACTACTGGTACTGGTACTGGTACTGGTACTGGTACTGGTACTCGTACTAGTACTACTACTACTACTACTACTACTACTACTACTACTACTACTACTACTACTACTACTACTTGAACCGTGGAACCGTGTGCCACGGTTCGGGCTCCACGGTTTCACAATTGAACCGTGCAACCGTGGGCCACGGTTTGGGCTCCACGGTTCGGGCTCCACGGTTTCACAGTTGAACCGTGGAACCGTACGCCCGTCCGCCACGGTTCAACCGTGGAACCGTACGCCGCGGTTCGGGTTCCACGGTTCCACGGTTGAACCGTGGAACCGTGTGTCACGGTTCGGGTTCCACGGTTCCACGGTTGAACCGTGGAAACGTGGGCCACGGTTCGAGCTCCACGGTTTCACGGTTTCCACGGTTGAGTTCCACGGTTCACGGTTGGAGAGTGCCCGGCTCCGCCCTTCTCTGCTTTTCATGCTTTTGCTTTTTTCTTGGATGTGCGTTTGGGCTGCCATCAAATATTAGCTGTAAAAACCAGAACATAGAAATAAGGATGAACATCATACACGTGTCAATACAATGACTGCCGCACAAGTTAAATTCGGCAATTTGTGGAGGGGACCCTTCTTTGAACTTCAAATTGCCTTTTTTAGTAAAGAAAGTTGTCAAAAACTGGTCCGTTTGGGAAACTATGTTTTTCTCAAATCCTGATCTAAAAGTTATTGACATATTACTTTTTTGTTTAAGGGTGTTTGCGTGTAATTTCTTCTCTTCCTCCTCATGCTTTTTCTGCTTTTGCTTTTGCTTTTTTCTTGGATATGTGTTTGGGCTGCCACTACTACGACGGCGACTACTACGACTAGTACTACTACTACTGCTGCTGCTGCTGCTACTGCTACTGCTACTGCTGCTGCTACTGCTACTTCTACTGCTACAACAACTATACTACTACGACTAGTACTACGACTAGTACTACTACTACTACTACTACTACTACTACTACTGGCCGGTCAGCCGGTCGGCCGGTCGGCCAACCGGGCCGGCCGGTCAGCCGGCCGGTCAGCCGGCCGGTCAGCCGGCCAGCCGGTTGGCCGGTCGGTCAACCGGTTGGCCGGCCGGCCAGCCGGTTGGCCGGTCGGTCGGCGGTTGGCCGGTCAGCCGGTCGGCCGGTCGGCCAACCGGGCCGGTTGGTCGGCCGGCCGGTCAGCCGGCCGCCCGGTTGGCCGGTCGGTCAGCCGGTTGGCCGGTCGGTCGGCGGTTGGCCGGTCAGCCGGTTGGCCAACCGGGCCCGGTCAACCAGGCCGGTCAGCCCGGTTGCCCGGTCACCGGTCAAAACCCCCCTGGTACCGCCCTTCTGGAGTATGGTGGTGGGGGTGGCAATGAAGCCGCGGGGTGGCAACGAAGCCGCGGGGTGGCAACGAAGCCGCGGGGTGGCAATGAAGCCGCAGGGTGGTGGGGGTGGCAATGAAGCCGCGGGGTGGCAAGGAAGCCGCGGAGTGGCAATGAAGCCGCGGGTGGCAATGAAGCCGCAGGGTGGCAATGAAGCCGCGGGGGAGCAATCAAGCCGCGGGGTGGCAAGGAAGCCGCGGGTGGCAGTCAAGCCGCAGGGTGGCAATGAAGCCGCGGGGTGGCAACGAAGCCGCGGGGTGGCAATGAAGCCGCATGGGGGGGGTGGCAATGAAGCCGCGGGGTGGCAATCAAGCCGAGGGGTGGCAATGAAGCCGCGGGGTGGCAATGAAGCCGCAGGGTGGTGGGGGTGGCAATGAAGCCGCGGGGTGGCAACGAAGCCGCGGGGTAGCAATGAAGCCGCAGGGGGGGGGGGGGGTGGCAATGAAGCCGCGGGGTGGCAATGAAGCCGAGGGGTGGCAATGAAGCCGCGGGTGGCAATGAAGCCGCAGGGTGGCAATGAAGCCGCGGGGTAGCAATCAAGCCGCGGGGGGGCAAGGAAGCCGCGGGTGGCAGTCAAGCCGCAGGGTGGCAATGAAGCCGCGGGGTGGCAACGAAGCCGCGGGGTGGCAATGAAGCCGCATGGTGGGGGTGGCAATGAAGCCGCGGGGTGGCAATCAAGCCGAGGGGTGGCAATGAAGCCGCAGGGTGGTGGGGGGGTGGCAATGAAGCCGCGGGGTGGCAATGAAGCCGAGGGGTGGCAATGAAGCCGCGGGTGGCAATGAAGCCGCAGGGTGGCAATGAAACCGCGGGTGGCAGTCAAGCCGCAGGGTGGCAATGAAGCCGCGGGTGGCAGTCAAGCTACAGGGTGGATGAGCCGCAGGGTGGCAGCATTGCTGCAAGTTAAGCGAGCAATAAAGAATAACACACTGAACTGTCATGAACACGCTGATACACTTTGCGTTTTGGTTCATTTAAAAGAAATCGATGTTAAATCTACTTTTGCTATCATTTTACGTACAGAATGACGTACACAAACAGAAAGACTAACGAAAAGAAACAAAGCAGGAGCAATGAAGGCAAAATCGTTTATTCACCCCGCTCCGCGTGGGGTGGCCGCCCACACCGCAGGTTATTTCGGTTCGTACACGCTGTGGTTGTGGTGGTGGTGGTGGTTGTTGTGGTTGTTGTGGTTGTCGTCGTCGTCGTCGTCGTGGTCGTCGGGCCCATGCTGAGCCATCTTGCGCCCAGCGTATCCTTATGTCATGCCCAGGAATGTACATTCCGATCAAAACGTCGCGACGTGCAACGGGCCGCAAACAAGGCTTCAGCCCCCAGACGTACGACGACCAAGAAAACAAAGAACTCTTCGCTACGCATTCGGGGAGGAAGAAAATATATTACGAAAAAATAAAATCAAGGGTTTGGTTCTATCTGGTTTGAACCATTTATACTGGGATATGACTAACCAACGTTTACCGACCGTCAAAACATCATTTCCCAGTGCTTCCAAAGGATAGGTTTACTAAGTCCGTTATCACAAAGGACAGGTTTGACTAAAAGGCTACAACTTACCCAAATGACAGGAGATTGTGGTAAACATCAAGAACCATATTTTCACGGGCTTTTCACGGCCTTTTCACTGACTTTTCACGGCCTTTTCACATGTATCATAATAAGTTGTAATTTCATCAAAATTGCCCAGTTTCACAAAGGCTAAGTTTAACCTAGGCGTTGTGACTGGGTGAGTTTTTGGTGTCCTTTGAAGTTCTGGGTTTCATAGCAATATGACGATGGTATATTGCGTTCCTTCTGTTATTTAACCTTGCTTTCAGACAACACCATTCAGGAATAGCATACACTGTGTGAGAGGATATACAATATAAAGAAATAAGTCTCAATATACAAAAAAAAGCGGCGCGCAAAACGACTTAGTACTCGGAAAAGGACGTGGCCAAAGTAGGTGGTCCCCTATCGGTTGTGAACTTTGGCACTCCCATGCTAGGTGACAAAATAGGTTGCCGGTAAGTGGATGTTCCGGTATCGCTCGTGAAAGGTTTGCACACATATTTGAACATCCCAAGTCTAGCACCTATACTACTTGAGCCCTCCACTAATTTTGACGGTTACTTATATGTATTTGTGGCCAATAGTTGGCTGTCCGGCATTACTCCATTTCCATTCTCCCACTGGTAACATGAACAAACCGCACAAAACGGTTTTGCAACCAGCTCGACGTGGCCAGGAGTCCGTTCGAAGTGCATCTCACTTGAACAGTGGCTGGTCATTCAGCCGAATCAATTATTCAAAAGGGACGCTCCACGGACACAAAGTTTGAATGTCGGGTTGGTGGAAGTCAAAACGTAGGACGTAAATTGTAAACTTATATAATTCACCAATACAAGTTCAGGGGTCAGAATTGCAACACCATAACGGGTTTCACACTTGTTCAGAACAATCTTATCGAATTAGGATGATGAATGGATCTTACGTGCAAAAACAATTCAGATTCACCTGCCAGGAAAACCCTTTGCGACCAGAAATGAGGAATTCTCAGATTGCGACAACAGTGCGAAAGCGAAAAGAAACTGATTGTTTGACAACGGCAAGGTGGTTCTTGGGTTAGCCACGTCCCATTGCAGAAAAGTAGGTTTGACAAAAATGCAGGTATGTCGGGATGATCAGTCCCGATATCCTCCCAACTCATGAGTAGCTTCGTTGGCAGTGGACTCATGAGTGGGCCACTGCCCCCTGCTTATATACTTAATTAAAAAACAAAAACAAAAACCTAAACCTAAAAAGCCTACCTAAAGAAATGAGACCTGAGCCTGGGATGAACATGAGTATATGAGGTGAAGAACCTAAAATATTTATATATATATATGATGATGATGAAACCTTTACAAAAGTAGAAGTTTTACATCTATTCAGATGTTACACACACACACACCCTCCCGCAGGAGGGTGGACAATTTAAAACCTCAAAACCTAGACCTAACAAGCCTAACTAAAGAAATGAGACCTGAGCCTGGAATGAACATGAGTAGATGAGATGAGAGGCCTAGCAAAATATAAATATATGATGAAACAACTCACCCACCCTCCCGAAGGAGGGTGGGAGGATAAGGTCCGGACAATAAGATGAAAATGAAGAGAAAGGGAAATGAAGATGAGATGAAAATGACAATGAGATGAAAGTTACTTAACCAGGACGCGAAGAGGGGGAACGCAAACGCAGAGGGAAGGAGAAAACACCAACACATGAAAACCTAGCCCACCACGGGCAAACCCTGAAAGGGGAAGGAAAAAGAAAACGGAGGCAGACGGAAACGGAACCAGACCCGCGGAGGGGGGGGAAGACGGAAGCGCCTGAACCAACCTACACCAGCGAAACCTACACCTACCTGGGCACGCGAAGGGCCAAACCTACCTGGAGAGAGGAGCACGCAGAAACACATGAAATAGGGGATTCAGGTGTAAAAGTTCAACAGTTTCAACAAATGATGCATTCATCAAATCATGCAAAGTCGTGATTAGGCTCAAGGCCCTCGGTGTTCAAGTCAACCCTTGGACGGCTTACGTGGTGAACCCTTGAATTACATGCGCAAATTTCCTCCGTACCAAAGACCATCAAAAGGAAAAATCACCAAACCTGCAAGCATGTCCTGATGCCTTAAGTCCTCATGTAAAGGGGCTGCGGTCAGTCTCTTGAGAAAGGGAGATTGTTGGCGCAGCTTCAGGCTACAAACCCTTGCGCAACCGAAAAAATGAAGCCAGTCTCAGCGGCCAGTTGTTTAACACATCGACCGACCAAAGGTGAGAAGCTGAAAGGTGCACGGCTTCTTCACTTTACTTAAACGAATTACTAGGTTGAAAACTGTAAATTCGGAGGTCGAGTCTTGGCGTCACATTCTGCTTAGAAAAGCATTCCCCGAAGAGTTCATGACATCGTGTCGAAAGCGTCATGAAGCACACACTTGTTCAGAACAATCTTATCGAATTAGGATGATGAATGCATCTTACGTGCAAAAACAATTCAGATTCACCTGACAGGAAAACCCTTTGCGACCAGAAATGAGGAATTCTAAGATTGCGACAACAGTGCAAAAGCGAAAAGAAACTGATTGTTTGACAACGGCAAGGTGGTTCTTGGGTTAGCCACGTCCCATTGCAGAAAAGTAAGTTTGACAAAAATGCAGGTACGTCGGGATGATCAGTCCCGATATCCTCCCAACTCATGAGTAGCTTCGTTGGCAGTGGACTCATGAGTGGGCCACTGCCCCCTGCTTATATACTTAATTAAAAAACAAAAACAAAAAACCTAAACCTAAAAAGCCTACCTAAAGAAATGAGACCTGAGCCTGAGATGAACATGAGTATATGAGGTGAAGAACCTAAAATATTTATATATATATATATGATGATGATGAAACCTTTATAAAAGTAGAAGTTTTACATCTATTCAGATGTTACACACACACACACATGCCACCCAGTAGTACATTCCGGCAAAACATAGGCCCCGCTGCGATACTGCAATGGGGCCGTGGACGCTGCGACGCTGCAACGCTGCGACGTTGCGACGCTGCGATGCTTCAACGCTTCGACGCTGCGACGCTGCCGAGCCAGAGCGACGCTGTGACACTGTCCTTTCAAGATCCGTTGAAGCTAAAATCCCATTCAATGTATGGGTCAGAGGGGGTGGCGGATTTGAATCCTTTTGAAGATCAGTTGAAGTTAATATCCCATCCGACTTATTAGTCAGAGGGGGTTGCGGATTTCATCCCTTATGCAGAAAAGTTGTGAAGTGAATATCCCAGTGAACAGATTGGTCAGAGGGTGTGGCGGTTTTGATCCCTCCTGGAAATCAGTTGAAGTTGATATCCCCTGCAACGTATTGGTCAGAGGGGGTGGCGAATTTGAGACCCTAAGAGAAGTTGTGAAGTTGATATCCCAGTCAACGTATTGGTCAGAAGGGGTTGCGGATTTGATCCCTTAAAAAGAAAACTTGTGAAGCCAATATCCCATTCAACGTATTGGTCAGACTGGGTGGCGGATTTGATCCCTTTTGAAGATCAGTTGAAGTTACTATCCCATCCCACGTCTTGGTCAGAGGGGGTGGCGGGTTTGATCCCTTAGGAAGAAAAGTTGTGAAGTTAAAAACCTATGCAACTTATTGGACAGAGGGGTTGGCGCATTTGATTTCTTACTAAGACAAGCTTTTGAAGTTAAAATCCCAGTCAACGTATTGTTCAGACGGGGTGGCGGATTTGATCCCTTCTCGGCTTCTCGGCTTGTCCGGTGGCTTCTCGGCTTCTCGGCTTGTTGGCTTCTCGGCTTGCCTTGTGGCTTCTCGGCTTCTCGGCTTCTCGGCTTGTCCGGTGGCTTCTCGGCTTCTCGGCTTGTTGGCTTCTCGGCTTGCCTTGTGGCTTCTCGGCTTCTCAAGTCACCATGGGTTTCAATAGTAAGGTCTATTGACTGATGTATACATTTACATATGATTATTTGGGGTACCCTCATGACTTAGGAAAACGTCCATATTGGTTCTTCAATTTTTCGGTGTC
Organism: Cladocopium goreaui; assembly: GCA_947184155.2. Lineage (NCBI taxonomy): Eukaryota > Dinophyceae > Suessiales > Symbiodiniaceae > Cladocopium > Cladocopium goreaui. The sequence continues at coordinate 10,742 of CAMXCT020002286.1, read as the reverse complement.
CAAAGAGTTTGACCCAAACACCTCAGACAAAAGGCTTTCCATTTATGGAAGAAACCAATGTCTTTCTGCGCAAGGTATCAGAATCAGCCGACTTGCGCGTGGCGCACCGCGGCACAGAAGGGGTTGGTTGCTGCATCTGATTTGCGGACATCCTAGTATGGATCCGTGGTTCATCCAAATGAATATGGATTAGATTGGATTAGCATCCTAACATGATTCACCATTTTGATCTGTATTGATCCAAAGCAATATGGATCTTTCTGATGCGAACGAATTATCCAAAAAATCGCTCCGAAGTTGTCACGTATTGGTGCAACTTCTGGCATCACAAAATCGAGGTGTAGGTCTGAATTTTGGATCTCCGAAATTCAATCCAACGCTTGAAATATATGGGGGGTTCCAAAAATGGAGGTACCCAAAAATGGATCGCTTATAAGGGAAAGCCCATCTATACATGGATGATTTAGGGGTACCCTTATTTTAGGAAACCTCCACATCAAGATATACAGAATAAGAGATGAAAATTCACACCGTCCCTCCAATGAACACAGACTCTGCCAGGACTTTGGAGTAAGACAACTGTCTGCTTGAGATGAGCGGTTTTCAGGGTCAATGTTGTGCGGGTGGTATGGCATCCCAAGTCACCATGGGTTTCAATAGTAAGGTCTATTGACTGATGTATACATTTACATATGATTATTTGGGGTACCCCCATGACTTAGGAAAACGTCCATATTGGTTCTTCAATTTTTCGGTGTCCAAAGAGTTTGACCCAAACACCTCAGACAAAAGGTTTTCCATTTATGGAAGAAACCAATGTCTTTCTGCGCAAGGTATCAGAATCAGCCGACCTGCGCGTGGCGCACCGCGGCACAGAAGGGGTTGGTTGCTGCATCTGATTTGCGGACATCCTAGTATGGATCCGTGATTCATCCAAATGAATATGGATTAGATTGGATTAGCATCCTAACATGATTCACCATTTTGATCTGTCGATCCAAATCAATATGGATCTTTCTGATGCGAACGAATTATCCGAAAAATCGCTCCGAACGCCGCAAAGCGAGTTGTGATCCCAAAGCAAACCAGCCAGCCCAATGGAGTAGTTTGACGGAAAATCAAAGGGAAACCATGCCTTTTTTTGAATTGCTATTTACCCCACAATTTCAGCAGTTTCATTAATTTCTGAAGGTCAACTGACAGTCAGGTAGACCAAGCGTGGAACTCAAACGTAACGTTTTCATGCGAAGAACAACCATTTTGAATCACTTTGATACAGACTTGGTGTCCATGAGTTTTAAGAACTCGGGGTGCAGCAACATACAAAGGACCACACCCACATGTTCCAACCTTAGCTATGCTGCAAGCCAATCAGCATGTAGCTGGATAGTTTCCATGGTTTTCTTCCAATGCTGCTGGACATTTACCTTAAGCTATCAGAACCTTTCAACCAGTATGCCAATCACCCACCATCATGGGACTGCAGGAAACCTTCGATTTGTCACCAACAAAATGGTGGTTCCTAGGTACTATCTTTTTTCTTAAGCCAACAATAATAGGAGTGGACAATTGGTCATTGAACATGAGGATCCAACATTGCCACATCAAACTGCCATTGCTCGTTTACTTTCTAGCTTTCTTCCCGCAATAGGTTAGTCTATGGTACACTCCCTGTTTCCTTCCATACTGCGTAGAGAAGCCTGGGATACCCCGCAAAACAGTTGTCAGGTATATACATATTGTGATGGTCAGTGTGTAGATTCTATATACCGTTGGGACAAAAACACGGACAAAAACACCCATTGACCTACCTACCAATCACCGTTCAGTTGATTGGCTGACCCTGTTCACCTCATTGAAGCGTCTGTTTGTACTCCAAATAGCGCCCGACGGGTTCCTCGATGACTTGCAGGATGGGGGCAATGGCAACCCAAGACTAGTGGCGAAATGGGCTGTGAGCAAGCCAAAAATACGGTTCACTTATCTTTATAGGATGGTTTGAAGTAAAGACTTCAAGGGTTTTGCCAAAACTTGCAAAATAGTGATCTCCCGGTAATCAAATATTTGGTTGAAGGATTCCGAACAAAACAGTTTAAGGTTTAAACCCTTGGATGGAAGTCAACAAATTGTACCCAGAGAGCCACAAAATATGGATATCAGGCGTTCACCTGCAAACTTCAAATTAAATACCATCTGGCAATTCTACGAAGGCGGTGAAGCTGATGGCTGAAGTGAACCCATCTTCTCAACATGTTCCTGACAGGACACACCCAGCGAGAAGAGCTGCCGAACCTCGCTTAGCGAGGCCAGCATGCACTTCCTAAGATGCGTGCTGCGATTGATTCCAAGGTGTCAGGTCGACCACTCCGTCACAGAAATGATGGCATGTTGAAGAATTGCATCATTCCAAAAAGAAATTGTTCATGGGATCCTGAAAAGGTTGCCATTCCAATGAGCGGGACATTACAAGGTGTACCCCATCCCGTCAAGATTGAAGTGGCTTCCAACTGCTGGACTATACCAAGTACCAACGGTTCTGCAACTTATGGCCGATCCCAGCGGATGTGACGTTGATGTTTGAACAAAAAATGTAGAGAAGAAAAGGTGACCTTTCAAGATCATTTAGAAATAACCTATACTGTCGCGATGATATGCAGTAAATAAACTGAAATTTGTATATATATATACACATATACATATATACGACTATGATCAAATACGAAACATTGGCGAACAAAATGACCTGGCAAAAAACATCTGCGACCCCATGCGGCTGAAGCAACGGCGTGAAGCGATGCACTCAGAGGAGATTCAGATGTAGTAGCTAGTCACTATCTCAGGCGAAAGCACGGCTTTTGCAGACAGCAAACTTTTACACCGAAATTTGTATACGGTCTGGACATTGTCAAAACAAAACGCACACGAGTTTGTGGATAAATCCGGCGGCTGAAACTCTGAGACTGCTGAATCGAATGGCAGCTCGGCTCATTACACGCGGCCAGGGGACAATCAGCTTCTGAGCGCAAATCATCAGGCGGCACATGCTTCTGAACCTGGGAAACAATGGAAAGCTGCAACCCTGCTCCACATGTGTCCTCTCTAGTTTCTTCATCTGGAAATTTGTTACAAACAGCGTACGCATTCCAGCAGTAAGTTGTGATGCTCAAATGTTTGCATCGTTTGATGGCACATCCAGACAAACTGTCGGCAATACTGACTTCACTGCAGCTAAAGCACACGGCGAACAGTTTCTGGCACTGGCTCTTCCAAAATAGTTTCATTTTCCGACTCTTCATCACGGAGAATCCTTAGAGACGAAATAATGGCATGCAGGAAATGAAAGATATAGGAAGGGCAGAGAAAGGTCGCCGTGTAACGGTTAGGTTGATGATAGGACGATGCCAGTGGCATCAGACACGATAAGGCCGATTCCCAAATTAATGCTCGCTCGTATCCATACTGTCCATGCTTCCGACATGTCCCAAATTTTGCGAGTGACGTGCGGCGATCCAATGCGGGCTGCTCAAGAGAGCGAGGATCTTCCTGGAGCAATGTGCTTGGTTTCACTGCCACAAGCTGAAAGGCAGGACAAGAAACCAAAGTGAAAGCAAAGGGAAATGAAAGCATCTCTTCCTAATTATTATTAAGGAAAAGAAGTAAGAACGAAAGCGATATTAATATATATCCGTATGTCTTCTTAGATTTTCTCGAAACTAAAAAGAAAGGAAAGTGAAGGTTGATTCAAAGGAATGGAAATCTATCTAATGCTTTTGCGTTTTCAAGTTTCAAAGGCAAAGCAGCAGAATGTAGATCCTTACTTGAGAAATGTGGCTTGGATTCCCCAAACCTGGTCGTCCACAACTTTCTCCTTGAAGCGTCCTCTCGACTTCTTCGGGGGTCATACAAATCAGTGTAGTAGCTGTGCTTCATTGTCGAAAAGCAAATTTCATCCATGAACCCAATGTCCTTTGCCGTCGCGTGCACAAAGCGGCAGCGACTTCCTCTTCGGCAGTCTCCTCTGGAGAAATCCCTGCACTTAACGGATTTCTTGACGCGATTGCGATCCAACCTCGGGAAAGGGAGACATAGAAGGAAACGGAAAGTAACAGAGAAAGAGAGAGGGATAGAAACAGTGGAGGAGCGAGAAACACAGGGCAATGCAGCACCAGGAAAAGATGAGAAAGCAAAGTCCATCAAGACATGTCACTTCAAGCGGGCAAACATTCAAAGGTTGTGCCAACGAGAAAATCTGTAAAGATTGTGTTAAGATGGAACAGCATCAGTAAATCACACATCCGTCCGTGCTGAACTGTGGGATGGAGGTCGTGAAGTTTCGACCGAGCTTCTGATTCCACGCCTTGTCATAGCGATTGTTAAACCTGCATCAAACAAGGAAAGCAAGGAAAAGATAAGTGACAGACAGAAAGGCAGACAGCAAGATTATGCGCAGCCCATGCTGGGAACGCCGAGTCGCAACCAATTCAATTAACGCAATGAACGCTAGAAAAAAAATCTATGGTTTTTATTGAAAGAAAGAAAGAAAGCAAGAAAGAAAGACACGCATCAGGATCTGGCATTCTTTCTGGCATTCTATCTGACATTCTATCTGGCATTCTATCTGGCATTCTTTCTGGCATACTATCTGGTATTCTATCTGGAAATCTATCTGGCATTCTATCTGACATTCTATTTGGAATTCTATCTGGCATTCTTTCTGGCATTCTTTCTGGCATTCTATCTGGCATTCTATCTTGCATTCTATCTTGCATTCTATCTGACATTCTATCTGACATTCTATCTGGCCTTGAGATCCGGCAGTGCCGACTGGGATGTGGAGCTCGCCGTTCAGGCCGGGTAGTGCCCACTGAGATCGAGAGCTCGCGGTTGAGGTCCGGCGTTGTTGACTGGGATCGGGAGCTCGCTGTTGAGGTCCGGCAGTGCCGACTGGGATCTGGAGCTCGCGGTTGAGGTCCGGCGTTGCCCACTGGGATCTGGAGCTCGCCGTTGTGGTCCGGCGTTGCCCACTGGGATCTGGAGCTCGCCGTTGAGGTCCGGCAGTGCCCACCCCCCTCCGTCCCCCCCGCGCAGCCATGGTAAAATCTAGTAACCCTCACCTGGCAGGTGGAGAAATAAGTCCAACGTTTCCGGTCATGGCAACAGGCCACATAAACTGAGAAAAGCCAAAAAAGAAATCAGAAGACTATCTTCCAGAACGAAAATATTGACAACAATCAGGTACACATGAAACCGTTACTTCTGATCTCACACACAATCCAAAGCACCCTTTTGAAACAAGGCTTCGCGATGTCGTCCCCTTCTTGCAGTCATCCTGCGGCAATGGCCTCGCAGAGCGACATGCTTGGAAATGGGAAAGATCACAGTTAAGTCCCACAAACAAGACGTGTGAGAAGGAGAGACCGAATACAGTTAATAGAGATGAAGCTGGAGTGGGTTCTCGGGTCCGGGGTCTGAATCGTGATCACACCAGGTCCAAAAAAAAATAGCGCAACAAGACCGCGACGGTATGTTTAATGGAACCCATTTCTTTGAGGGCGACATCTGACAGAACAGCTTCACCCATTTGCAGCAAGACCTACAGGTCTACCAAAAGAGACACGAACAAGTGAATACATGTCAATTGCAAACCCGTCGGAAACCAGGCACCGTCCACGAGATGAATCAGGAAGAATGCGCCTCAGCAGGACGAAGCGTGTGAATGCAACGGCAAACACAATGAAGACAAAACCATAAACCAATGACATGCCTCCTCAACCACAACCCTTGATGGCGAGAGCGAAAGAAACAGAAAGCACCCTATCTGTGGCCAAACCTAGCATAAGAAGTTACGAGTACTTTCCAGACACAGGTGTGGTTCACCAAAGCAAGAATCCTAAATCGAAGATTCATCATTGGTGACCTTTCTTCGAGTGATCCCCACCATGAATGTCATACAGATTTTGACATTCTTTCTGGCAAAACTTTCTGGCAGGGAAGAGGAGGAGAGGACAACTCTGATGAAATCTAGAGACCTTCGGTCTCTAGATTTCATGAGAGTTGCCCTCTCCTCCTCTTCCTCTTGGCATTCTATCTGGCATTTTCTCTGACATATGCTCTGCCATTCTATCTGACATATGTTCTGACATTCTATCTGACATGCTTTCTGGCATTCTATCTGGCGTTCTTTCTGGCATTCTATCTGACATTCTATCTGGCATTCTATCTGGCATTCTATCTGGCATGCAGTCTGGCATTCTATCTGGCATTCTTTCTGACATTCTTTCTGCCATTCTATCTGGCATTCTTTCTGGCATTCTATCTGACATTCTATCTGGCATTCTATCTGGCATTCTTTCTGGCATACTATCTGGTATTCTATCTGGAAATCTATCTGGCATTCTATCTGACATTCTATTTGGAATTCTATCTGGCATTCTTTCTGGCATTCTTTCTGGCATTCTATCTGGCATTCTATCTTGCATTCTATCTTGCATTCTATCTGACATTCTATCTGACATTCTATCTGGCCTTGAGATCCGGCAGTGCCGACTGGGATGTGGAGCTCGCCGTTCAGGCCGGGTAGTGCCCACTGAGATCGAGAGCTCGCGGTTGAGGTCCGGCGTTGTTGACTGGGATCGGGAGCTCGCTGTTGAGGTCCGGCAGTGCCCACTGGGATCTGGAGCTCGCGGTTGAGGTCCGGCGTTGCCCACTGGGATCTGGAGCTCGCCGTTGTGGTCCGGCGTTGCCCACTGGGATCTGGAGCTCGCCGTTGAGGTCCGGCAGTGCCCACTGGGATCCGGACCTCGCTATTGAGGTCCGGCGTTGCCCATTGGGATCAGGAGCTCGCGGTTGAGCCCGGCGTTTCTCACTGGGATCGGGAGCTCGCCGTTGAGGTCTGGCAGTGCCCACTGGGATCTTGAGTTGGCAGATGGGAGGCAGCGGGAGGTTTTCCACCCCCCCTCCGTCCCCCCCGCGCAGCCATGGTAAAATCTAGTAACCCTCACCTGGCAGGTGGAGAAATAAGTCCAACGTTTCCGGTCATGGCAACAGGCCACATAAACTGAGAAAAGCCAAAAAAGAAATCAGAAGACTATCTTCCAGAACGAAAATATTGACAACAATCAGGTACACATGAAACCGTTACTTCTGATCTCACACACAATCCAAAGCACCCTTTTGAAACAAGGCTTCGCGATGTCGTCCCCTTCTTGCAGTCATCCTGCGGCAATGGCCTCGCAGAGCGACATGCTTGGAAATGGGAAAGATCACAGTTAAGTCCCACAAACAAGACGTGTGAGAAGGAGAGACCGAATACAGTTAATAGAGATGAAGCTGGAGTGGGTTCTCGGGTCCGGGGTCTGAATCGTGATCACACCAGGTCCAAAAAAAAATAGCGCAACAAGACCGCGACGGTATGTTTAATGGAACCCATTTCTTTGAGGGCGACATCTGACAGAACAGCTTCACCCATTTGCAGCAAGACCTACAGGTCTACCAAAAGAGACACGAACAAGTGAATACATGTCAATTGCAAACCCGTCGGAAACCAGGCACCGTCCACGAGATGAATCAGGAAGAATGCGCCTCAGCAGGACGAAGCGTGTGAACGCAACGGCAAACACAATGAAGACAAAACCATAAACCAATGACATGCCTCCTCAACCACAACCCTTGATGGCGAGAGCGAAAGAAACAGAAAGCACCCTATCTGTGGCCAAACCTAGCATAAGAAGTTACGAGTACTTTCCAGACACAGGTGTGGTTCACCAAAGCAAGAATCCTAAATCGAAGAAGGTAGATCCAAACAGGTAAAAGCCAAGGATCAAACAACACACAGACTTGTATGAGTACGCAGCACACAAGCATGGTGTGCAAAAGTTATGACCATGGCATTCATATCTTGTGTATTGCGTGGGTACCCGTCGCAACCAAGGCACTTTCCCAAGAGTTCTGAGAGCACAGAGGAGCTGACAGACAGCGTTAGCGCAGACCCGTCGCAACAAAAATCCATGGACAGCGCTGCGAAAACACAACTATGCAGCAACTTCGAAAAAAACACTGCGGCGAGAACCAGCACCTTTCTGCAGCAAAGACAAAAAAACGTCCTTTTCAAAAAGGACCAAGCAAAAGACTCCAGGAGTCTCTAGGTATATATACATATAAGGGGATTTCACTACAATCAAGAGTAATTTCTTCCTATTCGAGAGTCAATGAGTAAGCGAGGTGTATGAAATATATGATGTTGCAGGGGTCAAGACTGCAAGAGTTCGCTCGCGGCCGCCCGTTTTCCCAAGATGATTTCATGTCATCCCAGCGCTAGGTCCTGGTCACCTGTGCTTGTCGCTCGAAGTTTCAGTTTCATTGATACAACATTTATGGGAAAATACTTTTTTTTTTTAACACTATTATGGTTCAAAATTGCAAACGGTGGCCATTCAAAATTTGATTTGGCGCTCAGACCAATCTGACAACATGCCCTGCATCCATCTCCAAGTCATCTTTGAAGAAGTAGAGCGGTTTGCCTAAGAGTACAAAATCCTTCAAATATAGTTGGAATTTGAAATGCCATTCAATCCATCTTTGAATGATACAGTATTGAATGGGTCATTCTTATTTGATACCGAGCAACGAGGCGAGATTTCCTTAGCCAATGGCGGCACACCACTGATAACAAATAGTCAGTGTTATTGCAACAGAAATATTGCAACATTTTTTCAAATCAGAATCCTGGATAATGTACCTCCAAGCGACATTGCTCTCTTTGGTGTAGATCACACGCCAAGCCTTCAAGAGGGATTTGGAGGCATCAAGTTCCTTAGTCACATTTCCACAAAAAAAACTACTGTGACCCACTTTCGATTGAGCCATGGATAGACCACACGGTCTTCAATTAGCAGGTGCACAATTGAGGACCGTCCGAGGGGCGGCGGCTGTGAAGATGGAAGCTGCATTCGTGTACTTGTAGTTGCTGGTGCACTCTGTGAAGCCGAAATACATCATGGTCGGCTTTGGTTTGACAAGGTATGGCTGAGGACCTAAATAGGGGAGAGAGCCATACACTCATGCCACTGAGAAATGTTCAGTTACTGACACCATTGATTAAGAGATTAAACATCCAATGGATTGTTGGGCCCCTTACCTTGGCCAACTTCAGCAGCATGCGGGGCATGCATGTCATGGGAGTTCAACGTTGTATCCGTGATCCCAGCATCCTCAAGTTCCTGTAGAAGTTGTCGGAGTGTGGTCTTCTCACTGTCCGTGCTCCCTTTCCCCGATTCGTCAGGAACTTCGAGGACAACTTCCTGCTGGTCCGTGGTCCATGCCACAGGCCAAATCCGGGACATCTCACCTGCCATGCGGACCCGTGGTTTACAACACTTCTTGCACTTCTTATCAAACAATAGGGGTTCTCAGAAAAGAATGGAACAGCGCAGTGAAGCTGCAAGTTTGTTTTTTCCCCTTTCTTGAGCGAACCACTGGTGTGTCAAGTGGTGAAGCTTTCCTCAAGGATTTCCCTGGTAAATACCGTAAGATCTAAAGTGAGATTTGGTAGCGCTTCCCAAAGTCAGCGCCATTGCCATCCGCAACCTGCCCTGAAACAGCAAGCTCGTGCCTTTATATAGCTTATTTTGATGGAAATTTGAAAACATTCTGTTGGACATCAAAGGTTGCGACACCCAAGATTATAGGATCACTGTGGACCCATTACCCATTTCTCAAAAACTTAGAAGTCACTCAGACTCAGCAGGTTCACCATCAGTGACGTCATCATCCACTTTCTGGGGGGGGAAGTCATTGAGAGCATCAGAAGCGATATGTCCTTCGTCGGCAGGACCCTCGGCGTCCTCGGCAATTTCTTCATCTTTGGGCACCTTGCGCTGTCGCTTGGACGGAACCAAACGTCGGCGGGACAGCTCCGAAGGTGGCAAATTCTTCATGTTGTTCACACGCTCCGGGTGGGTCTGCCACCTGCAGTTCACGGGGTTGACAATTAGAAATTGTTGCTAGCAAATGCACCATTGGTGGAAAAGTTGGACTTCAACGAGTCAAATCCTCTAACAAATAATGATGACGGTTCTCATGACTAATGAAATCCTTTGATGTTGAATCTCAGTGCCGGACTCGGCCCGGGCCATACCCAAGATCTCATACTTGCTCTTGGTGGGATTTTCATCCGTCAACCTTTTTTTGGACTCCGCGATGTGCTTCCAATACACATCCCTCATCCCCACACGTCCAAGAGCCCCGCTCTTCTTTGGCTCCTGGCAGTGGAATGTTTTCTTGAAACAAATAAATTGCAAGAGAGAAGAAAGGAAGCAACATGTTCCAAGCCTTCTTCTCCTCTTCTTGGTCATCCTTTGCTTTCTCAGCCTTTTTGGCCTTACCCTTCTTGGTGTTCTTTTCCTGCTTGGTCTCTTTGCTAATCTCAGCAGCTTCCTGACTATCATCCGTCTTCGACGGTTCTTTCTCGGTGTGGATCTCTTCCTCCCCTTTGGGGCTTTCCTCACTCTTGTCAGCTTTTGAACCCTTGGATCCCTTACTTGGCTTCTGCTCCTTTGTCTGCTTTGCGGCTGGTGGCTTGCGCTTGGGACGAGCCACAGCAGGCTTGGCAGGCACTGTGTTGCTGTCGTCAGCTTCCTCCTGCTGATCTTCCTCTGCTTCCTTCTTGGCTTTCTTGCTGGTAGGCTGCTTTGCCTTAGGTTCTCGACCCCTTTTCTTTACATCTGGCTTGGCTTTGGCTGTGT